>CM050999.1:23691637-23739137 GCA_027704905.1 Muraenolepis orangiensis
ATAATTATGATTGGTTGTAACATTTCCTCCAATGTGTTTCTCCTGGACATTGCTAAGAATGATTGGCCAGCTGTTAAAACCGTTTCCACCGTCTTGTATTGATTCCCTGTTCAACCATGACCCTATTATACGCATTTACGTTGCATGCATCACAGACGCACAAGCCTTCGATTGCTCCCATGGATCGGTGTGCAACCGAGATGGGTCACAGTTACCAAGTGTTGCCTTCACTGCAGAACATCACCGCAAGTACAATTGATTATGGATTGATTTAGTCCTGGAGAAATCAATCGCTCAGCACACACACAGACACACATAGGCTATGGCAGTTTTTTGAGCCAACCTTTTTTGAGCCAAGGCACATATTTTACATTTAAAGAATCCTGCGGCACACCACCAACCAAAATTGTTTCGAAACGACAAGAGGAATAAAAGTAACTTTTCTGAAACTTTTTTGAAATGCATTGCAGAAATATAATTAAGACCAGGTAAAGTATCATAAATTCCTAGCAATAATGTATATATATCAATTTCAGATCAAATCAAACAATGCCATTTTTTTCTAGCCTTTATGACAAGGGCCCAAATCATTTTTTTCAACCTTTTCAACCAATGAAATCACTACAGTCAATGTGCGAGCAAACACACACACACACACACACACACACACACCACACACACACACACACACACACCAACCACACACACACACACACACAACACACCACACACCACACACACACACACACACACACCACACACACACACCACACACACACACAACACACACACACACGTGTGTGTGTGTGTGTGCAGAGAGACAGAGAGAGAAACTGTCTGAGTAATTTCACAGGTGCTCTGAAAACAGAAAGGTAGACAGCGAAAACTCAGGCAGTTCAAACCCAGTACGTCTCATTTGTTCCAAGCGGCACTAGAGATAAAGCACACATCTTTTGAGCAATCGTACCCAACCACAATAAAATAAACGATCTAGGAGCCCAATATGATCGATCTGTATTGCAGATGGATCTCTCACGGCACACTAGTTTGTCGCGGCACAGTGGTTGAAAATCACTGTGTGTGATTTTCACTGTCTATTCTAAATATGGAAGGAATGGGGGTGGGAAAATAACAGCTACATAATCAACGTCATCAGTAATCAGGGGCCAGGCGAGATTATTACAAAATAAGGTTTATCCAGATGGAGCCCGTTTACCTCTGCAGCAGAGCAGACATTAATTTAACCATGTGACCGCAGCCCGAGAACATTAAAACCTCCACTATGAATGACAGACCTGCACACGTTGCACCTCACCTGTCAATACAGGACTGGCATGGTGGAAAGTACCGGTAGTCTTTCAAAGGCGGTGAGATGAAACAAAAACAACCACCAAATAAACCTGGTGGTTTATTAATAAAGCAGGTGAACAAACAGAAGCCGCCGGCTCCATGTTCAGTAGGAGTGGGGAGGAAGAGATCTCACAAAGGGGAGAGGGAGAAAAAGAGAGAAGGAGAGGGGGAATTATGTCTCTGTCAACATCATAAACTGCAAGAGGGCAATTTGCATGTCATATTACACTCATTCTGAGGAGGGAGAAAGGGGGGGGGTTGTCTGCGGAGGAAGATGCAGGGCTGGCTGATCAAAGCCAATCAATGCGAGCCGCAAAGCGGATCTCAGATCTGCAGTTGATTCAAAAATTGCAGTCTGAGGCAGAGAGACTATTGGCACAGAGAGAGAGAGAGAGAGAGAGAGAGAGAGAGAGAGAGAGAGAGAGAGAGAGAGAGAGAGAGAGAGAGGAGAGAGAGAGAGAGAGAGAGAGAGAGAGAGAGAGAGAGAGAGAGAGAGAGAGAGAGAGAGACACACACACACACACAAACACACACACACAGGACAACAGACCGAAACACTGGTGGGAATCCGGGGCCCCAATGAGGCCCCAGGCACAAAGCCCTAACCACACACCTATGTCCTCTAATGGCATTGCACTCTGTTTCCAATTAGAGGAAACTGAGTCCTCCCACCCCCCACGAGGTGAGGTGTGACAGCGCCAATGAATGAAGAGACGGCAAACATTGCAGTGGGTGGAATTCACACGTGAACCAACCATGAGGGAGGGAGGAGGGAGGGAGGGAGGGAGGGAGGGAGGGAGGGAGGGAGGGAGGGAGGGAGGGAGGGAGGGAGGGAGGGAGCGTGGCTTCACAGCGTGGCTCGTTACTTCTCGCGTCTCCCCCTCCCATGCCTCCCCACCTCACACGCCTCCCCCCACGCCTCCCCCCACTCACCTTCCCCCGCATGCCTTCACCCCACGCCCCCCCCTACATCACCTTTCCCCACGCCTCCCCCCTTCCACGCCTCCCCCCTTCCACGATTTCACTCCGCATGCCTTCCCACCGCGCCTCTACCCTCCTCCCATGCCTCCCCCTCACGCCATCCCCCAACCCCTTTCCCCATGTCTCCCCCCACACCCCTCCCCCCTCACACGCCTCCACCCCCCAAGCCTCTACCACCACACGCCTCCAGCCTCCAGCCTCACACGCATCCCCAGCACCTCCCTTTGGATGTAATACAAATCCTAACAATTATTGCCGCTCGTATACAACAGCCTTCAGATCTTCATTACTTTGGCCCGGGGGTGGAGGGGAGGAGGTTATATCTTCCGTCAAGGGAGATAGGTGTAATCAAAACATGAATTGCTCTTGACGCAGAAATAACGTACATGACTGTGAAACAGCAGACAGGCAAAGCCTGTATCTCGAGCCATATGGTGTGTTATGTAGGCTCTCTGTGCGAGATTTCATAACAAGAGCCAATAAGGCTGTGATTGTTGAAATGCTAAGAAAGATTAGATTAAGATAAAGATTAGTTAAAGCAAATGCACTGTTGCGCAAAAATATTCTAGCCACATAACAAACACACATACACAAGTACACAGATGATGATTTGTAAACGGCGGAAGATCGTGAACACGTTTTGTCTGAGTTTTTTATTCCTATTTTAGTCTCGTATTTTTATCTGATGTTTGTGGCTGTTTGTGTGTGAACAAAAAGCCCAACTGTGTAGCTAATAAACTGTTAAACGTTTTCAGTCTAATGCCGCTAATGGAGCTCTTAAATCCGAGCATGAATAATTAAATAATAGTCTCAGATTTAAGAAAGTGCATTTTAAAATCAAAACATTAATTTCACGCAGCAACGCAGCAGTAATGTGAACATGACTGAAAACAGCAGAAGCTTGCAGGTGAAGCTTGCTAAGTACCTTGAGCCATATGGGGAGCTAAGGCTCTCTGAGACCCGTGCAAGATTTCATAACAGGAGCCGACGCGGCCGGTATATTGAAATGCAAAGAAAGAGTCAATTAAAGCTTAAAGCTAATGCACTGCTATTGCACGCAAACATAGTCTAGCCACATAACAAACACACATACACACGCGGTTGATCTGTAACGGTGGTAGATCATGGAGCCGTAAGACTGAGAGACTTTGCTGCTGTCAGGTTATGCGATCTCCGTCGTCTTTGTTTCTCATTTAAAAAAAAGGTCCACACCTGGAGCATCGCCAAGGCGGACATCAGAGCAGGAACATCTGATTAGGGCTTATGGGCTTTTGGTGGGAACACGGCATGAATCCTAAACACACAACCAGGAGACCCCGTTGACACACTGCTCTCAAACACTCTCCCAGGATTTGGTGGTGGGGGGGGGGGGGGGGAGAGAGAGATGGGGGGGGGGGAGACAGAGAGAGACAGAGAAAGAGATAGAGAGAGAGAGAGAGATAGATAGAGAGAGAAGATGACATAATAAATAATAATAAATAATAATAATCAAATAATCCCCGGCTCCTCCTAGCAAAAAAACTGTCGAGGTGTCCTTGAGCAAGACCCTAACCCTAACCCTAACCTAACCTGTATAGCTGACCGCTGCTCCTAATACTAGGATGGGTTAAATGCAGATATTTCCTTTCGCTGTACTTGTGCTGTACACTGACAAATTAGAATAATTATTATTATAAGCGATTACAGTTATAATGTGTAACATCTGCACACACTCACACTCACTACAGAATGACTGCCGGTCTCGGTAGAATTATCCAGAAAGCCAACTGTCAACTCACAAAGGCGGGCAGGAGGTGTTGTTTCAGGAGGCCAACTGGCTCACAGCAGCCGCATCCATGACCAAAAACAATCAATTTATCAAGGGTGTTATTTTGAAAATAGGTGGGCTAGACTCGTGTCCCTCTGGCTCCAGAATAAGCTTTCAGCAGAGTGAAAGGTTTGAGATGAGGAAATTCAGTGGGAGGCCATTTTGATTACACGTTAGTCATACGCATGTCGGCAGGGCTAAATAGTAACATTTCTGCTATACATGATTAAAGTGCAAGTGTGTTTTGTGTGTGTCTGTGTGTGTTGGCTGTGTATGTCTGTGTGTCTGTGTGTGTGTTTCTGTTAGTGTGGGTGCATTTCGCTTGAGTGGTAGTGTGTGTTTAGTAGAGGTTCCTAATGTGAGCATGTTCCCTGGCCCTCAGAAGAAGGTCCCCGTGGTCGGACCGGCGATGTAAATGTCAGCGTGTCTGCCGGACAGGGACTTACAAGGGGCCTCTTTCTCGCTCTCTCTTTCTCTCTGCTACCTTCACTCTCATTTATACAAACACAGAGCGACCAACCCACAAATGAAAAAAACTAAAAGAGAGAAGGAGAAGAAGAAGAAGAAGAAGAAGAAGAAGACTTTTTGACTTTTGCAAAAACACTTTATTTACACTAGATCAATTGTGATCAAATAAAGTGCTTCATTGTGCAAAAACACAAAACAAAAAAATAAAAAACAAAAAAAACAGAACAAAAAAAAAAACAAAATCACTCAAAATAGTACATTAAAAACTAGGTTTTAAAAACTTGTGCAAAGTGCAAATCCTCATCCACAACAGAACACACAATGTCTCCGTGACACCATCGCTGTTTAAAGCTCCGATCCCAGGAAAAACTGCTCCAACCAGAGTCTGGCTCTGATGTTGCACAGCCAGATCGCTTTTGCCTCTTCCCCTTTCCTATTTTCTACTCTGTTTTTCCTACTTAAATAAATGGCCATTTTTGCTTCACCAGAGAGGTAGTTCAGGAGCTGCCACTTTTCTTTATTTGTTTTTTTACATGGAGCTCCCATGATAAAAACACTCTCGGTAAAAACTATACCAAAAAGACTAAAGACCCATGTTAAAAGAGAGAAGAAACCTGTGAGTCTCTTGCACTCTGTAAAGACATGGAACACAGTCTCTCTAAAACCACAAAATGGACACTTGTTAAAAACAGCAGGATTAATATTGGAGATAAAGGAATTGCAGGCAATGGCACCGTGCAAAATTCTCCACTGAAGGTCGGCAGTACGTTTTTTTATGGGAGGTTTGTATAAAATCCTCCACTGTGGGCCTGGTCCACTTCCTGCGCCCAGTCTAGTGCGCCACACAGTGGAGGCCCTGTCCTTCAGCACATTCTTATTGGTCGTCTTTACAATGTTCATGTAGAGTGTTCTCTTGTCAGCTCTGTGTATTGTCATCTTTACAGAGTTTGCGACCTGGAGCAGGGGGCCGGTCAGTTCTCCGAGCCCTGGGCTCAGGTAGATCTCCGGGAAAGGGTCTGCTGGGTCCGGCCTGGCTCTTCCCTGTCCGTAGCTCCTTAGCAGTCTTTTTTCCTCAGGGCAGAGGATCTGGCTCCAGAGCTGAAGAATCCTCTGGGCCACCCGGACCGAGTGCAGACCCAGCAGAGAGCCCAGGGCCTGGGCATCGCTCAGCTCCGGCCCCACTGCATCCACCAGCTGCTGAAGGCACAGGGTTTTGGATCGGCACAGCGCCACCGTCAGGCCGGGCGTTTCGCTGCTGCTGACGTCCAACCTGGCTTTGTGGATCAGAGGCTCTCTCAACAACCAGTACAGAGAGTCAGTCTTTGGACACCTTTTATGGTTAAAAAGGGCCCAAGACTTAAAAACGCCCTGATAAAAAGGAGGTAGCCCACTTAACTTTAAGATGTTTAAATCTGTTAAAAACAGAGCAGCATCCAGCCCCAGGTTACTCACGCGTCTGAGAATGCAGCTGCTCACCTCTCTCCACACCAAATCAGCCGGGCCGGTCAGATATCTCTGTAAAAATTGCATCCTAAAAGTGGCCATTCGGCTGGCCAGGTGGATAAGGCCCTGTCCCCCCTCCTCTCTAGCTAAAAACAGCACCCCCTGTGGCACCCAGTGTAGACCCTCCCAAAAAAAATCCACCAATTTTTTTTGTACTTGGGCTAGTAACCCTGAGGGGGGGTCCACACAGGTAAGACGGTGCCACAGTTGGGATGCCACAAGGTTATTTAAAACCAACACTCTACCTTTAAAAGACATCTGAGGGAGCAGCCATTTCCACTTGGAAAGCTTTCCCTCTATCTTTTCTATGACGTCCTCCCAGTTCTTCAGGACTACAATTTCCTTCCCCAAGAACACACCCAGGTACTTAAAACCATCTTTTTTCCAGACCATGCTCTGGGGAAGAACTGGGAGACCGCCACTCCACTCACCGACAGCGAGGGCCTCACTTTTCTTCCAATTCACCCTCGCTGCCGATGCTGAACTAAAATCCCTCACGATGTCAACTAAAATGTCTGTATCCTTCTGGTCCCTAACGAAAACAACGACATCATCTGCATACACTGATAAAACCATGCTTCCATTAAGACCAGGTAAAAACAGCCCTTGCAGTTTCGAGCGTATTTTGCTGAGGAGGGGTTCTAGGGAGAGTGCATAGAGCATGCCAGACAGAGCACAGCCCTGCCGGACCCCTCTACACACTCTAAAAGGAGCACACAACCCACCGTTGAACTTCAGCAACACTCAATCAATCTTATTGTACAACACCTTGATCTTGGCTATGAAACCAGCGCTGAACCCAAACTTCTCCATTACTTTCCAGAGGAAGCTGTGCTCAACGCGGTCAAAAGCCTTTTCCTGATCTAGAGAAATCAGACCAGTATTAATGCCCAATGAGCTGGAGACCTCCAAAACATCTCGAATTAGGTGGACATTGTCCACCATGGACCTGCCGGGCACACAGTAGGTCTGGTCCCGGTGGATGACCTGCTCCACAGCCTTCCCCAGCCTGGTGGCCAAAGCCTTGGACAGAATTTTGTAATCCACACACAGCAGAGACACAGGACGCCAGTTCTTGATGTCCTGCAGGTTTCCTTTTTTTGGGAGCAGTGTGATCACCGCTCTCCTGCAGGACACTGGCATAGAGCCAGAGGCCAGACTCTCATTAAAAACGTCTAAAAGATCATGTGACAAGACGTCCCAGTAGGCTTTGTAAAACTCCACGGAGAGGCCATCGATACCAGGAGCCCGCCGTCCCTGCATGCCTTGCAGGGCAGTCTGTAACTCCTGGATCGTTAACGGCCCCTCGAGCTGTGAGTTGGCCTCCTCGGAGACCTGAGGTAGCGCATTGCAGAACCCCTCGGACAGAGTTTCCCCCTCCTCATACTGACTTGTATAGAGGGTGGAATAAAAACTCACAGCTCGCCTCCTGATCTGGCTTGGCTCTGTTATTTCCTGCCCCGTGCCTGACAGCAGCGAGTGGATCACTCGCCTCTGCCCATTCTTTTTTTCCAGGCCGAAGAAGAAGCTAGTGGGAGCATCCATCTCATTTGTGTTTCAAAACCGGGACCTCACTAGTGCACCCTGAACTTTTACATCCAGCAGGTTGGCTAAAGCCATCTTTTTCTCTTTGAGGATTTCAATATATCCTCGATCTCCTGTGGTCTCACTTATTGTTTCAAGTTCCACTATATCACTCTCCAGGTCTTTCATAGATCTAATGATGTCTTGTGTGACATTGAGGGTGTGCTGTTGGCAGAGTAATCTTATCTCGGTCTTACCATGGTCCCACCACTGCCTAAGACTGCTAAACTCTCCCTTCCTCTGCCTAAAAACACTCCAGAAATCAAATAGGGCCTCTTTAAAATGTTTATCAAATGTTAAAACCGAGTTAAAATGCCAATATGCACTTCTGGGTAAAACATTTCTAATAAAAACATCACATAAAATGATGCTTAAAACAATAAAAACGATCTAACCTAGCTGATGATATTCTATTCTCCCTGATGTGGGACCAGGTGTACTGCCTGTTGTCTGCGTGCATCCTTCTCCATACATCCACCAGGCCGTGGGAGTGGACTAGCTGCCTCAGAGCATGCTGGGATGCTGGATGCGGCTCTGCATGGTTGCGATCTAAAGATGCATTTTCTGTACAATTAAAATCCCCGCCCAAGAATAAAAAATCCTCCGTGGCACAACCGTTTAAAACATCATTGACTTTGAGTAAAAACAGCTTCCTCTCTTCCTCCTGTACCGTTTGTTGGAGCATACACATTTATAAAAACAACTGTAAAAAGGTCAAACCGTGCTTTTATTAAAAGCAACCTCCCATTGATACAATGCTCGACCTCCAGTGAGACAGGCTTAAAAGACTTGGAGAGGAGGAAGCCCACCCCCCCACTGAGAGAGGTGTTGTGGCTTAAAATGACTTCCCCCTCCCACTCCTTCTTCCAGTCCGTCTCATTAAAAACATCGCTGTGAGTCTCTTGTAAAAAGAGGACATCGACATGTTTTATTTTTGCAGTTTGAAATATTAGAGCCCTCTTTCTTTCCTCTCTGGCTCCGTTTACATTCAAACTTCCCACTCTAAAAGTGTCCATTGCGAGTGAGATATTAAAAGCAAAAATAAACACAAATAAATTAAACACACACATTGAGTTTTCTGAACTCACCGCTACCCATTTGCTTCCTTATTCTAGTCACCATTCTTTTGAGTCTATATATTTCCAGCTCATCCAAGACAGACTGCTCCCTTCGGTTCATATGGAACCTTGCTGAGGCACAAAAAATGGCCAAATCTGGGAAATATTCCTCTATTATCACATTATGTTGGTTTTTTGTCTGCACCAGGTAATTCTTTATCATCTCAGCCGTGTACATTTTTTTTTGTTGGCTACTGCTCAAAGCACCTGGCACATCACTGCTGTCAGACACACAATCATCCCAACTCTCCTCCGCCTGTCCTTGCTCTCTTCCTTCCTTTCCCTCACTCTCCACTTTACTGCTCTTTGCAACGGTTGATGCATTTTTTTTATTACTCCTGCGTTTAGTAGCAGTCTTTTTTTTATTTATCATTTCTGTTGCCACCTCCTCTTCCTCCATCTCAGCAACCTCCACCCGCTCCCCCCATGTTTTCTGCTCCTCTCCTGTTTTTCCCATATATGTTTCACTCTCCATATCTTCCTCCTGTGTTTTACTGACTTCACCTGTCTCTACACTTTCTTTTCCCAAATCACCTTGTGGTTCATTGCTTATCTCAGGGTTTTTTTCACCTTTTTTTTTGTTTTTTTATCTTTTTTTCCCCCATCCCCCTTTTCTTCTGCTTCACACAAAACCACCACCTCATCTTCCTGAACGTAATCACCTACACCCTCACCTTGTGCAACACCACAGTCCCCCAAGCCGGACACATCACCAGAAACGCGCTGTATACCTCGCCCTCGTCCGCGCCCGCTCCGCGTCCGAGACGTCACACCACGCGCCACCGCCGACTGCTCAGGAGCAGCGCTGCCGTCAGCAGCAGCGGCCGCCACCGTGGGAGACACCCCTCCCTCAGCAGCAGCCACCTGCTGCTCCATTGCAACCGGCGCATCAGCCGCTGGCGCGGCAGTCCGCCCCGGCGCAGCCACGGGCGGTTTCGGCGCAACAGCCGCGGGTGGGCCTGGCGCAGCGGCGGACGACCCCGCCGCTGGCTCGTTAGACGGCCCAGCCGGCGCGTTGGACGGCCCGGCCTCCGGCGCGTTAGACGACCCAGCCGGCGCATTGGACGGCCCAGCCGGCGGCGCGTTAGACGGCCCCGCCGGCGCGTCATCCGGACCAGGCGAAGCCGGGTCCCCGCGCTTCGGACAGGCACTCACGGTGTGCCCCTCTTCCCTGCAACCAAAACACTTCATAACCGATGATGTTGCAAAAATCACGTAGTCATAATCATCCACCTTAACGTAAAAACGGAGGTTAAGCTCCGCATTCCGATTGTTCAGAATCATATACACCTGTCTACGGTGAGACACTACGTGTTTCAGTAACTGAGACTTACATCCAGACAGCATCTTTTTCATTGGAGAAACAAGTTTCCCATGCCTGGACAGTTCTCTACTGAGGAACTCATCAGTTATGAAGGGGGGGACATTTGAAAGTATAACTTTAGTTGCGGGCAGCATCAGCGGCTGCACCTGTACAAACATCTCTCTCACCGTGATGCCCGTCTCGATGACGCAGTTCACCTTCTCCACCTGATCCAGAAAGATCACCACCGCGCTGTTCATCCGCGCCAAGGACTTAATACTTCCGTGTCCGACCTTCTCCCCCACGGCCAGCCCGATCTCCTCCACAGTGCACGCGAAGCCGGCGGAGATTTTAATGCCATGCTTCCGCGTGAGCTTGGCAAAGTCTCCATTTACGATGGCGCCGCCGCGAGACGCCGGCAGGAGAAGCCCACACAAACACCCCACACACCACCCAAAAGCACGAAAAGTAACGCAAAACAAACTACCACCTATAAACTATATTAAGTTAAACCCATTACACAAAAAAAAACGGTAAATATAACGAGAAACGTCTCGCTCCTCTCTCTCTTTCACCCTCCGAAAATCCCAGCATGCACCAGGAAAGAAGAAGAAGAAGAAGAAGAAGAAGAAGAAGAAGAGAAGAAGAAGAAGAAGAAGAAGTAGCGGTAATAGCAATGATGTCCATGTGCACACATACACATTTTATTTCCCGTCTAACTGGAGGACTCAAATTCCAACGCTTATTATTTTTCCGAGAGACAAGGCCCGTTCCTCTCGGTCCAAGGAAGGGGAGTGGTCAGTGGGGGGGGGGGCTTCCTGACGGTGTGGTTAATTGCAGGGCTGCGTAAGGGGAAAACTCTCGCTCCGTCCCGGAGGATGTAGAGGCGCTTATCTGGACAACCCCCCCATTACAGGTGTGAGACAGGAACAAAATGGATAAAAATGACATCCAGTGAGGCGGCTAGGACCCTTTCCCCCATCCACACCCTCCTCCCCCTATCATGTCCCTAAGCAATTGATCTGCAGTTTGATCTTCAACACAGGTCACCTTGTCATGCCACATGCAATATGCCCAACAGTATGCACTACCCCCCCACCTACCACACACCTGCACACACACACACACACACACACACACACACACACACACACACACACACACACACACACACACACACACACAAACACAGATACAAGATTCAAGATACAAGATTTTTATTGGCCATTTGTACATAGGAATGCTTACTCCCCATTCCCTCCCGCAGTATAAATCTCAAAAACACCACACAAATAAAAGTAATATATACAATAAAATAAACAAAAAAAAGCAGCAAAGTGACTTAAATGATATGTACATGTTTTTTTAGTTTTTTTTTACAAAAATCTTTCGAAAGCATTTAAAGTGCCAGTAGTGCAGCAGCATCATGAATGCAGTGCACTACAGTGCAGTAACTGTGATGAGTCCAGAAAGTATGTAGATGAGTCCGCGAAGTAGGTAAGTGTAATGTTAATGACAATGTTATGAAAGTGAAAGTGGCAGCACTCCTTGCAGTTCAGTAGGCGCACTGCCTGTGGATAAAAACGATCCTTAAACCTGCTAGTACTTGTACGGTTGCTGTGCAACCGGTGACCAGACAGTAGGGGGGAGAAGAGATGGTGCCCAGGGTGGTTGCAGTCCTTTATGATGGACATGGCCTTCTTCCAACATCTGGTCCTAAAGATCTCCTCAATGCATGGAAGTGCACACCCGATGATCTTCTCTGCCGTCCTCACGACCCTCTGGATGGCTTTCTTGTCCCGTGCAGTGGTGTTGCTGTACTACACAGTGACGCCACTCGTCAGGACACTCTCTACGGTGCCACGGTAGAAGTTCACTAGCCACCTCTGGCCTATTCCGCTTTTTCTGAGGCACCGCAGAGCATAGAGGCGCTGGTTTGCCTTCTTCAGCATGACCTCCGTGTTGAGGGTCCATGCCAGGTCATCCGGTGCGACGGTTCCGCCTCTAGCATTCTCCGTGACAGCTGGATGGCACTTAACTTTCACCTCCAAAATACGACCAAAATACTCCTAAACTGACCACTTTAGGGGATTTCCACGCCGTGTGCCGTCGCCATGTCGCACTCGCCAAGCAAGATTATTTGCACTTACCGCTGTTTGCGGTCATTTTGATCATCAGAAAAACCATACAATCATGAGGCTGGCTGGCGTGCAGCCCAGAGAGGAGCGAGGGGTTGATTCTGAAACATCACACAGCTTAGAAGCAGCTGCACTGAACATCAGCCATGAGACTGCACCCACAGCCTCCCATGTGATTACAGAGCCGGCACATTTATATGGGGATAGATGGAGCCGCTCACGCTGAGGTCTTAAGTCATCAAATCACAACAGGGGAATAGCATCTCCATAAGGCTTGTCGTATTCACTTGAATGTGTGGAGTTAATGCTCCGTAGCGTTATTTTGTGTTTCCTTTTTCCCCTAGTACAGTAGCTCAGGAGGTAGAGCGGTCACCTCACAACCTGAAGGTTTCTGGTTAGATCCACCAGCTCCCCCTAAAAAACATACAAGTATACATATTTACTGTACATCCACATTGGGCAGTGTCATTGCTTTGGATAACATTTTATGCATAATCTGCATAATAATGTGTGAATAATCTCCCTCATCACCATAGGTGCCAAAGCCCCCCCCCCCCTCTTGTTTTTACCTCTAGCCTAAAGCAGTGATTTCCAACCACTGTGCGAGAGAGATCGTCAGGTGTGCCGTGAGAAAAATGTGCAATGGTTGTGTGTCTGTGCCTGCAATGTAGTGACTGGCGGAGTTATTAAATACCGTATTGTTCGGACTACTATTGTAGGGACACTCCAATCGAACGGCCGTCGATCATTATCGATCGATTGGAGCTCAGTTCAGAGCTCTCAAAAACGGCCAATCAGAAGAGCCGATAAGATACAAGATAGTTGAATGGCTATTTGTAACAAGTACATAGGAATGCTTACTCCCCATTCCCTCCGGCAGTAAACATCTCCTTTAAAACAACACCATAAAAATAAAGATAAAAATAATATATACAATAAAAATAAACAGCCAAATGACTTAAATGATATGTACATGTGTTGAATGTACATTTTTTCTTTTTTTTACAATAATCTTTAAAAGCATTTAAAGTGCCAGTAGTGCAGCAGAATCATGAATACAGTGCAGTACAGTGCAGTAACTGTGATGAGTCCAGAAAATCCAGCAAAGTATGTACGTGTAATGTTAATGACAAAGTGAAAGTGGCAGCCCTCCAAGCAGTTCAGTAGGCGTACTATCTATGGATAAAAACTATCCTTCAAGCTGGTAGTACTTGGATGCTGTGCAACCCGTCCAGGCTGATGGTGGAGTGGGTGCCCCGGTGGCTCCTGAAGTCCACGATGAGCTCTTTAGTCTTGCTGAGATTCAGTGAGAGGCTGTTGTCCTCACACCATCACGTCAGCTGGACTACCTCATCTCTGTACTCTGATTCGTCACCCTCGCTTATCAGGCCGATGACTGTGGTGTCGTTTGCAACTTGATAATCCGATTATTGCTGTGTGTGGCTGTACAGTCATGTGTGTACAGCGAGTACAGCCGGGACTGAGGCAGCAGCCTTGAGGTGCTCCGGTGTTGAGGACCAGAGTGGATGAGATGTTGTTCCCAATCTTCACCACTTGAGGCCTGTCCGTCAGGACGACCATAATCCAGTTGGGGGCAACAGATGGGGAAAACAGATGGGGGCGCCCAAACCTAGGCCCCTCAGTTTCAGGACCAGCTTGGAGGGAATTATATTGTTGATGTCCGAGCTTTAGTCAATGAACAGCAGTCTGGCTTAGGTGTCCCTCCTGTCTAGGTGCTCCAGGGCCGTGTGTAGTGCCAGGGAAATGGCGTAGTCTACAGACCTGTTTGGTCTGTATGCAAACTGGAGTGGGTCTAGGGACTCAGGGATGGAACAGTTTATATGCGACATTACAAGTTTCTCCAGGCACTTCATGGCTATGGATGTTAATGCCACTGGACGATAATCATTGAGGCATGTTTCCTTGGTCTTTTTGGGTAACAGCACAATGGTTGTCGCTTTGAAACATGCTGGGACGACGATGTAGATGTGAACACAGGAGCCAGCTGGTCGGTGAAGGTCTTGAAGACGTGGGATGGAACTCCGTCTGGGCCGGCTGCCTTCCCTGCCTTCACCCTCCTGAAGGTTCTGCGGACCTTGGACTCAGACAGTTGTAGAACGTAGTCCTCTGGGTGGATGTTCAAGTTGTTGGTTGGCTCATGGTCCCTTTCAAAGTGAGTGAAAAACTTGTTTAGCTCATCTGGTAGGTTAGGGTCGTTGTTGGTGAGTGCCCCTGAGCTCCCCTTGTAGTTGGAGAGGTCCCTCAGACCTTGCCACTTGCGTTTGGTGTCAGAGCCCCCAAACTGCGATTCCAATTTGTTTTTATCATCCAATTTACCCATCCAATTTTCTTGTTGGCTTTTCTGAGTTCATTCTTGCCCTTCTTGTAATGATCGTAGTCGCCTGTTGTGAAAGCGGTACTCCGTTCCTTAAGTTTGTTCCGTATGTCAGCATTCATCCATGGTTTGCGGTTCGGAAATGAGCGAACATACTTGGTCGGGATGCATTCTTCCACTAGCCTAATAGTGTATGCTGTGACATGATCTGCATACACATCAAGGTCAGGGGACTTGAATACACTATTTTCAGTGATTTCTAGCCCCCCCCTGCAGGTGTAGTATGGCATTGTATGTGTATTTGTTGCGTTGTCTGTAGTTGTATTGTTTTTTAATCCCAAGAGTGTTTGGCGATCATATGTGATAACATACATGGTGACTTGCTATAGTCCTACAAAGTTACCTACATTTACAAGAAAAGTATAAAAGTAAAAGTACAAGTAAACTAACTAATCTAAATAAACTGCGGGAGCTCGTAGATGTGCGTCTGCTATCCTCCAGCGCCGCACTCATGACGCAAAATTAATGTTTACACATTTCTCGGTGCACAAAAATGGGATATTGTTATGGTTGATTTGATCTGTAAATAATATATATAGTTATTAATTGATGATACTTAATCAGGTCTTTATTCTATTTCTGCAATGAATTTCAGAAAAGTTACTATTTTTGCTCAAAAAGTCATTTTGTAACCCTTATGGTTGGTGGTTTGCCGCATGATTTTTTATTGTAAAATATGTGCCTTGGCTCTAAAAAGGTTGAAAAACACTGGCCTACAGTACACAAAAAAAGTGTTTACAAATAACACGCCTCCGAAAAACAGATTTTTATTTTATTTTCTCTTCCTGGGGAGCAGAGCTACATGAAACAAAACAAAATTTACCATGGCAAAAAAATCTTTCAACAAAAAAGGGACAGATGAGGACTTTAGCTTGAAAAGAGTGTCAAGAGAGACCGTATGTCGGTCAGAGTGTGAATGAAACTAATGCCCGGGCGGGCGTATCATCATTGAGCCTAAGGACACGGTGTTCCATCGTTCATCAAGATATATATATAAGAAGAAAATATATACCCAAAGCTCTCGCTCTCATCCCACAAAGTGGTGGCGTCGTCAACGCCTGCGTCCTGATTGTGGTCATCCATCTTCCCTGGAGCTCCACAGCCGCACCGCTGTGCCATCAACGTCTCGTCAGGTCAGTGGAGGAGGAGCATCTGGAGGAGGTTAGCCGACCATTCAAGATTCAAGATTCAAGAGACTTTATTTATCCCGAGGGAAATTAAGGTGCAACAGTTGAAACAGGGGGAATAAATGCACACAAAATATACTAATACCTAACAACTAAATAACAACAAACTAAACTAAACTAAAGTAGTATAAACAAAATATAACAAAATTAAATCTAAATTAAATCTAAATGTATTGACAGATGAATTGCACAATTTACAGTGTTATTACAGTAATACGTAGGTATATACAATATACAACAATATGTATAGTGTAAATTGGCTGTAATAAAATACTAATAAATAACTCAGATGAATACTGAAAAAGTGAAATGTGAAAAGTGAAAAGTGAAATTGAATTTACAGTGCAAAATTACAGTAAAAGGATTTACTGTGCGTTGACCAAAAAATAATAATAATACAGTACGTTGACCTCAGGTCACTGAGTCTCCACTGTCCCTCTCACGACCCGAGGTAGATGAATTAAAGAGTCTGATGGCCACAGGAAGAAAGGACTTCCTGTGGCGTTCTGTGGTGCACCTGGATGGAATGAGTCTGTTGCTGAAGGTGCTTCTGTATGAGGTCAGCACCTGATGGAGAGGGTGAGAGTTGTTGTCAAGGATACTACGCAGCTTGCGCAGCATCCTCCTCTCAGACACCACCAACAAGGAGTCCAGCTGGACCCCCAGGACAGCGCCAGCCTTCCTGACGATCCTGCTGATCTTGTTGGCGTCTGCTGACCTCAACCTGCTTCTTCAGCATCGTGTTACAAACGTTGAAGGACCGAAGCCTCCGCAGGAAGTAGAGACGGCTCTGGCCCTTCTTGTACACAGCCTCAGAGTTCTTGGCCCAGACCAGTTTGTTGTCCAGGTGAACTCCCAGGTATTTAGAATCCTGAACAACTTCTGCGGACACACCCTTGATGGAAATGGGTGTGGGGGTAGATTTCCTCCTGCGGAAGTCCACCACCATCTCCTTCGTCTTGTCTGTGTTGAGCTGCATGTGGTTCAGCTCACACCACTCAACGAAGGAGTCCACGACGCCCCTGTACTCCTCATCGTTGTGAGGTAGTGGTGGGGGAGAGAGAACAGGTATGTTGTCGCTAGAGAGGGACGGTGGGGGAGGGGGGACAGCAGGGCTGGAGGGCTGGAGGGGAATGGTTGCAGAGGAGCTGGGGAGGGGTAGACCGGAGCCCACTCATTGAATCTGTTGAAAAACAAATTCAACTCGATGGCCCGGTCAGGACCCCCCCCCTATTGTCTGGCTACCAGGTTGTTTGTTGTTTGTTGCCATGTTGAGTGGCCGGCTAACCGACACACATACACACACAGTCACTTCACAAACACACATGCACTTACTATACACACACTTATACACACACACACACACACACACACACACACACACACATCTTATACACCCACACACATTTATTATACACACACACACCTACATCTTTCACACACATTCACACACCTACATCTTATACACACAAACATACACACACATATCATACACACACACATAAACACACACACACACACAGACACAAACATAGATACTTCTTAGACACACACACACACATTATACACACACACATCTGTGTTACTATACACACATTATACACACTTTCTTTATATACACACACGAACACACGACGATGTGTCGAGGGGCACATGACAACGTGACTCCAGCTGCCTCTGTTACATAAATTGGCTTCAGGGCCCGGTAGTGTCTATTGAGAATGTGGCATGTCGTTGCCGTACTTCAGCCTATGAATCGCCCATGTCCGCAATAAGCCAAAGTTCAGAAGGTTTAAGGTTAGGAAGCGGGAGATGACGGGTGGATGGTGTATCGGTCCGTGGGCACTATGCCATCTCCAGAAGGTTCAAAAGCGCATGAGTTGCGGCACACAGAGGAGACACGTTAATGACGGAGGGGGGGGAGGAGCTGGTACAGGTGAGGACAGGCCGACGACATTGGAGGGGGAGGAGCCATTGTTGTTCCTTCTTTTTTTTAAAGGGAAATGAGGGGAAAAGTTGTGCAAGGGGAACACGGGAGGGACGACCAATCGAAAGGGCTTCTATTCGGGGGTGTGCTGCGCTGAAGACTGAGCTGGCCCTGGGTGGGTGTCTGTGTGGCTCCCGGGAGCTTGCCTGGGCGCTGCTTTTGACGGATCGCAAGCGTTGTTAAAACCCAGCATGAAAAATGAGCGCCATTTGTCGGCTATGCACACACCGGCAGTTGGCGGGTTTGGTCGCCGATGCGCTACCCAGAGACCTCCTCCATCCCCTCCTCCACTGGAGTAAGGCATCATCCCCCTCCCCACATCCTCCAACAACAGAGAACATACGGCCCTCTGAGATTAGAACATTTACATTTACATTTACATTTAGGACATTTGGCAGACGCTTTGATCCAAAGCGACTTACAAGGAGTACATTTCTTGAAGTAGACAATAGCATAACGCTGAGGTACGCGAACATAAAAATAGAGCAGTTCACAAGCATTCATATTAACAAGATGAATAACACTATTTCGTAGAACACACACACACACACACACACACACACACACACACACACACACACACACACACACACACACAGCACACACACACACACACACAAGCACACACACTCTTTTTCTTGAAACGTAACCCTAAAGAATATAAATGGAAGGGAAATGGAAGCCCATATGTGAGTTTCTAAGGACTCAAAGGCCAGTCATTTTATGACTGCCAGACGGAAGGCACAAGACCCAATCAACCGCTGGCCTTCCTATGCATATACATCAAGCATCTGAACTTAACATGTCCCGCATCTAAATGCAAAAGGGTTAGATGTAGAGTACCCTCACAAAAACAATACAGCCAAAAGCTGTTGCCTTTCTGTATCTGGGAGTTTGCATTCGCTCCTTTTTGTTTGCAACCAAAAGTCAAGGAATCCCCAATTACATATAAACCTTTTTAACGACGGTCAATTAGAACCACTGCTTTAACTGGGTTATGAAATAAACTAAAACACTGTTGAGTTATGTAGTTAAGAGGGTAGCTTGTGGAAATGTTTTGTTTAACTCCAGGAAATCATATAGCCCAAACATGCACATAGGGACTCAGACATAGTTTGAGACAACGTTGCTTTGCGACCACAGCATTTATTTCTGGGTCTGGATTCCAGCTATGTCTATTTTAATTGCTTTCCCTTTAGCTGTCCTGCCGAAACCGTAAAAGCAACGAGGAAATAAACATGAAATGAACCATCAGATGGGACCACGTACCGGGACCTGAACTAGCAGCTACAGAAGACAGCCAGTAGACCCGGACAGATATGTGAAATTACTATTCTATTTAGAGATTATTTTTGCAGACGATGCCCATTTTGAAGACATGGACACAAAGAAAAGATACGGGAGGACATGAGTTCAGCACAACACACTTTCATCCTCCTCCCATTCTGCCCCTCAATTAGTGGAACCCTTCCATCCGTTTAGTTTGAACCTGAAGGAGGGGCCGAGTGAACCCACAACCCTACTGCTGCTGCTGCTGCTACTACTGGTACACACGTCTGTAGTTCACTAGAAAACAAACTGTACCAAGAGACAGGGGGGGGGGGGGGGGGGAATACAACAAGTACTTCAGAATAGCTTTACGACACTATGAAATCCTACTTGTGTGTGTGTGTGTATGGGGGGGGGGGCAGGGCAGCCTAAACGCGCACAGAGTTGTTGTTATTATTGACATCAGGCAGGTAGACGGATCCCCTGCAAGTGGTTTATCTGCGCGGCCCTGCTCTGCCCGCTCTCTCCTCCTTCATTTATCACCATCATGCGAGCGGCTGACAACTGCTACAGTGAATATGAATCACTGGAGGGTGATGCATCTCTGTGCCCAAGACCAGCTTTGTGCACAGAGACAGCCACGGAAATAACTTGTGAAAGAAGCCAAAGCACACGCACACACACACGCACACACAGACGCATGCACGCAACAGCACACACACACACACACACAACACCACACACAACACACACACACACACACACACACACACACGCATGCATGCATGCACACAAACACAAGCACACACACATGCACGCACAAGTACACATACAGACACACACACAGTTTTTCGATTTGGAAACAAGGAGTTTCCTTCTTGAGAGCATTCCACTATTTGAAGACAAATGTTGATTACTGGCCACAAAAGAAAAACAAAGTAGTCTTCTAATTTATGAAGAACAGAAAAATAAATGTATCAGATAAACAGATCTTGGTGCAACCAAAGTCATGTACATCCCCTCAAGTCTTTCTGTTCCCCGGACATGATGCTTATGTGCCATCCATACTGGCTTACAGCGGTAACTGGGACCGCTGTTTACATTCCCCCACAAGCCGGCGGAGTCAGCACACCCTGATGCTGCTCTCATCGTGGCGGGGGACTTCAACAAGGCAAACCTGAAGAAGGTTCTCCCGAAGTTCTACCAACACATAACGAGCAACACACGGGGTGAGCGGATCCTCGACCACTGCTACACTCCCTTCCATGATGGCTACAAGGCCCTCCTCCGCCCACCGTTCGGCAAATCAGACCACCGCTCTATCCAGCTCTATCCAGCTACAGTCTCTGCCTAAAGGCAGAGACTGAAGCAGCAACCGATCGCTTTGAGGGAGGTCCAATGCTGGTCGGACCAATCAGACTCTATGCTGCAGGATTGTTTTGATCGCGCTGACTGTCACATGTTCCGCGTTGCCTCGGACAATAACATCAACGAGTACGCGTCGTCGGTCACCGGGTTCATCAAGAACTGCATAGATGACGTTGTTCCGACCAATTCGGTTCGGATATACCCCAACAAGAAACCGTGGATTAACGGCGATGTTCGTGCTGCCCTACAGCCTTTGGCTCCGGGAATATGGAGGAATATACGAGAGTCCGCTATGACCTCCGTAAGACCATCATCACTGCCAAGCGGGAGTATAAGGACAGAGTGGAGAAGAAATTCAAGAGCCACGACGCGAGGGGTATGTGGCTGGGGTTACAGACGATAACGAACTTCAGAGGGAGAACCAGTTGTGTAGAGAACTCCTCTACCTCCCTCCCAGGAGAGCTAAATACTTTTTTTGCTCGGTTCGACGTGAACGGAAGCCCGCAGAAGCCAGAGCCACCTGAGGAGACCAGCCTGCTGAACATCTCGGAGGCGGATGTGCGCTGCACCTTCAAGCGGTTGAATATCCTTAAGGCGGCAGGCCCCGACGACATCCCGGGCCGCGTCCTCAGAGCATGCGCAGACCAGTTGGCAGGAGTCTTTGCAGACATCTTCAACCTCTCCCTGTCCCAGGCTGTTGTTCCCGCGGTCTTCAAGATGTCCACCATCGTGCCTGTCCCTAAACAACCCAAGGTCACCTCGATTGTCAGCAAATGCTTCGAGAGGTTGGTCAAGGACTTTATTTGCTCCGTGTTACCTGCCACGCTGGACCCATGGCAATTTGCAGATCGTCAAAACAGATCCATGGACGACGCAATTGCCATGGCCCTCCACACTGCCCTTTCCCACCTGGAGGGAAATAACTGTTATGTGCGAATGCTGTTTGTGGACTACAGCTCAGCGTTCAACACGATAGTTCCTGTCAAGCTCAACACCAAGCTTAGAGGTCTAGGCATGCCCCCATCCACGTGCAGCTGGATACTGGACCTCCTGTCGGACCACCGCCAGGTAGTTAGGATGGGCAGCACCACCTCAGAGCCACTGACCCTCAGCACGGGAGCCCCACAGGGATGCATGCTGAGCCCTCTCCTCTACTCCCTCTACACCCACGACTGCATGGCTATGCACAGCTCCAACGTCATCATCAAGTTTGCTGATGACACGACAGTGATGGGCCTGTTCGCCGGCGACGACGAGACAGCCTACAGGGAGGAGGTTGGATCGCTGGAGCAGTGGTGCCAGGAGAACAGCCTCGCCCTCAACGTCAAGAAGACCAAGGAGCTTATCGTGGACTACAGGACGGTGTAGTCCTCCATCGACGGTGTTGCAGTATAGAGGGTCAGCAGCTTCATGTTCCTCGGCGTGCACATCTCCGAGGACCTCACATGATCCACACACACCACACACGTGGTGAAAAGGGCCCAACAACGCCTGTATTTCCTCAGGAAATACAGTTCAGCATGGGCCCCGAATCCTGAGAACATTCTATTCCAGCACCATCGAGAGTGTTCTTACAGGTTGTATCACCGCCTGGTACGGGAACTGCACCGCACTCGAGCACAGAGCGCTTCAAAGGGTGATGCAGACGGCCCAGTATATCGAGGTGAGCTCCCCTCCCTCCTGGATATATACAACCAGCGGTGCGTGGCCAAGGCCAAGCGCATCATAAAAGACAATGCCCACCCCAGCCACGAACTGTATTCACTTTTACCGTCAGGCAGGCGATACCGCAGTATCAATTGCTGTACAAATAGACTCAGAGATAGCTTCCACAGTCAGGCCATCAGGCTGCTGAACAAGGGCATATAGCATATAACAATGTATATTTTATTACATTGATTTATATATACATATTGCTCTTTTTCTGTGCCTATATATTGCATTTTATAAATTGCATTTTTATTTTATATATTTAACTTTATACAGTTTTGTACTATTTTGTACTAACCCTACTTATTTTATTCTATTCTGTTTTTATTCTATTTTATCTTATTTTCATAACTGCTGTCTGTCGTCGGGTATTGCATATAAGATTTTCACTCACTGCTTTAAACTGTGAAGTGACAATAAACTTGACTTGACTTGAACGACTGAGAGACGACAAAAGTAAACAACAGTAGTAAACAATCTAATCTAATATAATCCACCGGATTATATTAGATTAGATTGTTTACTACTGTTGTAATCTAAAAGTCCACCGGATCACTTGAAACTTTTGCTGGCAAAAATGATGAGAGTAAAAGTACCGTCAATAGCAATTCATATTTCCAGCACCGCCATAGTGAGGACAGCGGTCCAGCATGGAATTACCCAGAACCATCAATTAGCAGGTTCTGGCTTCGCTGGAGGGAAGAATAACAAACCTTCGATCTGCTCAGCCACCATCCCCAACACCCACGAATGAACCACACCAAGGTAGCTTGGGGCTAGTTCACACGCAGCTACCGCCTAGATGAGTACAGAATAAGGGCCACATGGATGCAGTGTTTTCCGTCCCGAGATGGAAGGGCGAGATCAACTGTTACATCAAGCTGTTCCAGTGTGCTCCAACACACTGATCCCAAGACCAAAATAATAAAATACGAAAGAAACAGCAGAAGATACGTTTCAACACAAACTTAGCCGCTGCTGTCTCTTCATCCCATTGTGTCTCCCTGTCCCTTGCTCAACCTCTCCATCTCTCGGCCTATCTCTCTATCTCTCTTTCTCTCTCTTTCACTCTCCCCCCACCACCCCCTTCCTATGATATGAATCTCTTTTCTCTCTTTATATCTTGCTCTCTGTTGACCCCATCTCTGTTTTCTATTTGTATGATATGAATCTCCTCTCTCTCTCTCTCTCTCTCTCTCCCTCCCTCTCTCTCTCTCTCTCTCTCTCTCTCTCTCTCTCTCTCTCTCTCTCTCTCTCTCTCTCTCTCTCTCTCTCTCTCTCTCTCTCTCTCTCTCTCTCTCTCTCTCTGCCCCCGATACCCCCCCCCCACACACACACACACCAATTTCACTAGCTCACACATACACACACTGTTTGGGGCGGCAGTAGAGCTCAGGAGGTAGAGTGGTCGCCTCACAACCGGAGGGTTGTTGGTTTGATCCCCCAGCTTCTCCTGTGGAGGTGGAGGTGTCCTTGAGCATGACACCCTAACTGTTCCTGACGTGCTGGCTGTCTCCTTGCATGGCTGACTCTGCCGTTGGTGGTTGAATGTGTGCATGAATGAGTGAATGTGAGGCTTGACTTGTAAAGCGCGTTGGATAAAAGCGCTATATAAAAAAGCATCCGTTACATTACCATTGAACACACAGTCACACTCACACTCACAGCCTCTCACGGTGAGAGGAAGAGGAAGGCAAGGTGAGAGAAAATATGGCAAGAGTGCAAAGGAGAGAGAGAGGTGGGGGGGAGGGGGGTTGAAAGAGTGATGTATAAGGTTTTTCTTTTGGATGCCATTGTTATGGCCATAACATCAATGTTAATACATTTGTCAGCTCTGAAAGGCATCATTAGATTGGCTGGATTGGTTGCAGCCTCCTTATAAAACGGGCCCCAGTGTGCAACACACGATGGACTGGGAATATATTTCGGGACCAAAAATAAATAAACAATATGATTCTAAATAATTACAACAAAGAACACCACGATAATGAATCCAGCCCACAGTTGGCCTGTGTGTCTTAGTATTTCTCCCGCGGTTCCACACGTTCACGCCACACTGAACCAGGAAGCCCAACAGCAGCTGGAGCTCAGCTATTGCAGCTATTTATATCGCTACTCCATCATCATTGTGCTAAGACCCAAATTAGACAGAAGTGGGTTAACCTCTGAGCCGAGTCTTGGCCGGCCGTTGTGGCCGTTTGTTCGCCTGCACGTCCCTTTCTGTTCCCTTTAGGTTCCTTTTCTGTTCCCTTTCTGCTTAATTTCTGTTCCTTTTCTGTTCCTTTTCTGTTCCCTTTCTGTTTAATTTCTGTTCCCTTTCTGTTCCCTTTCTGTTCCCTTTCTGTTCCCTTTTGGTTCCCTTTTTGTTTCCCTCCTTGAATGAAAACACCTCGGCCTCGTTGCTCTCAGTGTTATGCCACACACAGATCGCTGCTACGGTCTGTGTGTTATGCTCATTTGGTTCCCTTTCTGTTCCCTTTCTGAACCCTTTCTGTTTCCTTTTGGTTCCCTTTTTGTTCCCATTCTGTTCCCTTTTGGTTCCCTTTTGGTTCCCTTCTTGAATGAAAACACCTCGGCCTCGTTGCTCTCAGTGTTATGCCACACACAGATCACTGCTGTGGAACCCCGGGGGTAGTACAGATAGAGTCGGAGGCAAAAGGAGTTCAATAACCCGTAGACGTCTCTATTAGGATATTGCTCCAATGAAAATAATGAAAATAATCAACTATGTGTGTGTCAATTACGGAAGTAATAATACAATGCGACTCATGTGAGTGCAAAATGGAAATCCAAACAGGGGGTGTTGTATAATGTGCTGCGGGGAGAAGGCTGAAGTCCAAAAAAGAACACAAAAACACCCAGGGGGTAAAAATCTAAGTAGAAAAATCCATCAAATGAACAAACAATAAATAGGCCAATGAGGAAATACCAGGAAATCACAGAGATCGCGAAAGGGTGTTCACGGGGGAAACACGGAGGAGTATAGCAACAAAGTATTCATGCTGGATCACGGAGGAGTATTGCCAGAGAGTCTCAGGTTGAACAACGGAAAAGTTCTGTCAACACGGGTGACAGGGGAGTGGAGTCAATAGGGAATGTGGGTAAATAGGGAGCCTGATTAGGAATAGGGAACAGGTGCACTGACGTGACTACGGTCTTCTGGGATGGAGTGTTCTGGGTGTAATAACCCCAGGTGGCAGAGAGGGGGAGGCAGAGGAGCTTGGCTGGAGAGGAGGGTGGTGTGATGCTGGAATCACAACAGTACACCCCTCCCTAGGGGCGACATCAGGTGGCCTTCCAGGGGCATTGGGGTGGGCCTGGTAGGAAGGAGGGACCCAACTGCGATCCTCCTGACCGTAGCCCTTCCAGCCCACCAGGTACTGCATCGCATGCCTTGTTGGCAGACCACCAGGAGCTCTTTAACCGTCCAGACCGGGTCGCCATCTGTGAGGACAAGGGGAGGTGCAGGGGCTGGGGCAGAAGTAGACAGGGTGCTGACAGACACAGGTTTCAATAGGGAAACGTGTAACACGGGATGAACATTCATGGAAGGGGGAAGGTCAAGACATACCGCAGAGGGGTTGAGGACACGAACAATGGTGTAGGGGCCGACATAACGGGGGTTGAGCTTAGTGGAAGAGGTGTGGAGGTGTAGGTCCCAAGCCAACAGCCAAACCCTCTGACCCGGATGGGCAGGGGCTGGCCTTTGTCGCTGGTTTGCTAAACATTGGGACCAGGGACAACTGGATGGGGAGAGGTCGCAGGAGACCAGCAGGAGGACGATGGGAGGATTTATTGCGAGCGCAGATAGGGCAAGTGACCAAAAACTCACGAGTGTCTGTCTCCATGGACGGCCACCAGAACCAATGGCGGAGGTAGGAGAGGGTCAGGGTTGAGCAGCCAGTCTGTTGGAGTGGCCCCACTTGAGCACTCGGGAGCGGGCGGATTGGGGAACGAACAGCCGACCAGGGGGACCCTCACCCAGATCAGGTTTGTCACGCTGACCATACCAATCACCCGGGCTAGAGGCAGGATGGTGTCCTCTGATACCGGGCTGGCGCTCTCAGGGAAGAGACGGGACAAGGCGTCAGCCTTGGTGTTGTGGGAGACCGGGCAAAAGGTGAGGGTGAAGTCGAAACGGCTGAAGAACAGAGACCAGCGTGCCTGATGGGAATTCAGCCGCTTGGCTGTACGGAGGTAGGTGAGGTTTTTGTGGTCCGACCAAACCACAAAAGGTTGCCAAGACCCCTCCAGCCAGTGTCGCCACTCACTCAGTGCTGCATGAATCACCAGCAGTTCCCTGTCACCAATGTGTGTGTTCCATTGACCTGGGTTCCCTGCAACCGTATGCAAAACCCTTGGTCAGAAATCTTGGCTTCAAAATCGACAGTGCTTTTAAATTAGATAAACAGATAAACTCTGTGGTTAAGTCCAGTTTTTATCACTTGAGGCTCCTGTCCAAAATTAAACCAGTTTTATCCGTTTTAGACTTTGAGTGTGTAATTCATGCCTTTGTTTCGCCTCGTTTTGGTTATTGTAATGCACTTAATGCCGGCCTAAACCAGACCTCGCTGGCACGCCTGCAGCTTGTACAAATCGCTGCAGCTCGGCTGCTTACAGGAACCTGCAAGCATGAGCACATTCCACCAATTCTGGCTTCCCTCCACTGGCTTCCTGTCCTCAAGGGCTTTGAGGTCGGCTGATCAGCTGCGGCTGGTAGTCCCTAAAACAAAGAAAAAGACCAGGGGAGACCGAGCCTTCTCAGCGGTAGCCCCCTGGCTCTGGAACGACCTGCCCCCCCATGTCAAATTGTCCCCCAAACTTTTATGTCCTGCCTAAAGACCCACCTCTTTTCCCTTGCTTTCGAGTCAGTCTGAGCTATGCTGCGCTTTATTGTCTGTCCATAGCCTTTCATGTGTGCCCTGCACCTATTCTTAGGTGTGTCTTTTACCTATTCTTGTAATATTATATTTTGTGATAATGTTATGTTCGGTGTGAAGCTCTTTGGCAAACCTGTTTTAAAATTTGTACTATATAAATAAAGTGGATTAGATTAGATTGGATTGAAATGTCATAATTCCGCTGAGCAGGGCTAAAGCACAGAGAGAAATAGGCGCAGGGATGGAGTTTCTTGTCCTCTGCCGACCTCTGGGAGAAGATTGCACCGATGCCCTCATCAGAGGCATCCACCTCCTCGATGAATTGCCGGGAAGGGTCGGTGTGGGCTAGTACCGGTAAATAGGCTCTTCAAGGCAGAGAAGGCAGATTCAGCCTCTGGGGACCAGGAGAAGGAGCGGAGAGTGGAGGTGAGGGCTGTGAGAGGGGTGGCCATGGCTGAATCCCCGAATGAAACAGCGGGAAAAATTTGCCAACCCGACCGCGGGTCGGGGCCACTCTTCCACGGCCTGGATCTTTCTGGAGTCGGCTCTGGTCTGCCCCTTCTCCACAACGTGGCTGAGGAACTCCACAGACGTGGAGTGAAACAGGCACTTCTCTGCCTTGACGAACAGCCTGTTCTCCAGGAGACGTTGAAGAACCAAGCAAACCTAAAAATCTAAATGTCCTCCAAATACACCACCACAAACACTAAGCATATCCCAGAGGAGATCGTTGACCAAGGCCTTGAAAACAGCCGAGGTGTTTGTCAACGGCATGACATGGCATCACAAGATAGTCAAAGTGTCCGAGATGGGTATTGAACGCCCTCTTCCACTCGTCCCCCTCCCTGATGCAGACGAGGTGGTACGCGTTGCGGAGGTCTAGTTTAGTGAAAATGGTGGCGTGGGTCAAGGGTTCGAACATCAACGGTAAGGGGTAACGATTCTATACCGTGATGTCATTTAGGGCCCAAAAGTCTATGCAAGGTCGGAGGTCACCGCCCTTCTTCTTAAGAAAAAAAAACCCTGCTGCCACCAGGGAAAAAGAAGGGCAGGTCATTTCTGATGCCAGCGATTCATTGATGTAACTCTGCATGTCTTTTCAGGAACCGAGAGGTTGTACAGCCACCTGGAGGGAAAGGGGGCGCCATGGAGGAGGTCTATGGGGCAGTCATAGGGACGATGAGGTGGCAAGGAAAGGGAGCACTCCTTACTGAACACCTCAGCCAGGTCGTGGTACATAGATGGAACTCCAGAGAGATCAGGAGGGGAAGGCACGGGTCTGGGGTCTGAGGCAGGAGGAGTAGCTGTCCGCAGGAAGATGGCATTGCAGGAAGAACTTCACCCAATGATGACGCCTGAGGTCCACCAAATGTGGGGATTGTGTCTCTCGAGCAAGGGTCTGCCAAGGACCAGTGGAGCGGTGGGGGCATGAACAACTAGGAATCGGGTAGACTCGTGGTGGTTTCCAGAAATGGACAGGCTTTTGGAGGCAGTGCTGTGAGTGATCGGGACCAGGGGATGGCCATCCCTGTCTGCTGGGCCAAGGTGGTGTCTATGAGACTCTCATCCGCTCCAGAGTCAATGAGGGCTCCGACGGAGAGAGTCTCCTGTCCCCAGGACAAGGGGAAATGTGACGGGGAAAAGTCGGTTCCCAGACGGCCACTGGTTGGGAGGAAGGGTCATCAGGCTCACCAGGGTTCCCAAACCTAGTGAGCCTGGCCTTTTGGCGTCTGGGATCGGTTAGGACAGGTTTGGATAAGGTGTCCGGCCTGTCCACTATAGAGGCAAAGTCGGTCCCGGAAGCTCTGGTCTCACTCCTCCGTAACCAGGAGGGAGCGACCCACCTGCATCGGCTCCTCCTTGGTCAGGGTCTGGGGATGTGAGGGAGTAGGTCTACAGGGAGCCACAGGGAAAACAGCATAGGGAGAGGTATGGAGAGTAGGGAAAGTTGAGGATGTAGGTCTATGGGGAGCCACAGGGAAGACGGAATAGGGATGATAACCCGACTCACGGTCCCTCTCCACCAGTCCCATCAGCAGAGCGAATGAGATTAGCTTGTTAAGGCTATTAGGTCTATCCCTCAAGATACCATCCTTAATAGCCTCACTCAGTCCCCATCTATACTTGCTCTGCAGCGCTCTATCGTCCCACCCACTCTCTGCTGCCAAGAGTCTGCTGCTGCGTAGTCGGGCATGGACCGAGAGCCCTGAGAGATGGAGTGGAGTCAAGTGGCAGCATCCTGGCCTGGTCAAAAACTAACTTAAATTCTTCAATAGAAATTGGAGGATAACTCAGAATTGTGGAAAAAAAATGTGGTGGCCCATTTAAGTGCACTGCCAGACAAATGGGACAAAATAAAAGCTACCTTTGCACACTCAGTGCTACGGTACACTTAGTGACTCAGCTGATGAAAAAAAATAATCTCACAGTGGGTCAAAAAGCCACGAAACTAATCAAAATCTCCCTTAAACGGTCTGGGGCTTGCCAACGAGGGAAGGTCATCAGGGGAAGTGAAGGAGAATGTGCGGTAGGAGCAGAGATCTCTCCGGTAGGAGGGTCGACGGGGTAGACTGGGGATCGACAGCAGGCGGGGATGAGTTTTCACCCGACTGAACGCGTTCTCCAGCCGAGCAACCATCTCATTGAACACAACTCCCTTGCTGCTGCGTGGTCCGGATCAACGCCGCTAGGTCCTTAGAAAAATCTGATCTGATGCTGGAATCACAACACTCAGTCCCCACCATTTGATGACACCTGTTCAATCAGCGGCAGAGCTTATCAGCACATCAGCGCGTACCGTCCAGGCTTTCACACACACACACACACACACACACACACACACACACACACACACACACACACACACACACACACACACACACACACACACACACACACACACACACACACAACACACACACACACACACACACACACACACACACACACACACACACACACACACACACACACACACACACACACACACACATCCACTGCTGGAATCAATCCTCTTCAGGCTTCATGGAGACTTAAGTGTGGGTAGTAAACAAACCCCTTTAAAAAAAGGTAGAAAGTAGTTAACTTTTACAGCTCTGGAGAATAAATTGACAGGAGAATAGAAATTAAGAAAAAAGCGAGTGGTAATGATGCGGTAATGATTCATTACCATTCGCTTTTTTCTTCATTTTTTTTCTATTCTCCTGTCAATTTATTATTTTGAAAGCGTTAAAAATAAGTTTAAAGTGCTGGGAAGTCGTAAACAAAGTCATTCATCTCTCAGAGTAACCTAAGTTAGTAAAGAGGGTCACCGCCGTCTGAATACTAAAGATGAGGTATCATTCTCAAGTTTTCATCTTTCCTCGTAGCGTTATAGTGGGCTGCATATAGGAGCCACTTGCACCGCGGCGTTAGAAGTGTGAATCTGATTTATTCCGGAGGTCGAGTGGCATGATGAATGCACGCCAAGATACGGCCACACCTATCTGTAGACACACACGCACGCACGCACGCAAGCCTCAGCAGCAAAACAAATGAACAACAGCTCACTCCCGATGTATGCTAAATATATGCAAATCTGCAGCGGGCGGCGCCACATGGAGGACGGCTCTCTTCATTACTTTTTTTCTACTCCCATTTTCCAAAGGCTTTGCTGTGAGATTAAAAGGAGATTGATCCGTGTAGGAAGAGAAAGAAAATAAATCAGCCCTGTGACTAAACATCTAGAATACATACACGACGACATTCATATTAAAGGGAGGGAGACTTGCTTTATTTATTTATTTTTGCTGCCCTGCCTCCCCACGGCCTTGGCCCGCCCTGTCCCATGGCCAAGCCCAGCGGCTAGGCGCGCCCCACACACCCTTGACACAATTCTCCCTTTAGCGGATAAAAAAGTTTTTATCTCCAGTAGTGCTGTCATTTCTATCATAGGCAATGCCACTGCTGCTGCTGCTGCCGCGTGTGTGTGTTTGTGTCTGTGTCTGTGTATGTGTGTGTGTGGTGTGTGTGTGTGTGGTGGTGTGTGTGTGGTGGTGTGTGTGTGTCTTCTTGTGCAGGGCCGGGGCGCTGGGAAGAGGTTAGGGGGGAAGGGGGAAACTCCACGTTGCGGCTACCTTGAAGGGATTCACTCACTTTCCCTCTCTCTCTCTCTCTCTCTCTCTCTCTCGCTCTCTCTCTCTCTCTCTCTCTCTCTCTCTCTCTCTCTCTCTCTCTCTCTCTCTCTCTCTCTCTCTCTCTCTCTCTCTCTCTCTCTCTCTCTATCTTCCCTCTGTCTTTGCACTCAGTCATCCTTCTCTAGCCGTCTCTCTCCCTCTTAATCCCCTCGTCATCAGTCGTGTTCACGGCCCGTCTCCTCGCTTGCCAACTCCTCTTCTGTTTTATCTTACTCTATAATTGCCCTTCACCCCACTTCCCCCCCACCCCACCCCCTCCAAAACCTTTATTCACGTCTTCTACTGCCATCGCATCCCTTCTCGGGTCCCAGTGGTGCATTATGTCACGAGAGTAGGTGGAGAGAGGGAACCAGTGTTGGATATGGAGACAGACAGACAGACAGACAGACTGTGTGTGAGAGAGAGAGATCGTCGGAGAAGCACACACACACACACACACCCACCCACACACACACACACACACAAAGGCACACACACAAAGGCACACACACACACACACACACACACACACACACACACAGAAAGAGAGAGATAGACGAGAGTGGCTTGCAAGTTGCGGAGGTATAGTGATTTCAATAAAACGGAATCTGAAGCCTCTTTGTCGTTGATTTGTTCACCAGCTATCCAAACACACACTAAAACTTGAAATGTGTGTCTTCTGACTCAATCAACGCATACACACACAACACACTTGTTATGTGAAGTTTCATACGTGATTCCCGGCACAACTCACAGAACAATAAATTATTATCGATTAGACGGTTTGTCAGCAAAGTGTTTAGGAGAATGGGGATGTTGCCTAAGAAGACCTTGGCCGATACACCAAGGATGGAACTGCAGCGTTCAGGGTGGGTCGGTACGCCTGTGGCTGTTAAATGGTAAATGTTTGCCACCTACTGGTGGACCAAAAATGATAAGCACTCTTGATTCTTCATGTTTTTAGCCCAGTTCCCTTTACCAACATGTTGGTGCTCCTACAATAAAAGCAGCAGAAATACAAATGTTTTGGTTCAAGAGTCAACAATGGACCCTCAAAACTGTAAACAAATGTTTTTAACAGTTTATGTACATATGCTATTGTATTATAGCCAATGAACCAATTACACTGCTAAATGTAACAAAAAAGTGATACATTTAACGACGTGAAACTGCTGAGTCAAATGAAATCTGATTAAACCGATGAGTTTTATCAGTTTTATTGGATTCATCAGACTCAGATACACCAAACTCATCGGTTGTATCTGACTCATTGGTTTTATCACCATGCATTCAAGCTCATCGGTCAAATACATGGATTATTATTTAGTTCTATATATCAGAAATACAAATAAAAATATACTTATTTGTATTCGGTAATATTATTATTAATTTAAACAAAATGTTTTTGAAAACATTTTTTAGAAGATATTTATTAACAACTATTTATTTAATAATCTTTGATGCAGCCTAAATCAGGGGTTCCCAACCGCCGGGCCGCGGACCGGTACCGGGCCGTGGAGGTGTTTCTGCCGGGCCGCGAAACAGCTGTGTGTTTATCATCATATTTGACTCAAATCATTTGAGTAATGGCGGGCGGTATAATCTATATATAGAGATTATATATATAGTATAATCTATATATATAGATTATATAGCGGTATATATGGGCGGTATAATCTATATATATATAGATTCAATATATATCGGCGGCATAACGAGAGACTTTCAGTTGCACGCGCTACTAAAGAGACTACGCACTAGTGACGTGTCGGTCGCGAATGCACCCGCGAACGAGCCGGTTTTTTTTACGGGTGCTCCGCGTACATGCGCGTTTCCGGTCCGCGAAAATTGACAACCGGTCCGCGAGATTTTTTTCATGTATCTGCCGGTCCGTGGCACGAAAAAGGATGGGAACCCCTGGCCTAGATGACAGTTTAAGCTCCCAAGGCAGCTGACAATGTAGTTTTAATGTCAATCTAATCAATGGCAGAAATAGTCTTAGCCTAGGGAGCCCAAAGGTTTTAATTGTTGTCCTGAAACCTATAGAAAAGTCACGGCCAAATTAAATTCCGGTCGGTCAGCACAATTCATCTTCAATACCAACCCAACCATACAGCTAAATCAGTTTTGGTAACCAACATTAAAGCTCAAAAGTTAAACAAATCATAGTGCATGGACAGCACCTTCCTGGAGTCCAATACCTGGTGAAAAGTTGTAGTGTATTTTTATACCCTAAGTATAAAAGTAAAACACTCTCTGTGATACTGTATGCATTGTAAAGGCCATGCGTGTTGAGGCGACCAAAAGGCGTTGACAGGAATGCGACCCCCCTTGGGGTTTGTGATTGTAAACTTGTGACGTGACCAGAGTAGTGGATACTGGTTGTACCTCTCAGACCAATAGTATTAGTTGATGTTTGTTACTTTGACCAATAGGAGTAGTAGATTTGTGATACTACTTCCTATATAATGTTTGGTAAAGGAGCGCGTCGCCAGTCTGCGAATTGGCACGGCAGGTTCCATCTCGCTGCAGCAGATGCTTTCATTTGATGCTTTGTTCAATAAAGACATTGAACTTACTATCTGGACCTCTGAGAAAGATTCTTATTCCACCCGAGTAGAAATTATACTACAAAGTCTTCCAACTTTAGTTTTTATCTTTTTTAGATGTTTAGTTTACGGCAGCAACGGTAATCTTGGATCACGACACAAAATACTTTGCTGTTTTTTGTCTCATCACATCATTCTCTTACCAAACTTGGAACTGAGGAAACCAACGACCACCTTTCACTAAAGCTACCAAACCTGAGGTGACACGTTGTTCCAATGAATTGAATACACAAAAAAAAGAATAATAAAAAAAAGAATAATAAAAGACTAAAACTATTCCTTTTCAAAATGTGGCGAGGCACAATTTATTTATTAAAGTTATACATAGCCTTCCAACTTGATAATTGTACAAAATATGTGTTGAACCATTATTATTAGATTACCAGGCTTGGCATAACACCCAGCGGTAGCAGAGGGGGGCCTGAAGCCAAAACACACAGCTGGGTGAGGAGAGAGAGAGAGAGAGAGAGAGAGAGGTGTGTGGGGGGGGGATGGATCAGGCAACACAACCCCCCCCCAGACGAAGCGCCTCTTTCTCTCTCTCTCTCTCTCTCTCTCTCTCTCTCTCTCTCTCTCTCTCTCTCTCTCTCTCTCTCTCTCTCTCTCTCTCTCTCTCTCTCTCTCTCTCTCTCTCTCTCAATATTTTCAGGCGATTTGTTTGCTTGTTTGAAAGGGCTAAGCCAGCATGCTAGGATACCAGCGTGTTTTACTCAAAAGTCACGCGGCGGTTTGGATAAGCAGCCACAAGCGCTCTGGAACACCGCAGCCAAATGCATGCAAGACACGTGTGGGAGACACTTAAAATATTAATGGAAAATAAACTAAATAAATACATCTTTGGATTAAAGAACTAATCTTAATACATTATCTTAAATTGTTCTTTTCTTGTTTTCTTGTTCTGTGTTTCAAATATATGTTTATACATAATTGTTTTCTTAACACACATCTTTGTACATTGTGTCATCCAGGAAGTCCAGGAGGACACAAAAAACAATGCAATAAATTGTCATTAGGTCGTGTTCTGTGTACGAGGGCAGAGTGAAGACAAAGATACATACATTTCAGAGACAGAGACAGAGACAGAGCAAGAATTAAATAAGACAGAGACAGAGACAGGGACATAATTAAACAGACAGAGACAGGCATAAATAGACAGAGAGAGAGAGACAGAATTCAAGAGACATATACTGAATTAAATAGACAGAGACAGAGACAAAATTAAATAGACAGAGACAGAGAGAGAGAGACAGAGTCAGAATTATATAGGCAGAGACATAAATAAATAGACAGAGACAGAGACAGAATTAAATACTGAGAGAGTGACATAATTAAACAGAGAGAAGGAGAGACAGAGACAGATACATAATTAAATAGACAGAGAGAGACAGAGTAATAAATAAATAGACAGAGACAGAAAGAGACAGGCAGATACAGAATTAAATAGACAGAGACAGAATTAACAAAATAAACAGACAGAGAGAGAGATGGAGAAATAAAGAGCAATGCAGATAGAGTGAAAGAGAGAGAAAGACAGAGAGGGGGAGAGAGAGAGAGAGAGACAGACGGACAGAGAGGGGGAGAGAGAGAGAGAGACAGACGGACAGACACACAGATCGAGACACATAGGGAGAGAGAGAAGGAGCGTTACCTTGCCTTGATAGCTGAGGTTGGCCTGCAGGTTGCGGAGGTGAGAGAGGACCGGTCTGCTGAAGGTGGAGAGGCTGCCGGCCTGCGTTGTCGTGGAGAACAGCAGGTTGATGCCCAAGGCGCTCAGCTGCTTATCAGAGCTCACCGCGATGATGTCATCATCTGTGCTGCTCTCTCCCGGCCCACTGTAGCCTGCCAGGACCAGGGATCCTGCTTGGGGGAAAACAAACACAAACAAATCAGTATGAAATGTATGCTGCGGGAGGGAATGGGGAGTAAGCATTCCATTGTACGTGTTGCATATGGCAAATAAAAATCTTGAATCTTGAAAGGACACAGACAGACAGACAGACAACCTGGACTGGAAACCATTAACTGCTTTCCTGACAAAGATATTCTAACGAAGAAAACACATTCATGAACTCATGCGTGGATGAAGGGGATGAAGGGGATTTGTATACATATTTATGCAGTGGACAGCATACACAGAGTTGACTTGAAAACTTTAGATACTTACTTGTTTTATAATTAGCTTCCACTGGCAGAGTTCGTGAATTTCCTGCCTCCAGCCACACGATAGGTCGAAACAAATATGAGGCGTAAGAAAGTATAACGCCCACTTCACCCAGATCTGAGCTTGTCTGCTTTCAAGATTTGAGCTATTCATCTAAAGTCTGGTTTTGTTTTTCTTTCTTCCCCTGACTCACCGTAGTCCTCGGGGGAGTCAAAGAAGCCTGTGTCCCCGGAGCCCAGGTCGTGGGCCGGGTCTGTAGTCGTATCCAGCATTTTATGCTAGTTTGTTGCTTAAGGCTGTTTGGCCAGCAAGGGCCATGGTGACAGAGCCATCTGGCACTGTGTTGTTGGGAATGAATGTGCAACAGGAGGCTCCAAACATTTTGCACACCCCTCCTTTCTCTGCCAGTATCATATCAAGGGCCATGCGATTCTGCCATGCTATTAAACTAGTAACGTTTAGCTGGTTGTGCAGCCCTTCGATGGCATAGTGGGTACATTTTAACTATGCTCAATTTGCATGGTTTCATGATTGCTTTCAGTAATCGTTCGAATTGCTTCTGATGTTTTACTGGTTGGCCAGAACTGGTCGTAAACCCTGTATCTGCCATTAGATACCCTCCACGTGGGCCTTTAATGCCATTAATTCTGCTAATTGTGCTGATGCTGGTTGGGGAATGATATCGCTTTTTATTGTTTCAAAGACTCCTTTATCCCGTGCCCTAACCACCGCATATGATGCCATGTTACCCTGTTCTCCTTTGTAGCAGCATCCATCACTAAATAGGGTCATGTCTGCATCGAGATCTGGGGATGCTCCTAAGTTGTCTCTGATTTTGTAATCATGCCTGCATTCAAACACACAGTCATGTGGTTCTCCACTGTTGGGCACTGCATCAGTCATGTGTATTCCCTGTGTCGTGAACGTGATATGTGGCTGAATTGAATCCATGATTCTGTTGCCTCTAGTGGTGGATAGGGTAAATTATTTTGCTTCTAGGAACGCCACCACCCCATGGTTTGTGTGGATTGTTAATGTTGTGCCCCCCACGCTCAAATCGATCCCAGGTGTTGCTACCCTTCTTAAGGCTGACAAAGGCCGATGTCGGGGCTTGATCATTGTGAACCATTCTGAGAACCATCCTGACGAAGACCGACGTTGGGGGTGAGATCCTTGAGGACCTACTGCCGAAGACCGATGTCGGGGGTGAGTTCACTGAGAACCTTATGGCTCCCTCCAACTCGAGAACATTTGTCTCCAGTTCAGACTATGTCGCATCTCGTCCTACCCCCCCCCCCCCCCCCCCGCTCCAAGGACCATCTCCCCGTGTCGACCATACCTCGTAACCTATCCAACCCTACCCTGTTGTTTTTGAGTATTAGGATCTTTCAGTAAAGACATTATCCGTTGTTTTGGGTGTCCTGTCTCTTCTTCTGGTTTCTCTGGCACATTTGGCTAGCCGGTCTCGTTGGGTCATAACTGAATGATCAAGACCAAGATTAGCCAAGCCGGGAACCCAGAAGCAGGAAGCCGGACACCATCCAAGTTATGCCAGGTTATCGATTCACCTACTCCGTAACTACGCTAGCTCCTTGTGTCTCCAGTTCCTAGCTCCCAGGCTAGCTGCTCGTGTCTACAGTTCCTAGCATCCAGGCTAACTCCTTGTGACTCCAGCTCGTAGCTTCCAGGCTAGCTCCCTGTGTCTCCAGTTCCTAGCTTCCAGGCTAGCTCCTTGTGTCTCCAGTTCCTAGCTTCTAAGCTAGCTTCCTGTGTCTCCAGCTCCTAGCTCCCAGGCTAGCTCCTCGTGTCTCCGGTTCCTAACTCCCAGGCTGACCCCTTGTGTCTCTAGCTCCAAGCTTCCAGTCTAGCTCCCTTTGTCACCAGTCCCTAGCTTCCAGGCTAGCTTCTTGTGTCTCCAGCTCCTAGCTTCCAGGATAACTCCCTGTGTCTCCAGTTCCTAGCTCCCAGGCTAGCTCCCTCTGTCTCCAGTTCCTAGCTCCCAGGCTAGCTCCCCGTGTCTCCAGCTCCTAGCTTCCAGGCTAGCTCCCCGTGTCTCTAGCTCCTAGTTTCCAGGCTAACTCCTTGTGTCTCTAGCTCCTTAGCTCCCAGGCTAGCTCCGTGTCTGCTCCGTGGCTACACCAGCACCTCATGGGTCCGAGCCCATCGTTTCCCGGGCTGGTACCACATCTGCTCCTTTGCTACACCTGCCCTCGAGGACCCCCACCTGCTCCCCGAGGTCCCCGCACCAGCTCCCGAGGAGGACCCCACCAGCTCTCGACCGACGTCGGGGGCGAGTTCACTGAGAAATGTATTGCTCCCTCCAACTCGAGAACCTGTGTCTCCAGCTCCGACTTCGTCGCGTCGCGTCCCCCCCCCCCCCGCGCTTCAAGGACCCTCTCTGTGTTCTACCCTCTGGACCATCTCCCCGTGTCGACCATACCTCGTAACCCATCCAACCCTACCCTGTTGTTTTTGAGTTTTTCGATCCTTCAGTAAAGTCTTTATCCGTTGTTTTTGGTGTCCTGTCTCTTCTTCTGGGTTCTCTGGCACATTTGGCTGGTTGGTGCTGTTTTTTGTAATGCTTTGGCTAAACCTGCTACATATCTCATGCATCCTGGCTGTCCTAGCTCTATGTTGTCTAATTTGGAGCTGTGGTATGCTAGTACTGCTCTTTTTTTCTCGTGTTGTTTGGTAGAGAGCTCCATTCACTATCCCCCCTTTTTCCCTTACATCGAAGTGAAACATACGTAGTCTGGGGAGCTTAGATTTTCTGCCCTTGCCAGGGTCTGTTTTGTACTTTTAAATGCTTCCTCTGCTTCTACTGTCCACATCAGTGTAGCCCGCAAGTCTCTATTTACTGCCTTGGCTACAATTCCCTGTAAGGGGGGTAATCAGGAATGAACTGCCTGCTGTAACCAGTTAGTCCCAGGAATCCCAGCAATTCCTGCACAGTTTGTGGTTGTCTGTATGCGAGAACAGATTCTCCCTAGAAAGGTAACCTTTCTTCTCACAGCCTGTATCTTTTCTTTTTTGATCTTGTACCCACTGCGAGCTAGAACAATGAGAAGTTCATGAGTCAGGTTTATGCACTCTTCTGCTTTTTCCGCTGCAATTACAATGTAATTTACGTACTACGTCCCATTTTGGAGGTCTTGTTTTAATTTGGCGCTAAATATGGGTGTGTCAAGTCAAGTCAAGTCAAGTTTATTGTCACATCAAAGTTATACAAGTATAACCAATGGGTGAAAATCTTATGTGCAGTACACAACGACAGACAGCAGTTATAAAAATAAAAATAATAGAATAAAAAAGAAGTAAAAAGTACAAACTGTATAAAGTAAAATATATAAAAATACAAAAGTGCATATATAAAATGCAATGTATTATATTATATTATATATTATTATATTAATATATTATATTAGTTAGGTCAGGGTGTCTTGCTTTGTTTAACATGTTTTTGCTAGGAGGAGCTGGGGGATTGAACCAGGCTAGTTTTGCAACTGCTCTACCTCCTGAGCCACTGCGCCGCTGGTTTTAATGTATCTATTGTTACACTTAATGGATTTATTCAAATTCTTATTTTGTGCATCACAAACTGCCAATGCCTTTGTTCAGCCTCACATTGTCCTTTGTTTGTGTTGCAAGATTGTACAAACACATTTCTAACCCTTCTTCTAATTCTTTGTTTATTCTCTCAATAGCCAATTATTATTTTTTTAATCCCAACAACAATTCCCCCCTGCCTGGACAGTGAGAATATTTTAGGGTTCATCAGTGGACGGTTCGTCCACTGATGGGGGGGGGGGGGGGGGGGGGGGTAGGGAGAGGGAGGACCCATGTCTTGGACGTGTGTTCTTCTGTTGTTTGTATGCTGAGGCCAGCGGCGGTGGCGGCGGCGGCGGCGGCGGCGGCGGCGGCGGCGGCGGTGCCGGCGGTGCCGGCGGTGCCGCCGCAGGAAGGAGGCCCCTCACCGACGCCTCACCTGCAAGCTGTAGTAGTATTCCATAAATGGAATACATAGTATTCCATTTGTAATAGTAGCTAAGAACAATGTTAGATATTTACACACACACACACACACACACACACACACACACACACACACACACTGACATTTGAAACATTGAAACAGACAACATAAGCAACATAAGCAACATAATGTGGGATTTAGAAAGTTGTATTGAGTATAAATCACAGTGAACTAATGTGAAAGACAATTCTATTTTTCAAATAAATGAATTGCTACAATAACATGAGCAGCAGTAGACCCCTGGGACACCATTAAGTCATGACAACAACTATTAAAGGAGGACTTTGACAGCACCTTTTACTTATTCATGGCCGGCTGCGTCTGAGCTCTAACTACTACTACATTTTATACGCTCCATAAACCACCCTCTACAAATCTGTAACTAGAGACCAGTGCCTATATGTCAGTAGAGGTATAAGCTTTTGTTTGTGCTAGTTTCCCCCAGACTTTCTGCTGGAGATGGGCGTGCCGCTTGCACCCATCATAGTTTTGAAAGACTTCTAAGCGAGTGGCCCTGCCCGGCTGTGGACGCCTGGGCAGCGCGAGAGAGAGAACGCAGATGCAAGTGAGATAGTCCTCCCTCACCTCAGTAACGGGCGTGTGCCTCATCATCCACACAAACTCCAGCACCCCCATGAAGATGGCCACCAGCGCCAGTAGAGCAGTTTCCCTGGCAACCGGAAGGTTGCTGGTTCAATCCCCCAGCTCCCCCCTATTCTAGCCAAGTGTCAAGGTGTCCCTGAGCAAGACGCCTTAATGAGCTGGCTGTTGCCTTGCATGGTAGACACCGCTGTCGGTGTATGAATGTGTTTATGAATTGGTAAATGTGAGGCCTAAATTGTAAAGCTATTTGGTTCAAATGCAGAGTACATTTACCATTCACCAAGGAACACAATAGAGAGAAACAAACTGTACATGATACTTTAGTGATTTGGGTGTTTCGACACATTCCCCAAATGTACTGGTTTGTTTTCTGAAGCGGCATCCTTGAGCAAAATCCCTAACCACTACCTGCTGCTCACTGACATGCACTTGAGTTCAGCGCCAGTTGGATACCGAAGTGTCTGCTGAACCAGTGCTAAATACTGCATCGCATAGGAAGAGAGCGGTGAGGAGAGGTTCCGGTCGCACCTTTGGCACGATGGTCCTCCTCTCTCTTTTGCCGTCCCACAACTTCCTCATGAGGATTTCCAGATGGTTGTCTTCCTGCATCCTGAGGATGGCCAGGTCAAACTCTGTGAGCGGGCAGGAGAGGCCGATAAATTTAGAGCTCCATCCTGATCTTTTTTTTTCGAGAACTGCCGGTAGTGTAATAATGAGCTTCAAGAAAATCTATTCCACTCTAAACTGTAATGTCTTCCCGTCCCCGCTAGGGTGATGCAGAAAATAACATAGGCACTACAAGAGCTGCTATACCTGCAGGACTTCCATCCACTGATCACCAACGAGGATTCCGGTCATTATGTTCATGTTTCACTTAAAGCACACAACAATGGTGGAATGAAACAATGGAACAATGGTGTTCTGGGAAGTGTTCTTTACTTGCACTTGACGCAAGTACTTTATCCACCATGGGGGGAATGTGAACTTTGAAATTTCCTCCTTCTATCTTAAGTAAATCTCTCTGGCTATGTGTCTCTCTTTGCTGAGCTTCATCTCTCTCTCTCTCTCTGGCTCTCTGCGCTCTGATCTCACTCTTGTCTTTCTCTACTCCTTCTCATTTCCAGCTGCTCTCAACGCACGCCCGACGTTCTCTTGTGTCCCCAGGGAGAGTCCCTGCTTCCCCTTCTGTCAGTCCATCGGTCACTGACACGGAGGCTGAAGATGCCCTAGCCCATGGTGTCCAGCAGGCATCCAATCTGGGTGAGGTTGCAGTTCCTCTTGCGGTAGTACATGATGCTCTCCAGCAGGAAGGCGTAGTTGGAGTTGAGTACTCGGGCGATGCCCTCCTCTGTGCTCTTGACGAACGCGCTAGGCTGCTTGGAGTGCATTAAATTCCACATGCGCTGGTATGTCTGGTAGCGCGAGTTCTGAAGAGAGTGAGAGAGAGTCGTGGAGAGGGAGTGAGATATTAGGGGAGAGTGAGTGTAGGGTTACAATTGTGTTTACATGGTAAACACAATTGATGATTCTGTCTGTGCTGCTTTGAGTCTCAACAGCCTCTTGTTGGTTTGGTAAATGGACTGCCTTTTATATAGCACTTTTACTTTAAAAATGTCTGCCTCACTGTAGCAGACGACGCTGCCACCAGCCATTAACATCGCTACTTGCAGGCTCCTCCCGAAGACATGGACACGGTTGATTAGGAAGATGGCTTATTGCAAGAGTTTGAATAGTCGTGAACAATGCAGATAGAACATGCTAGAGCTCTCTCCCTCGAGTGTGTGTGGTGGAGGCTGTTTTAACCTGTGAGCTTTGATTAGCAACGACCCACAGCTGTGCAGCCTCACCAGCCAACCAGTCCAACTCCAGGCCAGGTGAGGCTGCTTAAACCAGCCACCAACCACACACACACTCCACACTCACATTCACACATTCGGAGTCAGCCGTGCAAGGAGACAGCACGTCGGGAGCAGTTAGGGTAAGGGTGGAGCTGGGGGATCGAACCAGCAGCCCTTCAGGTGGTAAGGCGACCACTCTACCTTCCTGAGTCACTGCTAGCCCTGGTTTTATGTATTCATTCTCACACTTGATGGAAATATTCAAATTCTGATTTGTTGCATCCCAGAACTGCCAATGCTTTTGTTCAGCCTCACATTGTCCTTTTGTTTGTGTTGCAAGAATGTACAAACACATATTTAACTCTTCTTCTTATTCTTTGTTCATTCCCTCAGTAGCCAAGAAGTGGTCAAGGTAACAAGTCCACACTCACGCCCATTTCTCGCTCTCTTTCACTTCAAATGTAGGGAGGAATTATGTGCTAGTGGGCTAAACTAGTGGTCGACCAGGCGGCCATCGAGTACGGAGCCATGCACAGCGGGTCAACCATGACCTTTTTCCAGGTGTGAAAAAAGGAACACGCTCTTCCAGGCACGGTGTGCACATGCACACCGTGGCTATAACTGGCTATAGATGTGATTAAATCTGAGGTGGCATGTTCCGGAGACCGGAGCACAGAGAGTGCTTCAACCAGAGCCCACTAATTTCACTCCATCTCTCCGGGAGTGGGAAGTGTATTGAGTTGTGGTTGTGAGGAGCAGACAGGGAGCTGATAAGACCTGTAGCGCCCAGAGGACAGGGGGCACGGGGAGGTGACATCCCTGATGACTCATTGATTCTGAAGGAGTCTTAGGGGAACTGGTGTGTGTGTGTGTGTGTGTGTGTGTGTGTGTGTGTGTGTGTGTGTGTGTGTGTGTGTGTGTGGTGAGCTAGTACATGTGTGTGTGTGTGTGTGTCTTAGTTGTCCTGGTGTGTGTCTGTGTCTTAGGCGAGCTAGTACATGTGTGTGTGTGTCTTAGGCGAGCTAGTATGTGTGTGTGTGTGTGTGTGTGTGTGTGTGTGTGTGTGTGTGTGTGTGTGTGTGGGGAGCTAGTACATGTGTGTGTGTGTGTGTGTGTCTAAGGCGAGCTAGTACGTGTGTGTGTGTGTGTCTTAGTTGTCCTGGTGTGTGTCTGTGTCTTAGGCGAGCTAGTACATGTGTGTGTGTCTTAGGCGAGCTAGTACGTGTGTGTGTGTGTCTTAGTTGTCCTGGTGTGTGTCTGTGTCTTAGGCGAGCTAGTACATGTGTGTGTGTGTGTCTTAGGCGAGCTAGTATGTGTGTGTGTGTGTGTGTGTGTGTGTGTGGTGAGCTAGTACATGTGTGTGTGTGTGTGTGTCTTAGGCGAGCTAGTACGTGTGTGTGTGTCTTAGGCGAGCTAGTACGTGTGTGTGTGTGTCTTAGTTGTCCTGGTGTGTGTCTGTGTCTTAGGCGAGCTAGTACATGTGTGTTAGTGTGTGTGTGTTCCTACATATAGCCAGGGGTGTGTATGTGTTTAAGTGTATGTGTATGTGCGCATGAGAGTGCCTTCGCATGCACATGTGTATGTCAGCACATGTGTGTGTGTATGTGTGTGTGTGTGTGCGTGTTGATCTTCATATGAACTTGCCACCTTAGATTTAATCACATTTATAGCCCTTCTGCATGTGCACACCGTGCCTGGAAGAGCCTGTTCTTTTTATCATACCTCGAAAAAGGTCATGGTTAACCCTCCATGCATGGTGCCATATTCGATGGCCGTCTGGTCAGCCAGGTCGTCCACTGACTCGATGTGCACCTCCATCCGCAATCATACCGTCTGGAAGGCAGCCAGGTTGGCGGTGTACGACGAGATGATGATCAGCGTGAAGGCCCATCTGAAGAGAGCAGGAAGACGTTACCTTCTCCTCCCCCACACCTCGTTTACAGGAGGAGGGTGTGTGGCCTGTGGCGTGTTGAAGGCTTGATTCTGATTGGCTAAAAATGTCTCTCTCTCTCTCTCTCTCTCTCTCTGTCTGTCTGTCTGTCTGTCTGTCTGTCTGTCTGTCTGTCTGTCTGTCTCTCTCGGTCTGTCTCCGTTCACAAGGAGGTGGGTGTGTGGTCACAGACAGCTTTCTTACCACACCGTTGTACAGTGTCCACTGCTTTATAACCCTTTTCCAAATCAAGGCACTACAAATCCATTTGCAGCGTGAATATTGAGTGTTTGACATGATGCCGAGCACGTTCTAAGCCACGGTCCTGGTACTTTTTCACCAGTGAATAAAATTCACCAGTGACTATTATATTCTTTAAGTACCATGACAGTGGCTTGGAATGTGAATATGGCACTTCACATGATTTAAACCCCCCCATCCCCTTATAGATCCAACTACAATCAGGTGATATACACAAGCAGAGAGAACGGAAACCCTAACCCTGATAAACAGAAAGGATCCAATGGAATGGATGGATAGCATGATTGGAATTTTGGAACAACACTAGATTGGGAAAGATATCTAAGTTATTGTGCAAATGCGTTTGCATACACAGATAGAAACATAACACACACATCAGCACATTGAATTCATGAACATTAAAACTGCAGTCCTATGAAAGACCATATAAAGTATTTAGGTCACATTCATAACAAAAATTGTTCTTTGTGATGATTCACAATCAAATCACTGTAACCTATGCTTTGATCTTCCCCAAGGGTCGGTCCTTGGTCTTCTGCTCTTTGCAATCAACATGCTCCCTCTATATTATTTATGATATTATTTGCAGTTATGGAATAAGTTTTCAGTGTTTTATTGATGACACCCAAATCGATATTCCTATCAAGTCAAACGAGTCCTCCCAGATCCATAAAGTTCAAGTCAAGTCAAGTTTATTGTCACTTCACAGTTTACAGTTAAGTATAAGCAGTGAGTGAAAATCTTATGTGCAAAATCCGACGACAGACAGCAGTTATGAAAAAAGAAAATAATGTAAAGAAGTAAAAAAGACTAAACAACAAAACTGTACAAAACTGTACAAAGTTAAATATATAAAAATAAAAATGCAATTTATAAAATGCAATATAGGGGGGGGGGGGGGGGAATGGTGAAACCAAGGAGGGAACAAGGAGGCTGAGCGAGGAGCCGTCACAGTCACCTTGGCTCTCGGGGGAGGCTGCTGCTAGGTCCCTGTGTGCCATCTCTATACACAGTATGAGTGACGGCTCACTAATTGGCAGAATCCAATGCATCAGAGCTATAAGACATGAGTCATTGTTGACACATGGGAGGGGGGGAGGTGTGGCTGCGCTCCTCCTCCAAACAATTAAATCCACTTATGTTAAAAAGCAAACCCCTGCCCATGACTAGCACTAAGCACAATTTCAATCAGTAATGTAATCAATATCCAAAAGTCAACCTCCGCAGGTGGTGGTACAATTGAAACACCGGGAGGGGTATCTGAGCGGAGGTTGAGCCTGTTTGTGTCTGGAGTTTCTGGTTCAACATTTTTTAATGTACATTAGGGGGGGATTGTCTGTCATGTCTTCAAGAGAGTTTTCAAGATTCAAGATTCAAGAATTGTATTTGCCATTTGTCAACAAGTAAAATAGAATGCTTACTCCCCATTCCCTCCCGCACTATGAAATTCTACAGCACAATATTATAAGAAAACTTTACACAATAAAATAAAAAATGTACACAAAAGAACAATAAAGTGATTAATGGTTGGTGTGTACATGTGTTATATTGTGCAAACAACATTTAGAAGCATATTAAAGTGCCAGTAGTGCAGCAGCATCATGAACACAGTACATTGCAGTAACTGTAATGTAAAGTAATGAATATAAGTCCAGAAAGTCCAGCAAAGTATGACAGTGTATTGTTAATGACAATGTTATGATAGTAGCAGCACTGTCCTTGAAATGCTAGTCCTGCGTAATTGGTGACCGGACGGTAGGGAGGAGAAGAGATGGTGCCCAGGGTGGTTGAAGTCCTTTGTGATGGACATGGCCTTCTTCCTACATCTGGTCCTATAGATCTCCTCAATGCATGGAAGTTACGATCAGTTTGAGAGCGGTTTCAATATCGATATATCAGTTTTTACACAGTGTGTGTGTGTGTTTGTGTACATGTATGTACGTGTGTGTACGTGTGTGTTTCGCCGCCGCTACTTTGCGACCAGGAAGAGGACACAGCTGACGGCGAGGTAGGCCAGCAGCATGAAGAGCCACACCCCCGGGGAAAAGGGGTCCAGGAAGGAGATGTAGCCCGGCCTGCGACCCTGAAACACACAGGAAAAACAACAACAGCAACAACAACAGTGAGGGACGTTGTGTTGGTGTAACAGACGCCAGCAGGTGGTGCTGTGCAGTGATAAACCTCACTCCCCAATGCCAGAATAGACGTTCTAGCGATGAAGCTAAGGCCTATGGGTTTGAGCTCTCACATTAGAATGTCGCCTCTCATGCCGAGGTCATCAGTTCAAGCCCAGTACGGGACGCTCACTGTTACATTGGGACACTGGACGGAATGCCTCTGCTGCAGCAAACCCATATCTACAGGTGCTACTATAGGTGATGTTAGCCTATGGTACAAGGGTTAGGGTTAGGGTTGACACCAAACGACACCATGTATTTACAGTAATGCCAGTTGTGAACAGTATGCCAATAAGACATCTGTATGACAACTCAATCTGGCCAAATAATAGAATGGAAAACAAAAATATGCACAACGCATCATACAACGTTCTTCTAGACACCACAAGCCATGTCGATATGACTTGAGGGCCACTTAGCTAAGCAGACAAATAAAAACATCTAACTGCTATTTTTCCATTGTGCAGCAGCTGTAGCTTGTCAAGTCAAGTTTATTGTAACATCAAAGTTATACAAGTATAAGCAATGGGTGAAAATGTTATGTGCAGAAGAATAGAATAAAAAAGAAGTAAAAAGTACAAACTGTATAAAGTTAAATATATAAAAATATTAAAAGTGCTTGTTGAGCACGATCAGTAAACACATTGACTTGGCGGAAATAGTCGATGACGAGTCATTGCGTGCTG
>CM050999.1:23744137-23983068 GCA_027704905.1 Muraenolepis orangiensis
TACACACACACACACACACAGGCACGCATACACACAATCACGTACAGGCATGTACACACCCAGGCACACACACACACACACACACACACACTCAGAAAATAACTTGCGTTAAGTATAGGCAAGATGGTGTGTGTCTGTATGCATGTACCTCTTTATGTGTGGGTTGTTGTTTTTTTACGTATGAATTTTCCACAAGTCTGTCTGTCGGCAGAGGTCTGCATCACACACTGCTCTCTCTCTCTCTCTCTGCAGAAGGGCAGAGACGAGCCTTGGCCCATGATCCTGCCCCTGCCATGGAGCGATGGATACAGCAGGCAGGAGGCCTCCGGGGAGAGGAGCAGGGAACGAGCGGGTGAACCGGTAGCCTCGTGCTGGCTTTTTGTACTACCAAAGAGGCAGCAGGCGGTGGGTGAATGGCGAGTGCGCGTGGGAGGGCATTGATCAGTGCATTCGACTGGAAGGTCACAGTGTGGATGAATGAAAAGGCTTTAAGAAAAGCCAGGTTGCAGCCGGCGGTTGCTGCTATAGAGGCACCAGCGCCGGAAAATCTATCAGGTGGTTTTCGCCTGTCCTCCGCCAGCTGCTGCACCGCATGCATTAAAAATGATCTTTATTGCACCAGGAGCCGCCGGTTTATTGACGCAACTTATCCTTACAAAGACGCCAAAGGAGGACCTCGGTGGGACGGACGGACAAACAAAGGAGGATCAGAGGAGGATCGTTCATCACAGGAGGGAGGGAGGGAGGGAGGGTTGTTTTATGAGGTCATCACAGCAAATAATAATAACAGCAAAACACTGGCTATAAAACTCATCTCCTGGGCCACACTACCTGTTAGAGTGGTGATGGATGGGGCCTTTAGTTGACTTTGGCAAGTGGTGCATAGTGTCCCAGTCAAATAACGCAGCGGCTACGTTGCGCATACAAGGATCAGTGAGGGGGGGGGGGGAGGGGAGAAGATTCTAGCCAGGGCCATGACTTTCCTTGGTATTCACACCCAACTAACTCCACCATCCCTTGGGCGGGAGAGACCAGCTTGCCTGAATACACTCCACCACACTGACTGATGAACGGACAGAACGGCTGACGCAGCGGGACAGCCCCACCGTCTTTCCAATTCTCACCTCTCCCCTTTTCATATTTTCACCGCCTCCCTCTTTCCATCCATCTCCCCCCCCCCCCTACTTTCTCTCTCCTAACTCCTAACCCACACCACCTCCCTCGCTCGCTCCCTCCCTCCCTCCCATGCCTTTGGTTGTCATTCACTAATAGTTGTCGTTCACTTATAGTTAATTGTGTCTGAGCAGACGTGTGTGTCGCCATGACACACACCGCCATGAGCGGAGAGAGGACGGGGAGGTAGTGGTGATGCAGAGAGATGCAGGGGGTCGCATGCACACTGCTATACACCACTATACACACACTGTGATAACCTCGCAAACCTTGCATTCTATCTATTCCAGTATGAACTATCCATGAAATCCATCAAGAAGGGTAAATTGAATTACAAAAACAAATTAGAAAAAAAATTCGGGGGGCTCTGACACCAGACATATGTGGCAAGGTCTGAGGGTCCTCTTCAACTACAAGGTGAAGTCAGGGGCAGTCACCAACAATGACCCTAACCTAACAGACAAGCTAAACAAGTTTTTTGCTCGCTTTGAAAGGGACTATGAGCGGACCAACAAATTGAACATCCACCCAGAGGACTACGTTCCACAACTGTCTGAGTCCGAGGTCCGCAGAATCTTCAGGAGGGTGAAGGCAGGGAAGGCAGCTGGCCCAGATGGAGTTCAATCCCGCGTCTTCAAGACCTGCACCCACCAGCTGGCTCCTTTGTTCACCGACATCTACAATGCATCACAACAGTCTGTCGTCCCAGTGTGCTTCAAAGCAACAACCATTGTGCCGTTACCCAAACAACACCCATAGCCATGATGTTCCTGGAGAAACTTGTATGGTTGCATATAAACATTTCCACCAGTCCCTAGACCCACTCAGTTTGCATATAGACCAAACAGGTCTGTAGATGACGCCATTTCACTGGCACTACACACGGCCCTGGAGCACCTAGACAGGAGGGACACCTATATCAGACTGCTGTTTATTGACTACAGCTAAATCCATCGTTCCCTCCAAACTGGTCCTGAAACTGAGGGACCTAGGTCTGGGCGCCCCCATCTGTAACTGGATTATGGACTTCCAGATGGGCAAGCCTCAAGTGGTGAAGATTGGGAACAACATCTCATCCACTCGGTGGATGAGATGGATGAGCATGGTCCTCAACACCAGAGCACCCCAAAGCTGCTGCCTCAGTCCCCGGCTCTACTCGCTGTACACACATGACTGTCCACGCACAGCAATAATCTGTTTATCAAGTTTGCAGACAACACCACAGTCATCGGCCTGAAAAGCGAGGGCGAGGAAACGGAGTACAGCAATGGGCACACCAGCGCCTCTATGCTCTGTGGTGCCTCAGAAAAAGCGGAATAGGCCAGAGGTGGCTAGTGAACTTCTACCGTGGCACCGTAGAGAGCATCCTGAAGAGTGGCGTCACTGTGTGGTACGGCAACACCACTGCACAGGACAATAAAGCCATCCAGAGGGTCGTGAGGACGGCAGAGAAGATCATCGCATTTAGGTGATCTGTAGGACCAGATGTCGGAAGAAGGCCATGTCCATCATAAAGGACTGAAACCACCCTGGGCACCATCTCTTCTCCCCCCTACCGTTTTGTCACCGGTTGCACAGCATCCGTACAAGGACTACCAGGTTTAAGGATAGTGTTTATCCACAGGCAATGCACCTACTGAACTGCTAGGAGTGCTGCCACTTTCATAACATTGTCATTAACATTACATTTACATACTTTGCTGGACTTTCTGGACTCATCATAGTTACACTTTAACTTTAAATGCTTTTAACGATTTTTGTAAAATAAACGAAAAACATGTATATTCAACACACGTACATATCATTTTACAGTCACTTTGCTGTTCTTTTTTTGTTTATTTGTATTGTATATATTATTTTTATGGTATTGTTTTGGAGATGTATAGTGGGGAGGGAATGGGAAGTAAGCATTCCAATGTACCTGTTGCAATTGGCCAATAAAAATATATTGTATCTTGTATCTTGTATCTTGTATCATCATTTGTGCTTCCTGACGTCCTCCTGACCTCGGCAGCTAAACAGTTTTAGCAGGGCATGCTGAGCCACAGCCTGAACCTAGACCTGAGAATAGCAAAACGCGAGAATTGTCTGAAAGAGGACAAGTAAAGCAAGGGAAATGATGCTGCAACAGAGGGGAAAGAACACTTGACTTTGCTTTTTACCATTCATGCTGTTCAAAAGGGTCCTACTTTTTCTGTTGGTGTGGATCTTACCCCCATTTTTCTTAACTGGTCTATAAAAGAAATCGCCAAACATTGCTAATTCTGCGGCGTGACTGTGCACAGTCCTCGTACGACCACAGTAAGCACATTGTGCCACGTCAACACCCCCCCACACATACACACACCCAACTGACCACTTCCCTCATCGCCGTGACAACCACGGGGACCCTGCCTCCTCCAGATTTGCGAGGTGACAGTGGCCCATTTAGCTTAGCACCTACTGCTCTCTTCAACTGATTCGCCTCTCACTGTTGGCGCTCATACCCAGTCCCTTGCTTCTGCTGGTGGTGGAGTGAGGAAGTAGGGTTTTACACAGGAGGTGGCAGGGAGGACGAGAAGGGTGGGGGGTGGTCAACGGAAGTAAATGACAACACAGGGACGCAGGGAGGCTAACTGCTAACCGCAAACTGCTAGGGCCAAGCAGTTAAACTCACAGGGCAGTTTAAAAGACAATGGAGGACCGCTGAGAAGAAGAGGGGAGGAAACAAAGGAAGGATGGAAGAGAAACGGGGACACCTGGAGGGGAGGAGGGATGAGGGAAGATTAAATCAAGGGGGAGGGGATGGATGGTGGCTGAAGGTAAAAATGAGAGGAGAGTTTACAGTGGGATTTAGGTCTAGTCTAAGAACAGGGGTCATCAACTTTTGTCAGCCCAGGGACCCCTTAGGGGACTGTGAAATGGAGCATGGACCCCCTATAGATACATATTTAATTAAACGCTGTTGTATTTTATCCCAGACCTACAGGCCTAATAATATTATGGATAATGCCATATTAACCTATTCATCTTTCCAGCAATATATCTATGTAGACATAATTAAAATGTATTGAATGTATTTGACTTCAGCAGCATATCTCAGTGGGATGACTGACACTGGTGAGTGGCACATAGCTTGTCTATTTGGGGTGCTCCAATCGATCAGCCTGTGATCATTTTTGGCCGATATTCACTCTCAACCGATCGATCGGAGCTCTCAAAAACAGCCGATCAGAAAAGCCGATCAGATGACACAAAATAAATGCAATGTGTGTGAAGCAGAAATGCCAGCAGCACTGCCGAAAGCTACCGGTTAATACAGATCAATCATATTGGGCTTCTAAATAATTTTTTAATTTTGGGTGGGTATAATTGCTCAAACAAATGTGTGCTTTATCTCCAGTTGCCACGGAAAACAAATGAGACGTACTGGGTTTAAATTGCCCGTCGGAAGTACGAACATGTAGGAGTTTTTTGTTGTCTACCTTTCTGTTTTTTGTGAAATTGTGAAATCTGTCTGTCTCTCCGTGTGTGTGTGTGTGTCTTAATATGACTGCTCACTGACTGCAGCCATTTGATTGGTTGAGTAGCGTCAAGTGAGAGCATATTTTGGTGATATATATATAATTTTTCTGCAATGTAATTCAGAATAGTTACTTTTATTGCTCTAAATTGTTATAAAATGTAATACTACACAATATATGGAACTTTAAATGGAAGATCCCTATAGCCCCCATCGACTGACGATGTGATTGGCAATTGGTGATCGGTAATGGCCGATTCGGATTCCGGTGATTGGCGATTGACGATTGGCCCCAAAACTGCTGATCGGAGGATTCCTTTCATCTATTATTGGGGAGATGGCGGTGGCATATTTCCCACAACATCACGGGCTGAGCCTAAAGGTAGGTACGGTGGTCCTTTGGATCCTCCCCAGAGAAACCACCCCCCCCCCCCCCCCTTTGTTAACACATGTTGACGTTGATCAAAGGATTCAAGGCGTGTATTTGTGTGTGTGTGTGTGTGTGTGTGTGTGTGTGTGTGTGTCACTCACCAGGTGGACTCGGTACATGATACTGATGCCCAGGGTCATGAAAGGCTTGGAGAAGTCGATGACTTTCTCCCGCTCCGCCGTGATGGTCAGACCGGCCACGGCCAGGTCTGCTTTCTGGACCACATGCAGAGGAGGAGGAGGAGGAGGAGGAGGAGGAGGAGGAGGAGGAGGAGGAGGAGGAGGAGGAGGAGGAGGAGACATTGGAAGATGTGTGACACATTGGTGTACACACACACACACAAACACGTCATAATAAATAGTTGTGAATAAATAGGAGTGATTGAAAATGAAGATAACATAGGACATAACTACTGCACACTTCCTGAATTTTGTCACGGTTACGGTGGTTGACAGAGGGCGTGGCCAAGCCGCGTGCACTGGCGGCGCACACACACACCTGTCAGCAATTGCTATGTCTCATTTCTAATCACCTCACCTGGGGGTATATATACCCTTACCCCTTTGTTAGGTCGTACGTCGTTCATGCTACGTTGTACTTTGTACATTCTGGACGGAATCGCTACGCCGATGTCCAGGAATCCAGACCTCCCGGTATCCGGACCCCTCGCCTGTCCCGCGTTACTCTCCAGTCTATACCTGTCGCTACTTCGATCTCCCTGTATCCAGACCCCTCGCCCGTCCTGGACCACGCGCCTGTCTACTCCCTGCCGGCACTACGCTGATCCGACTTCCCGGTTTTCAGACCCCTTGCCTGTCACCGTTCACTCTTGTGTTTTGTTTTCTTTAAATAAAGCTTTACATTATAGCTTCACTGTGTCTTGGTCTGCGTGCTGGGTCCCACCAAATAATCCCCTTGTGACAAATATCGTACAATTGTACCTCACAACCAAAGGGAGAGAGAGAGAGAGAGAGAGAGAGAGAGAGAGAGAGAGAGAGAGAGAGAGAGAGAGAGAGAGAGAGAGAGAGAGAGAGAGAGAGAGAGAGAGAGAGAGAGAGAGAGAGAGAGAGATAATCACACTCGGGCACCCGAAAGCTAGCAATTGTGCGAGGCCAAGGGCACACTGTCAAGACAAATCCACTTGACAAAGCAGCACACTCACTGCAACACACACACACTTATTGCAACACATATACACACACACACACACACACAGTTAACGCATACTGAATACTGGATTGTTCCTCACTAATCATACAGGGCAACAAAGTGCATTCGCAAGGGATTCTCGATCTCCCACAGGAGTGAGGAGGGAAGGCAAAAACACATTGCTCTCTGTCCTCTGCCTGAGGAGGAACTAGGAGGAATGGTGTGTGTGTGTGTGTGTGTGTGTGTGTGTGTGTGTGTGTGTATGGGGGGGGGGTTACAGTTTGCTGAAGCCACACCATATCCCACAATCAGAGGCATCCTCTACAGCTGTCACCACTCCATCTCCACAAACAGGGAATGGGAAGAGTGGAGGATGAGGAGAGCGTGTGAGGCCAACAGAGAGGCAGACAGACAGAGAGGCAGACAGACAGAGAGGCAGACGGGCTGATAGAGGCAGAGAGAGTCAGACAAGAGACACGAATAGAAGGGGTGAAGAAGGGGAGAGAAGGGGAAAGGGGTGCAGGCGTGTCAGCTGCTCAGGTGGATCGCTGGTCGGTGTTTGGGTGATCCCCTGCTGAGTGTAGGTCTACTTCTTAATGTACTTTTCAATGTTTCTGCATTATTTTAATTTTATTTCGTTACTTTCATTTTACTTATAAATATATATATTTTTATATTTTTATATTTTGTTATTATTATTATTTTAATATTATTATAATTATTATTATTTTTGGAATATTAATTTTGCCTTTACCCTTTATTGTTATTATATGGGGAGTAGGGGAAAGGAGTGATGTACTTACTGTGTGTAGCAACAAGATCGCTTACTATAATTTCATAATTTGATAAAATGCATCTAGTGTACCTGCACCACTTTTGTTAACGATAAAGAATAAATAAATATAAAAACACAAGGTGAGACTGGGGCGATGGAGAGAGGTAGAGAGTAGTAGTAGTGACACTTCAATCGCTTTAGTTTCATGGTTTTGGAGATATTTGAAATTTTAAATATTTTAAATATTTTCAAAAACCTTTATTTAATAACTACAATTGAGGTTTCCCTCATTTACCATGACATCGAGTTACAGACAAGTCTTAAATTAATTGGAAAAAAACACAGATGGGGAATACAGAAAACAGTAACATGTTATGCCGCTACATGTTACATGTATCAACACATTTACTCATGTAGCAGACGCTGAGCACACCTGACAATCATTTTTAAAAAGGAAAACAAAACATGTTATTGACCTTATAACACTGTGTCAATATCCGGTTTCCTACTTGGTCGGTGATTTCTAAACACAATCATGAAAAAAAACACTTACTGTAGCATAGCATTTTGAACTTTGTCTCTACAACACGCAAAGCTAAGACAACATGGACTGGACTGCATTTATATAGCGCTTTTCTAACCAGTGGGGCAACTCAAAGCACTTTAAAAGTCAAGCCGAGTGGTGTTTCATTCGTGAACAAACGACTCTTAACGAACAAATCTTTTCAGTGAACAAGAACGATTCGTTCATAACCATCTTCCATCTTGTTTGATCGTTCACTTCGTTGTCTTTTCTTAATTTTTGGTTTCGCATCAGACTTATTAAAGTGCCTCGCGGGCAGGATCGCTCTGTGGCTGAGTGATTAGACTGTGGAGTGGACTCGGAGCAGCATAGGGAGGGCCGAAGAGTGAAATTAGGCTTTCTAATTGGTCGAGCTTGGCATCTGAGTCATCGAGGAGGCAGGATAACTTTTCTGAATCCACCACTCTCGTTCATCATCCCTTTAGGTGAAAGAATCAACGAACAAAGAACTCTAGAAAGAACTGGGAGTCGGGAGTCGACAAGTGATTTGTGATTCGCGAACAAATCACTTGTCGACTCCAGACTCCCAGTTCTTTCAAGCAGTTTGTTTGTTCAACAAATCACCTATCGCAGGGGTCGGCAAGTAAGTTTGGCCTTGGGCCAATAATTTTCTGAGCCACTAGATGGCGGGCCAGAACATAATCAAAGGCTAATTTAAGAAATTGATTGTTAAAATATGTGACACGTTCTAATGCTTTGACTTTTCAAAACAGTTCCGCTTTGTTGAAAACCAATGACACGTCGCTAGTCAACTAACACAGCTTATTTTGTGAGAGGGGGGGGGGGGGGTCAGCCGCGAAGGTTGACGGCGCGATCAGCCGCGAAGGTTGACGTTGACGGGGGGGGGGGGTGATATATATAACCTCCTAGAAAAAAAACAATGGGCCAAACTACCTGTTTTATTGGCTGAGCCGATAAGACAAAACAAAAAAGTTTTGTCGGCCCAAAAGGCACGTCGGCCCACGGTATGCCAGATGGCCAGAACACCCCTGGCGGAAAATGCAGGTGCAGTCACAGTCACATATAAGTAAACATTACGTTTGAATGATTTAGTGAGCTGGTGTTATTTTTTTCAAACCACACACTACATGTTGGCTATTTCAGCACCACGCGTTGTCCACCTACTTATTGATTCACTATGAAGGGTTCAGCGTCAGTGCACCCCGCTGCCTGATTAGGCCTGTGTGTCATTCACTCTAAACATGGACAAAAGTACAATAAGCATTCTTCAGGTGGAGGTATATTCTTGATTCGAACATTATAGCCTATATGTGCGACTCGGTCCGATATTGTAAAAACAATTTTAATCATTTTTAATTGGTGGCTGGCGGGCCACCAATGGCCCGCGGGCCGCCTGTTGACGACCCATGACCTATCAACTCCTGACTCACAGTTCTTTCCTAAATTGTTTGTTTGTTCTCGAATCACCTGACTCCCGAGTCCACTGGTCAGTCACTTTATGCGTTATCTCATTTAGATACAAGATACAAGATACAAGATACAAGATTTTTATTTGCCATTTGTAACAAGTACATAGGAACGCTTACTCCCCATTCCCTCCCGCAGTATACCTCTTAAAAACAACACCATAAAAATGAAAATTATTTATACAATAAAATAAACCAAAAAAGAGCAGCAAAGTGACATACATTTTGATGTACTTGTTTTTACTTGATGCACTTTATTATCTGTATTACACCTCATTCCATCTTATTTTTCATCTTATTTTTATCTTATTATTTTTATTTAGAAATTTCCTCTGTTGTATTTATGGCGACTGTTGCACAATAATTTCCCTCGGGATAAATAAAGTCAATCTAATCTAATCTAATCAAATCCAAGAAGAAGAAGAAGCAGAGGAGAGGAGCTGTTTCAAAGTCGCCCCGGCAAGCGATCTTCACCAGCCGGACTGATGATACAGATGGCCTTCACCGCCGCCGGACAGCCTTTAGAGAGTGTACCGCTCTCTGAATGTAAATCTGTTCATCTCTCAATTAGCTCATTTAACCGGCCGGTCATTTCAACCTTCCTGTTGTGATGTGACTCGTCTGTGATGCTTATGGTTCGGCATGTGCACAACATCATATAAATATGAATTTCATCACTGGCAGACCCCGCTCTCTCAAGCCCTTGCGCCGCACACACCGCCACACGACGCTGGACACTTTCCACGGCCTTATGTTCCATCACGGAAAATTGGCCTATTAAGGTGCCTGGGCAGTCGTCGAACCGTCGAACGGTGAACTGAAGAATTTCTACTGCTGGACTTCGGAGAGCAAATAGTACCCCCCCAAAACAAATGAGCTGGAAACAATTCAAGGCGATCGGAGGGGGAGCAGAGCAAGCGTATCCATGCATATGCATCTTAGAACACTTAATTTACTCCAGTCTGCTGCTGCAAAGCCTCTCCTTCTAATGCACACCCTGCACACCCTTGCTCTCTCTCTCTCTCTCTCTCTCTCTCTCTCTCTCTCTCTCTCTCTCTCTCTCTCTCTCTCTCTCTCTCTCTCTCTCTCTCTCTCTCTCTCTCTCTCTCTCTCTCTCTCTTGCTCCCTCTCTCCCTCCCTCTGTCCAGCCTTTAATGTTTAAATGGTAAAGTACAGACTAATACAATAGGACGTTGCACACAGCCATCAATCGTACCGGTAAAAACCTAGCATCAGTCGATAACACAGAGACAGCCCAACATATTGCTCACTCTCACTATCTCTCTCTCTCTCTCTCTCTCTCTCTCTCTCTCTCTCTCTCTCTCTCTCTCTCTCTCTCTCTCTCTCTCTCTCTCTCTCTCTCTCTCTCTCTCTCTCTCTCTCCCCCCAGCTCTTCTGGTCTCTTTATAAAGCATCCTTCTCTGTGTCTCTCATTTTTCTCCCGATGCCCCCCCCCCTCCCCACCTCCCCCCACTCTACCTTTCTTTCCACCCAGCCTGAAGCCTTAAGGTATTCTATAAAAATGTAATATCTGAGGAAGCAGATAAATCCTGGTATTACCCAGATATGTGCTGGACGGAGAGGGGAGAGAGTGACTGCGGCTAATCAAAGTTGATCAGTGGGTTAGCACGACATCCAGTCATCACACGTCGCCGGCCGCTCGCCGATAACTCACACCTACACCTGCCGCAAACACACACACACACAGACACACACCGCACTTAAAACACCAGCGCGTCTGGACGAAGGAGAGAGAGACGGAGAGGAAAAGAGGTGGTGGTGAACCTCTCCAAAATGTTGAGGTTCCTTGAAGATTAACTCACAAGGCCTAGGGCTAGGTGCACATGGCAGCAAAACTGGAATAAAGTTATGAATTATTTGGAGGTCTGAAGAGAAGCAGACTTTTTTAACACAAGCTCTTATTTCCATGTCTGGGGAAAGGATGATAACTTTAATGAAGAACACATGTGTGTGTGTGTGTGTGTGTGTGTGTGTGTGTGTGTGTGTGTGCGTGTGTGTGTGTGCGCGCGCACGTGTTCTTAAATTAAGTTATCAACAAACACAGATATACACGTACACACACACATTACACACAGGGGTTTAAACTAGGCATGTAACATTTGGCTGAAGAGAAAAAACAAGAGTTGTTTAAGATGTCTTCTGAGGCCTTCATCCAGCGTCCTCTGGTCTCCAAATTCCTTCAGTTTCCTTAAAACAACCGCAGCCTCCCGAGCCTACGGCGCACTCCCAGCAAACCAGCAGTTGACACATAAAACCCATTCTCATCCCTCGGCGGTCTGTTCTAATAACCCTGCTACATCTACCGGAGACTTTCTTCATCTCGCCAGGTGGTCAGAAAAGAGTGATATTCGATATAATGAAAGCCGCTCCCCAACAAAACCAGCTAAGCTTGTTGCTCATAGGGGTGACAGGGAGCAACAACTTCTGTTTAGTGGAGAGTTTATGGGCAGTGATGAAATTGGTGATCTATCGGAGTACAACACTAGGCCTGAGTACCAAGTGGGGTTTTGGACCGTGATTCATGCGTCCACCAAGGTCCATCCATTATCCCGGTGAGAGGTGAGTGAATCAAAGGCATTTATCTGTTGTTGTAATTATAGCTCTTTCATCCATTTTAACCTTGAGACTGTGAGGCATCGTGTGGCCGCCTCAAGGTTCTGGTACCCTAGCTAGGAGAAGGAGGATACAATATTATGAGGCCAACATATTTTCAGTCTGTCTTGTGGCTTTTAAGTCAGTTTTTTCCCTGCACAAAATAATTTGTTTAATGTTCGTCAGAAGAGGCAAGCCAAGGAAGGGCCAAACATAATTGTATCACGATTGTGTTAGCAAAACTGCGAGGACTGGAGGAGGTGTCACCTTGCTAACAAGCCAGAGCACAGAGCACAGAGCGGAATAACCGTGGAAAAAACAAAAAAAACAAAATGAAACGACCTTCAATAAATTGGAGGACACCTTTGGAAAACAACAGGGATGTTAGTTTGGAATGAGAGAAGGAACAGTGATAAATCATCTGGCTCGTGGGTGTATGCGTGTGTTTGTGCGTGTGCTGCTGTGTAACAAAAACATAGGTTACAGTTACCTATAGGAATCAGAGAGGAGAGAACAGGGGGCACAGTAGCTCAGTCTGTTGGGACTTGGCTTGGGAACCGGAAGGTCGCCCAGTTCATGTCCTCGAAACACCTGGGCAGTGCCGAGGTGCCATTGAGCAAGGCACCAGACCTCCTACACTGCACCCTGGGCACTGAATTTACAAAATCTGCCCACTGCTCCTCATACTAGGATGGGTTAAATGCAGAGAAACAAATGTCCCTGTGTGTGTAAATGTATGTGACCAATAAAGAGGATTAAAATCCTCCACTTTTACAACCACCAGCCACCACTGATATAGCCACAAGGTCCCTCTCTGACTCTCACACTCTCTCTATCATAGACATGCACAAAGACACAAGCTGACGCTAACACACGCACACACCCACACCCACACATCCAACCATATGCACGCACGCATGCACACATATGCACACTCAACCACATACACACACACACACACACACACACACACACACCGTACATGCTAACCCTTGAATCTCCAGCGCCTCTTATCGCTCAGCCAATCAGAGAGGTCCACCGGTGTGGGAACCAATAATTGTCGCCAAGCAGTATCTGGACTCCTTGTTGCTTTTCACTTTTCACATGTCAGGCCCTAGGCCTGAGCAGCATTTGTTTATGCACATTTTTCTTAACTTTTCTTGATCTTTCGTGATTCTCAATACATTTGACATTGATATATATATTATTGTGGTATAGTTTTTGATTGTGTGTGTGTGTGTTTCCTTGTGTTTATATATATTTCAATTGTACATGAATCTATATTGTATTGTATACAATAAGAGGTGAACAATTCATTGTCACATAAAAAACCTTTACCACTTTTACCACACCAATGAACAAATATACGTGTTTTTATCCTGCACCCCAGCAGGGAGACAAAACAAGACAAAAATGTGGTTTTCGTGGATGTGAAGATAAGTTCTATAATCACGCAGATAACAGCTGCGTCTCTCTCTCTCTCTCTCTCTCTCTCTCTCTCTCTCTCTCTCTCTCTCTCTCTCTCTCTCTCTCTCTCTCTCTCTCTCTCTCTCTCTCTTTGACTACGGGAGGTAATGGGGAGTAAGCATTCCAATGTACTTGTTACAAATGGCCAATAAAAATATATTGTATCTTGTATCTTGTGTCTCTCTCTCTCTCTCTCTCTCTCTCTCTCTCTCTCTCTCTCTCTCTCTCTCTCTCTCTCTCTCTCTCTCTCTCTCTCTCTCTCGCTCTCTTTGTTTTAAAGGGCTTTGTTTAAAAGCCTGGATGAGCTTAGTTTGTTGCATGAATTGTCACGGCTACGGTGGTTGGCAGGGGGCGTGGCCAAGTCATGTGCGCTGGCGTGCACACACACACACACCTGGACACAATCTCCCCGTGTAATTGTTTATCACCTCACCTGGGGTATATATACGTTGTCTTTCTTTTACCCCAGCGTGAGGTCTTACTCTACAATGCACGTAGTTCTCCCATCTGATACCCATCGCCTGCCAACTACCTGCCGGTACTTCGCACCCGATACCCCCGGTACTCAGACTCCTTCCCCCGTCCCGGATTACTCGCCGGTCAATTACCTGCCGGTACTCCGAGGATCGTCTCCACAGTGCACCCTTGTGACTTTGTGTGTGTTTCCAGTAAATAAAGCCGTTCGTACCGTTCCACTGTGTCGGAGTATACGTTCGGGGGAACACGTGGAGGAACATTATACAGACTATCGATGCCTATGGACGCGCCTTTAAACTGGCCCCGTTGGACCCAGGCCACCTCACGCTGGTGGACCAATTGAAGCGGGAGCTGATGGATCAACGGTTGGTCGACCTGGGTCCCGGGCTGCTCGCGCTGCGGAGGCTGGAGAAGGAGTGGGGAGGGGTCGTGTTGGCTCGGGTGACCCTCGACGAATACTACCAGTGGAAGCCCGAGTATGATGCCCGGTACGGACTGTGGGTTCGTGCTGTCCCTGCCCCCGGACGTCACGCTTCTCCCCCGTCTGACAGCTCCGCACCCGGCTGAGGACGTCGCTCCGCACCCGTCGGAGGACGTCGCTCCGCACCCGTCGGAGGAAGTCGCTCCTCACCCGGCGGAGGACGTCGCTCAGCACCCGCCGGGGGACGCCGCTTCGCACCCACCGGAGGACGTCGCTCCGCACCCGTCTGACGACGCCGCTCCGCACCCGCCGGACGACGCCGATCTGCACCCGTCTGGGGACGTCGCGCCATACCCGTCTGACAACGTCACGCGGCCCCCGTCTGCTGACGTCGCGCCGTACCCGCCTGACGACGTCAAGCGGCCCCCGTTTGCTGACGCCACGCTGTAAGGGCCTGATGACGTCAAGCGGCCCCCGTCTGCTGACGTCGCGCGGTACCCACCTGACGACGTCAAGTGGCCCCCGTCTGCTGACGCCGCGCCGTACCCGCCTGATGACGTCAAGCGGCCCCCATCTGCTGAAGCCGCACCGTACCCGCCTGACGATGTCAAGTGGCCCCCGTCTGCTGGCGCCGCGCCGTACCCGCCTGATGACGTCAAGCGGCCCCCGTCTGCTGACGCCGCACCGTACACGCCTGACGACGTCAAGCGGCCCCCGTCTGCTGACGCCACGCCGTACCCGCCTGATGACGTCAAGCGGCCCCCGGCTGCGCGCCTCTTGACCGGCACAAAGAAGCGTGACCACATTACACCGGTGCTGGTTTCCCTGCACTGGCTTCCTGTTCGCTTCAGGATTGATTTTAAAATTATGTTGTTTGTCTTCAAGGCATTAAATGGTCTGGCCCCTCAGTACCTAGCTGAACTTCTCCATGTTCGCACCCCAGTTAGAGCACTGAGGTCATCGAATGAGGTACTTTTAGATGTCCCAAGGTCTAGGCTAAAAACTAAAGGCGACCGAGCTTTTGCGGTGGCTGCCCCAAAGTTGTGGAACAGTCTGCCACTACAAATTCAGTCTGCCCAGACCCTAAGGATTTTTAAGTCACGGCTGAAAACTCACTTGTTTTCTTTGGCTTTTTGAGGTTTGTTAAGCCGTACATCCCTGGTCGTGTTGTGATTATTTATTGTATTTATTGTATTGCATTGACTTGTGCATTTTATATAGTATTTTTATTATTTATTTTATTGTATTGCATTGACTTGTGCATTTTATATAGTATTTTGTCTGTTTCTGTATACTGTAAAGCACTTTGGTGCAACTTCGGTTGATTTTAAAATGTGCTATATAAATAAAGGTGACCTTGACTTTGACCTTGACCATCTGCTGACGCCGTACCCGCCTGACGACGTAAAGCGGCCCCCGTCTGCTGACGCCGCGCCGTACCCACCTGATGACGTCAAGCGGCCCCGTCTGCTGACGCCGCGCCGTATTCGCCTGACGAATTCAAGCGGCCCCCGTCTGCTGACACCGCGCCATACACGCCTGACGACATCACGCGGACCCCGTCTGCTGACACCGCGCCGTATCCGCCCGACGACGTCACGCGGCCCCCGTCTGTCGACTACAGAGGGGGTTCAGAGCAGACCCCTGAGGAGACTCCAGAGGAGGTCCCGGAGGAGACCCCTAGAGGAGACCCCTGGAGGAGGGTCCAGAGGAGACCTCCAGAGAGGACTCATACCGACCTGGGCAGAAGGGGTGGCTCTCTTCCCGGGCCCCGCCCGCCAACCAAATCTCCTCCACCCCCCCAGATCATCGAGTGGGACGCAGATGGTCCAGAGGAGCGGACCATCCCCTTCAAGACGGGTTGGACGCCAGGAGGCGCCCGTTTAGGGGGGGGGTACTGTCACGGCTACGGTGGTTGGCAGGGGACGTGGCCTAGCCACGTGCGCTGGTGGCGTACACACGCTCCTGTCAACAAACAATCACGTTGGTTGGCAGGGGGCGTGGCCAAGCCACGTGCGCTGGCGGCGCACACACACACACACACACACACCTGGACACAATCTCCCCGTGTAATTGTTTATCACCTCACCTGGGGTATAGATACGTTGTCTTTCCTTTACCCCAGCGTGAGGTCGTTAGTCTACAATGCACGTAGTTCTCCTGTCTGATACCCATCGCCTGCCTACTACTCCTGCCGGAACTTCGCACCCGATACCCCCGGTACTCAGACTCCTTCCCCCGTCCCGGACTACTCACCGGTCAACTACCTGCCGGTACTCCGCGGATCGTCTCCCCAGTGCACCCTTGTGACTTGGTGTGTGTTTCCAGTAAATAAAGCCGTTCGTACCTCTCCACTGTGTCGGTGTATGCGTTTGGGGTCCAACCCACTCCCTTCTCATGACATGAATCCATGAAGCATCATTTCCTCTCAAAAAAGTTTGTTAATAAGCCATGGGGAGGGACAGGGAAGGGTTAAAGTACATGAATATCCCCAAAACACCCACACATGCAAGTGAAGTACGCGGCCACATGGTGGTTAGCGTCTGAGAACAGGCTGCGTGAAGTCAAAGCAGAGAGAGCTGGCAGGCAGGACGTGCCTAGGTGTACTGGATGAGACGTCTCATGAGAAAAACAGGGTAGGAAAATAAAAATGAAAAAAATGCAGGGGGAAAATGTTGAAGATAGAGAGCCAGAGAGTCAGAGAGTATGATAAAAAAATAGCCTTTCCATTTCCTCTGGTGTCACAGGAGAGACAGCACCTCTCACACTCATACATTACAGCCCAGACTACCCCTGCAGAGGCAAACAACCAGACCACTACCACCACAACCAGACTTCCCCTAAAATACAGACACCAACACCACCACCAGACAACCCCTAAAACACAGACACAGACACCACCACCACTACCAGACTACCCCTGAAACACACAGACACCATCACCACCACTACTAATACACAAACTGTATTCACTTTTACCGTCAGGCAGGCGATACCGCAGTATCAAGTGCCGTACAAATAGACTCCGAGATAGCTTCCACAGTCAGGCCATCAGGCTGCTGAACAAGGGCGTATAGCATATAACAATATATTTTATTTCATTGATTTATATATACATATTGCTCTTTTTCTGTGCCAATATATTGCATTTTATAAATTGCATTTTTATTTTTTATTTTTTTTACTTTATTCTATTCTATTTTTAATCTATTTTTAATCTATTTTATTTTATTTTTATAACTGCTATCTGTTGTCGGTATTGCACATAAGATTTTCACACCACTGCTTTATACTTGGGTAAACTGTGAAGTGACAATAAACTTGACTTGACTTGACTTGACTTGACTTGACTTGACTACTACCACCAGAAGCCACCTCCGCCATCACCACTCCCACCACCACCACCGCCTCCACCACCATCATCCTCCCACCCCCACCCCATCACCTTCTCCATGAACTCCTCCACCTCCATTGCAGCTGATTTCCCTAACAGGAACGTGAAATATAAACCCAGCACCCAACATCACTAAGCTGGCAGGAAGAGGAATGATGGGGAAGGGAGAGGGGGAGCTGCACTGGCCCTGTCATCAACCCCCTCTGCTGGGTCCTCGGGGCCGGACATAAATGTGTGCTGTATGAGGCCCTTTAATCCATCCTGGAGGAATGAGGGAGCACAAAGAAGAAGCTTTTGTAAGCATTAACATAAGAACAACAAGTGCAGAGTTAGAGTAAGATAAAGAGACACACACACACACAGACGCACACACAGATGCGTACAGACAGGGCCTCTACAGCCACAGGCACACGCACAACTTATCCAAATTAAACTTTGATTGTCCCTGCAGTGATTTTAATTCCCTTTTTTTAATCATTTTTTTTATCGTTCACGGGCCAGAATGAGTATCAGTGGCAGCTGATCAGCACTTGTTGCATTGTTGAGGGATTAATCAAGGGCTAACGACGGACGTCGTCAACCTGAGAGCGTGGAAGTAATGCTGGCTCCTGCTGCCATTCATAACGGGGCTTTTTTTGTGTGTCAATTTGTGTGCAGGCTTGAGGGTGTAGAATCCTAATGAAGCAAGAGAGCTTATTATCTTCAATGACTTCCGCCACACGTCACGTACCCCTACTAGCCAATATGCATATTTGGCTATCAGCGGCGCCATAATGTTTAAATTAATTAAATGGCCTGCCTGCATTTGCATACAAAAACTACTGTACAAAAACTACTATATATAATGTCTTGAATACGTTCTTGTTTGGAATCATGGAGATCCAAGGAGGAGGAGGAGGAGGAGGAGGAGGAGGGATACTGGACAATAACAGACAAGGCAATAGGAAAATTAGAGAGCAAGAGGATTAAGCGGTACAGCATTGATACATATTGTCAGTCATTTTGCCAGGCAGTCGGGCCAAGGAGGCAAAACGGAAAGGAAATCAATCCTAAGGTGTACCAGGAACAGCAGGCAAGGGAGTTAGATTAGAACACAGAGAGAGTGTGGTGTGTGTGTGTGTGTGTGTGTGTGTGTGTGTGTGTGTGTGTGTGTGTGTGTGTGTGTGTGTGTGTGTGTGTGTGTGTGTGTGTGTGTGTGTGTGTGTGTGTGTGTGTGTGTGTGTGTGTGTGTGTGTGTGTGTGTGTGTGTGTGTGTGTGTGTGTGTGTGTGTGTGCCTCTGTGCGTGTGTGAGAGAAGCAGATACAAGAATAAGTTGGAACATGGAGAGAGAGAGAGCGAGAGAGAGAGAGAGATAGAGAGAGAAAGAGAGAGTATGTGTGTATGTGCGCGTGTGTGTGTGTGTGTGTGTGTGTGTGTGTGTGTGTGTGTGTGTGTGTGTGTGTGTGTGTGTGTGAGAGAGAGGGTTGCGAGGAGGCGAGGGCTCTGGAGTAAGTGGAGCGTAGCGTCTTGTGAGAGATTACCCAGGGTTCCCTCTGAAACCTGGAATTACAGTCTGAAGGGAGGATGAGGATTGCTGCTCACTGGAGCGTCAGGATTGGCTGATTTTCCTGTCAGAAGTTGCGTATCCAATAGGGTGTGGCGAGTGGCACAGGTATCCATCATTATGCGGGAAGGCGGGGAGGGGGGAGAAATTGGTATTATGGAGGGTAATGTCAATGGGTGTGTCTAGTTCTGTGAAACTTTGTGTGTGTGTGTTTGTGTGTGTGGCTTCTTGGTATCAAGACGACTCTGTCACTTGCTGCACTGTAAAACCGAATAAGTTAGCAGAACTCAAAAATTTTGAGGCAATGACTTGCCTCAAAATTTTGAGTTTATCAACTCAAAAAACTCAAGTTCTCAGTACTCAAAAGTTTTGAGTTCTGAGAACTCAAGTTTTGAGTTCTGAGAACTCAAAAGTTTTGAGTTCTGAGAACTCAAAAGTTTTGAGTTCACAGAACTCAAATGTTTTGAGTTCTCAGAACTCAAAACTTTTGATTAGGTGCTACTTAACTAATTTAAGTTACTATGACTTAAAGTTGTCAGTTTTCAGAACTCAAAAGTTTTGATTAGGTGCTACTTAACTAATTTAAGTTACTATGACTTAAAGTTGTCAGTTTTCAGAACTCAAAAGTTTTGATTGGGTGCTACTTGATTATATTCAGTTACTACGACTTAAAGTTTTCAGTTTTCTATCCGTGGGAATAAGTTAACAGAACTTAAAAAAATAAGTACACAACCACATTATTTGAACTTAATAAAAAATAGTTTTATGTACACAAGTCAAACATAAATACAATAGAATCACTATAATTAAACAACTTTACAACAGTTAAATATGGCAAATAAAATAAAAAACAAATAGAAAAAATGAACAGTGCACATTGTGTAGTAGGCCTATTGATAAATGTGTAGAAAGAAGGATACCTCAGTGAGGTATTATTGAAGGCCTTCTGAATCAAAGTTCTTTGCTTACTTCTTAAGGCATTATTGTGACAAAGGGAAAGAACTTTGATTCACAATAATAATACCTCACCCCACATCCTTTCTACACATTTATCATCAAGTCATTCTTGAGTGTCTGCAACCTGGGCGACAGTTTACCAGCTTCTAGACCAAGTACAATCTTCTGAACGAATTCAAAAGTGTTGGTCAGCGCTTTAGGATAGCTGAGGTGTAGTGCATAAATCAGTCCAAACATGACCAGGAAGGCATCACCAAATCTGGGGAGGCTGATCACGATGTCACTTTCGAGGACGACAGAGATTTTCACAGGCTGGTAGTGAACTGGACTTGTGTCATGGTCACTGATGACAGTAAGGAGGGCCACAGCAACATCGTCAAGCTCTGGCTCATCAGGCTCCTGAATGAATGAAAGAGACATACTAATCACAAACTAATCCATGGTTTCTACTAATATAAGAGTTAAATAGAATTATTTTTTCCACAAAATAGTACTTAATTTATTTTATAACGTTTTTTTTGGTTATTGTTGTTGACAAATCATCTCTCCTTATCATTTAAGTACTGCTGGTGCAGCACAAAGCTAAGTATATGGAGTTATGTTTGTAAGTTGTAAGTAAAAACAGAAGATGCGTGTTCTGGACACAGGAATCAGCCAAGTTACCAGAGAATCTAAGTGGCGGGAGATAGACTGATACTAAGCTCAAGAACACATACAGGAAAATGTTTTACTAAACTTCTTGTCGCTTTGAACAAAACACCAAGCCAGTTCATTTGTAGTAGGGTGAAATAAAACAGACCATACCTCTCCAAATCACACAAACTGTATGGATAGACTAAACAAGGGTAAGTCCTAAAACATGTTAGTATTTTGATTAACTGTTCACTTAATATACAGTGGTACTGTTCATTATTTAAGGAGACTCACTGTGCAGGTTCTGAAAAATCCAGAGACTTCCTCGTTCAGATACACAGGAAGTGCATGGAGAACAGTGGTGCGCCTGGTGTGGATGTCATGGATTTCCTATTAAGATAAAAAACAGAAGTGTATATACTGAAAAGTTTACTGAACAATGTTGATTTTAAACAGTCCAATCAGAACATATGTCCACAAATAACCTCTACACATCTTTAATGCAATCAGACAAATAGCAAACACAAAGTGGACTAATTGTAAAATGTAAAAGCTCATTTGAATCATTGAAGCTGTCCAATGTTAGAGGTTCAACCTACGACATGTATAATAATCTATTCACCTGTTCATCGTGGATTCGTAAAATGTCTGCCAACGCAACTGCTGTGGTCCCAGTTTTAGTCGCCTTCTGTCGAAATAACGTCATCAGTCTACGAATATGGCGGTCAAGCTCTGCGTAGAAGGTGTTGGGCAGGTTCCGGTTTGTAACCATCTGGAACTCTGCATACACCTACATTTAAAAACAGCATCAGGACAATACATCAACATCAATTAGTCAGTTCAACTTGGAGGATCTCTTAAACTTCTATAACGCAGCAAATAGCCGCCAAATGAGTAAGAACCACAACTTTCACTTTAAACCACACAGAATGTGCAATATGTTAACACAGGAAAAAAATATCCATATTACCACACTCTATTTTAAGAGCAGGCCAGGTCCATGAGCTCGTTCACTGGTGGGCAGGAGTTTACTATGGTCTGTCCGCGCAGGGCAAATGTGGTCTGCATCATCTTGGTAATGAGAGGCAGGTTCTTCTCAGTCTTCTTCAGTTCTTCAGCAATTGTCTGCCTCAACTGCTGAATGATGACTGAAATGTACACACGCAATCAGTATAGAGGCATGGAAGAGGGCTGTGCTGCAGTCTGTAGTGTTTAAATAACTGTATTCTGGAAGTGAAAGAAGGAGCGCACAACTTACACTGCCAGACCATATAGGAACAAGCCACCTGAAAGGAAAAAAAATGACAAAGTTTAGACCTCCATCAACAACATTCAAACCAGAATTACTTACAACTCAATATAACAAAAAGTTCATTACTATTAGCTTACAAAAACATGACCATGGAATACAGAATACACAACACTGCTGTGCGGTCGGAAACCTAGGCTGTAAAAGCCAGCTGGCTAGCTAATGACCAGCTAGCCATAAGTTATCCCTTACACGTGTTCTAACCACCATGAATGGAAGGAAACCACGTGCTCGAAATTTTAACACCGTTTTGGGCTTCGGTTTGGTTTAGATAGTAAAAGTTAGTAACCAGAGTTAGCTCTTAAAAACAAGATTCATTTTCCCATAACCTGAATACATTTACATTACATTTAGGGCATTTGTCAGACGCTTTTATCCAAAGCGACTTACAAAGAGTACAATTGTTGAAGACAGCAATATATCTCCGTGGTGCATAAAGATAAGAAAAAGAGTAGGTTTCAAGCATTCCTGCTGAATAGTGCAACGTTACATGAGCCTCATGTGCTCTGCACTACACCAACATGCGAGACTAGCGAGAACAATTGAGCGAAATTATATTTTTAAGTCAGGTAGATTAAATGAGCAGAAATAACTAACTATAATTGGTATAATGTATGTGATGTATCTATTAATTAATACTTTAAGTAACTTACCATGCACTTTGGACAAGATCTTGGAGTTCTTCAACGCGGTTGGGGGGAGGAGAGCAAATGATCGCGGTGGAGTGGGGGAGGGGGGTGGAGCGAATCAAATGGGGGTGGGGGGTGGGTTGAAACCGCCCGTCAAGAGGAGAGGGGGGAGGGGCGTGTTGCTGAAACAGTTCATGGAGGGGGGAGGGGCGTGTTGCTGAAACATCGTCTGACCCTCAAGGGGGGCGACTAGACCAATGTGTGCGTTCATGCAGCGTTTCCGCTGGTAAGGTTTCCACGGCTAAAACCTTGCCGCCACACCATACATTTGATAATAAAGAATAGGGCTGTCAAGGTTAATGCGTTACTAACGCGTCGCCGTTAACGCCCCCCCGTTCGGACCTGAAGTCCCGCCGCCACCCTCCCCCCCACCCCCACCGCTGGCCATCGCGACCTGAATCCCCCCCCCGTCTGACACCCATGAGATCAATTCCACAGGAATCACTGCTTCCATGAGTATATACCACACACCCAACCCCAGATAAATGCCAGAAGAACCCATGCCTGTGGATTAAAGACCAAAGATCGTACCTCTTGTCTTGTGTTCTGACCGACACGAGTGCGAGTGCGCGCGATATACAGAGTCATCATATACAGTCCTTTAAAGTCCTCCCCAATACCCACTATGATGTTACTGACATCAGACACATGAATGTTGAAACAATAGAAATCAGTGGAATTTATCATTTTGAATATGTAATTACTTAATTATTTAAATTATTTTATTTTATTTTATTATTATTATATATTATTATATTATTATAATTATGATTTAATTATTTAATTATCGTGCTTAAGTTATGCTTTTAAGTTATGCTTACTTAATACACAAATAGTTCAAGTCAATCAAGTTAATCAATCAAGTTAAGTTGCAGTTACTCAAAAAAGGACGACAAGTCACACGAACTCAACATTTTTGAGTTCGTAGAACTTTTTTGAAACTTTGAGTACACACTACTTAATCTATTTGATTACTTTGAACATTCGGGTTTACAGTGTGGTTATACGTATAACGTATAAGTCGTACATTTTATTTTTACCTATAAATGGGCCTGATTTCACCACCAGGTGAGAGTGTAATTAGTCGTGACAAGCAGTTAAAAAAGTGTTATGCCGCTAAAAATGTCATTGGCATAGTGACATCACACAGTGGGAGTGTCCACACAGATGAATGACGACTAGATCAGTCAACTCTACTGGCCTACCCAGTTGACTGTACAAACTGGTAGGCGTATCTGTCCATCCCACATCTGGGTGGACACTCACACCCACTGTGTGATGTCACTATGTCAATGAGAAGTTTAGTCACATGACCATTTTTTAAATAGCTTGTAACGGCTTGTAACATGACACTCACACCTGGTGGTCAAATATGAATGAAAACTGGGTGAGTGACGTGGTGTTTTTAATTACTCTGCCCCACCTCAAACTGTAAACAATTCTGAATGAACGAATCCCCACTATCCAGGGACTGGATTTTTTAAGGGTTGCAACGATGGATGATTTTACATCCATAAATCATACACGTTCACATCCTTCATACTTTGCAAGTCAAGTCAATTTTATTTGTATAGCCCTAAATATAGCCCACAGTTACAGTCTCAAAAGCCACATGTTTACAACACCCCCCCAAACCCTAGCTTATGTTTGGCCATAAGGGCAAGAAAAAACTCCCTTAATTACGTAGGAAGAAATCTTGAGAAGGAACGGAGAGTGGAAGGGGATCTCTCCTTCCAGGGATGGTTCAGGAGTGCAATGGGTGCCATAAGTGACTTATAGTAATGTAATGTACATAGTAAAGTAAAACAAAAATAGCACACTGGAAAACAGAAGCAGACTGCGGTATGGTTAGATGGGGTAGAACATGTAGAGAACCTCTAGTCTAGTACTTAGTAGCAAGGTTTGAATATTGCTTCATACTTTGCAATATTATGATGGGGGCCCTCCTGCCCAGACCAGCTGGACATCCTTGAGTATTTCAATGACCCATTTCTTCCATGGTTCATGGTCTGTGTCTCGATGCCTTTGGGCCCCTCTCCGCCACACAACCCTCTGCTGCTCTGCGACGTACAAGATTCAGAATTCAGATTCAGAAAACTTTATTAATCCCGAGGGAAATTAAGGTGCAACAGTTGACACAGGGGGAATAAATGCACACACAAGAATACTAAAACCTAAGCTAAAAAACAAAACAACAACTAACTAAAATAAAACTATTATAAACAAAAATAGTTAAAATAATTCTAAATGAAGTCTAAATGTATTGATAAGTGAAGATAATTTACAGTATTATAACAGTAGTACGTAGGTATATACAATACACAACAATACGTATAGTGCAAATTGGCAGTAATAATATATTAATAAATAATTCGACTGAAAAGTGACATGTGAAAAGTGAAAAAGTGAAAAGTGAATTCGGATTTGAAATATAATTTACAGTGCAAAGTACAATGAAATGATTACAGTGCGTTGACCAAAAATAAAATAAAAATAAAAATAAGTACGTTGGCCTCAGGTCACTGAGTCTCCACTGTCCCTCTCACGACCCGAGGTAGAGGAATTATAGAGTCTAATGGCCACAGGAAGAAAATACTTCCTATGGCGTTCTGTGGTGCACCTGGGTGGAATGAGTCTGTTGCTAAAGGTGCTTCTATATGAGGTCAGCACCTGATGGAGAGGGTGAGAGTTGTTGTCAAGGATACTACGCAGCTTGCGCAGCATCCTTCTCTCAGACACCACCAACAAGGAGTCCAGCTGGACCCCCAGGACAGCGCCAGCCTTCCTGACCATCCTGCTGATCTTGTTGGCGTCTGCTGATCTCAACCTGCTTCCCCAGCACACGACTCCGGAGAAGATGGCACTGGCTACCACCGACTGGTAGAACACATTCAGCATCTTGTTGCAAACGTTGAAGGACCGGAGCCTCCGCAGGAAGTAAAGACGGCTCTGGCCCTTCTTGTAGACCGCCTCAGAGTTCATTGCCCAGACCAGTTTGTTGTCCAGATGAACTCCCAGGTATTTATATTCCTGGACAGCTTCAGCGGACACACCCTTGATGGAAATGGGTGTGGGTGTGGATTTCCTCCTGCGGAAGTCCACCACCATCTCCTTCGTCTTGTCAGTGTTGAGCTGCATATGGTTCAGCTCACACCACTCAACGAAGGAGTCCACGACGCCCCTGTACTCCTCATCGTTTCCCTCGCTGACACAACCAAAAACTGCAGAGTCATCCGAGAACTTCTGCAGATGGCAGGACACAGAGTTGTATTGGAAGTCTGAGGTGTACAGGGTGAACAGGAATGGGGAAAGAACAGTTCCCTGTGGAGCACCAGTGCTGCTGACCACAGTGTCAGACACACAGTCCTGCAGTCTGACAAACTGTGGACGACCCGTCAAATAGTCAGTAATCCAGGACACCAGGGAAGAGTCCACCTTCATCGCCGTCAGCTTACTTCCCAACATAATATTCATGCAGATTCCCAGAGTTCAATTACATGAAAGCGTACTAATGTGATTAAAGCCATTTTGGTGGGCATGCACCCACTTCCTTCTAAAAATCGGTTTCTCTCAAGTGTGAGGCCCAGTCTGGAATGGAAAGCATGGAAATCATGCAAAGGCACATTGGCAGGACTTTGTCTGCCCTGCCCTCGTTCATGTAAAAATGAAATGCATCAACGCTTAATCATATTCAGTCAGGGGAATGTGGCTTGTATCAAAATAACTTTGGGTGCATATTTTCAGTTTACCCCCAAAAGATATAGAGAGAATATACACAGAGGACTGGACTCTGAGCATCGCTGAATATTAAGCATTATTAAACAAAGGAAAAACAAACATTTGTCACTACAGGGACATGGTTAGTAATATCACTAACATAATTAATATGGAGCAGGTTGCTTCAAAGAAAGAAAGTCTGAAAGTATGTCTGTCATTAAAATGATAGAAACACACGGTTGTTAATGTGAAACATGGAAACCAAACAAAAGAGCCATCTATGATACCTTATTTGTTAGCCACAGATGTAGGACAACGTGCAAAAGTTGCCCTCTGTAATACCTAAAAAATTGATTACAATTGCCACCTCTTGCAATTTGGAAATTAACACAATATTTTTTATAATTTACCCAACCCCCGACACTCACTCACACACACACACACATGCGCACAATATTATTTTTATATCATATCAATAAAGGGGTTGAAGTTAAAAAATATGGTCAAAGAGTTCTGAAAGGGCCAGTAGTCCACCACCAGCACTCTGAAAAAAGATTTTCGAGCTGTTAGTTAGTTAGTTAAGCCCTTGGCTCCTCCAGGGAGCATAGGCCATTGACGAATGTCTTCCATCTCACTCGGTTGGGGGCAGGTTTTTCAAGGTCTCCCCAGTTTTGCCCACTCGAAGACATCTCTGCCTGGACATCCCTCCTCCAACTGTTCTTGGGGCGACCTATTTTTCTCTTCCCCTGTGGGTTCCACTTTAGGGCTTGTCAGGTGATGTTGTTGGCTGATTTCCTGAGAGTGTGTCCTATCCAGCTCCTCCTCACAAGTTGAACTCCAAACAGCTTTTAGATGTTCCCACTCCTCCTCAATTGTGCTTCCTTCTACCCTCTTTAATTGTAGCTCTGTGTTTTTTCTTGCTAAGGTGTCCTTGAACGTATTCACAGTTGGTGCAATAGTAAGGTATTCAATGTTGTATTTTACTCTATGACTTTTGGACAGGTGATTTCTCCTCAGCCTTAGTTTAAATTTCCCTACCAGCAGATTGTTGTCAGATGCTGCATCTGCTCCTCTTCTGGTTCTTCCATGGACCTTCTGAACTTCCTACAGTTACAGATGTGATTGATTTGGTTTTCTGTAACATGGTCGAGCTGTACTCCATCCAATTTATAATTGTCCTTCCATTCAATTTAACATTATTTGTTTTACTCAACTACGAAATATCAGTTTTGACGAATATACAATTTTAGGCCCGCACACTTTTCCTGCACCGAAGAGAAAGAGAGCAACCAGTTGCATCACTGATTCATGTCTGGTAAGTGAAAACAACAATTTAATTATGCTGCTGTATTTCGTAGCATACCGTAGCATTTCCATGCCAGATAATTTGTCGCCTTACTAGCTATTTATCTGCAAACGTACTTAGTAACATTACGTGATGTCGACTTTGGTAAGTGTTAAACTTAGTTTAGTTTAACATTACACTTGGTAACATTACGTGATGTCGACGTTGGTAAGTGTTAAACAAAGTTTAGTTTAACATTACACTTGGTAAAAATGACATGATGTCGACGTACGTAAATGTTAAACTTAGTTTAGTTTAACGTTTTACTTGGTAACATTACGTGATGTCGACGTTGGTAAATGTTAAACTTAGTTTAGATTTGCGTTACACTTGGAAACATTATGTGATGTCGACGTTGTTAAGTGTTACAGAAGTTAACTGTATTTATCTGTGACTTATTTTACAGCGGTAATGTTAATAAGCTAGTTATTAGCTAGCTAACATATCTCGAGTCAGCGTCATAAGACAAAGACCATAGAGGTTTACTTATGCTAATAATATTAACAACTAAGTGAGCTAGCTAGCCACATGTAAAGGGGCTGGCTATTATGTGTAACTAATGTAAATGTTAGCTGTTGTGACTTGTGTAGTAGCTACTACTGCTTCTTTGGTTTTTTTCATTCTGTTACACGAGGCAAATGATATCGGATGTGATAGTCCTGTCACACATTTATACAGTTTTACAGGTTAGTATGATACAAAGGCACAAATTCAGTTGTAAACTTTTAAACATGAAGCATTTAAATGAATTGTGTCTGTAAATGCAGACATTTTGTACTGAAGTAAGTGTTTAAACAGTTTGAACAATTCATATTAATTATTGTCACTGTCTTCATGCAGGATACTGACACCAATAAAGAGGGAGATAACTCTCAAATGTCTCATCCTCAACATGGGATAATCGGTGGAGAACCTGATTCAAGAATTCCTGGTAAGGCAAGATTACTGTAGAGGTGTTACAATGCTAGCTAAGGCATTCCACTTTAGATGATGTGTGTCACATGTTACATAACATTTTAGTTATTTAGCATGTGCTCTTATCCAGAGTGACTTACCATAAGTGCAATAGAAGTTCAAATTCAAATATCACCAACACAGCGAGTAACCAATAGGCAGTCCTAGTAGTATTTAATGACGTGCCCAGACAATAGCTACAGACAAGAGCCAAAGCAATGCCTCATGATAACTGCCTTCTTCCAGTGCCGCCTATAGCCAATTATGGCCTTCCAGGACGTCCAGGATGTGTTATGTTATGTTATGTAATAGCCTAACTGTTATAACAGTTAGGCTATTAATCTGGGGGGAAACCCAAGCAATGTCAATTTCTGATTTTATTTGGTTGTAGAAGGAAGAGGCTGGACAAATTCTTCACCAGGAAACTATTGCAATCTTCATCATCAGAGATGCACAAGCTGCACCCAAAGACATTGGCACTTGAGGGACAAGAGGTTGTGAATAAGTTGGCGTCTGTTGCAAATGCTGTTGCCATTCTCCTGGGCTTCCTTTATGCTCTCAATCTGGAATATCCCAAGACATTGAAATTTGAATATATCCAGAGGTCTTCATGGAGCTGTACCCAAAACGCATACCCACCAAGGTAAAGAAGCTCTATGACCAGCTCTACAATAGAACTTCGTTCAGTTTTCCAGTCATGGAAAATGATAAACACAATAAAAAGTCACAGAAAACGTATGTGACTGTCCTGGAGAATGAAAAGGTTACACACCTATTGTATGACTAGTTGTAATGGTGTAATGGTATCATGTTTTTTTCATTCTGAAGTAGAACTGTTTGAAAATATGAAAACTCTCTGCGCAATTACCCTGTGGCACTGGTGGTTGGTTTCAAAGGTCAATAATATGTTCGGCTGCAAGCTCTTTAAAGTTCTAAATCTGACCCTTGAGAACTTAGCTTACTGGCTAACTTACGACTTGACTTACTTTACATGATTTTACCAAAATCAATACAACGTCTTCATATCTGTTCAGTTCAATGTTAACCCCACTTGAGGATTTTACATTTCAGCACATTTGGGATTCCAAAGTTAATGTTATTGGAGATGTACAATGTTGGTTGGCGGAGGCTGCAGTGAGATTTTATTTTATTATTTTAAATTGTTACATTTTATTTATTTAACAATGCAGATACCCTCTAAATGTCATGGTTTAGGTGACCCCTAAACTCCATCTAACACAGGATTTAAATTCTCCAGGACACACATAACACAAGAGACCAGGATATTAATAAAGTAAGGGTTGCTTTATTAATATAAAATTTCGTAAAAAACAGGTAGTAAGACCCCTATAGAACCACCCTCAGCGCCACTCTAACTCCGTCCCCTACTGCTCATGTGGGCAGTGTAGATCCTCCTTAGGTGAATGTTACCCCTTAGTACTCTCCCACTGCAACCCAGAATTTGGGCACACGCTACAACCCAAAAAATGGGCACACGGTACAACCCAAAAGGGCACACCACTGCAACCCAGACTGGGCACACGCTACAACCCGAAAAATGGGCACACCGGTGACACTCCCACTAGGACCCACCCTTGGCGCTGCCCTACACTGCCACCCCTCTAAAAGGACCCTCGAGCTACTGGGGTAAATAGGGTATTGGGAGAAGGAAGGACATACGGGACAAAACATAAATTGGAGTGGGGATGGGTTCTCGCTCCCTGCACTGCCGAGAACTCAGTCCCCACAAAAATAAAAATAAAGAGTCTCTGGTCTGGGTGGGACGTGGTTGGCGCCCCCAACGTACACTAGCAAGAGACTAGTTAGTGGAGGCTAGAGGCAAGTCAGTGGAGGCTAGTCAGTGGAGGCTTGAGGCTAGTCAGTTGAGACTACAGGCTTGTTGGTGAAGGCTAGAGGCTTGTCGGTGGAGACTAGAGGCTTCTCGGTGGAGGCTAGAGGCTAATCAGTGGTGGCTAGAGGCTAGCCAGGGACTGGCCCAGCCATGCAGTTATGGTGGCTGCTGCAGAAAACAATATGATTGCTTTATGTGTTCACTGCTAGAGGTGTCACAAGTCCCATCTTTTGTGTGTGTGTGTGTGTGTGTGTGTGTGTGTGTGTATGTGTGTGTGTGTGTGTGTGTGTGTGTGTGTGTGTGTGTGTGTTTGTGTGTGTGTGCGTGCATGTGTGCCTATGGTTATTCAGAGGCTATTCGTCCAATAAGCAAAAGGCTTATGTAAGGAACGGCCTGTGGCTTTTCTCTGGCACCCATTGGGAGAAAGACATTTTTGAGCTGTGTTCAAAAGAGCAGGTTCAGTTATTTGATTGATTCCTAAATACATAGACGTGATAATGCTAAGCCTTGCCAGCACTATGGGGTGTCCACATACACACACACCGACACCTCTACACACACACCCACACAACGGTGTGTGAGTGTGCCCGTTTGCTCACGTTTGGAATAACGTTCGCTAATGTTTGGTAGACCATTAGGACACGTTTGGTATACCGCTAGCTAACCTTTGGTATACTGTTTGCTAACCTTTGGTATACCTAGCTAAAGTTTACGGGGAGCTGAGGGTAATGATTGAGATGCAGTTTGACCAATGTTTGCCTGAAGGGCTTAAGTTGTAGCCCACATGACCGACAAATGGTGGCCATGCGAGAAGGCGGGACATAAGGAGAAATGTCAAAGTAATGTAAGGTAATGTGACTGTAGGAAGCAAAAGCCCAATCCCAGACATCTTTGCCGATTTAGAAATCCAGGGTCAGTCAAGTCAAGTCAAGTCAAGTCAAGTTTATTGTCACTTCACAGTTTACAGTTTAGTATAAAGCAGTGATGTGAAATTCTTGTGTGCAATACCCGACGACAGACAGCAGTTATAAAATAAGATAAAATAAAAATAGATAAAAAATAGAATAAAAAATAGAAAATAGAATAAAGAATATAAAATAAAAATAAAAAATGTAATTTATAAAATGCAAAAATCAGCACAGAAAAGAGCAATATATATATATAAATCAATGTAATAAAATATACATTGTTATATGTTATACGCCCTTGTTCAGCAGCCTGATGGCCTGACTGTGGAAGCTATCTCTAAGCCTATTTGTACGACACTTGATACTGCGGTATCGCCTGCCTGACGGTAATAGTGAGTAAAGTTCGTGGCTGGGGTGGGCAATGTCTTTTATAATTCTTTTGGCCTTGGCCACGCACCGCTGGTTGTAAATGTCCAGGAGGGAGGGGAGCTCACCTCCAACGATATACTGGGCCGTCCGCACCACCCTTTGAAGCGCTCTGCGCTCGAGTGCCGTGCAGTTCCCGTACCAGGCGGTGATACACCCTGTCAGAACACTCTCGATGGTGCCGTTGTAGAATGTTCTCAGGATGCGGGGGCCCATGCTGAATTTCTTCAGACGCCTGAGAAAATACAGGCGTTGTTGGGCCCTTTTCACCACGTGTGTGGTGTGCGTGGACCATGTGAGGTCCTCGGAGATGTGCACGCCGAGGAACTTGAAGCTGCTGACCCTCTCTACTGCAACGCCGTCGATGGAGATAGGGCTGTGCTCTCCCCTCTGCCTCCTGAAGTCCACGATCAGCTCCTTGGTCTTCTTGACGTTGAGGGCGAGGCTGTTCTCCTGGCACCACTGCTCCAGCGATCCGACCTTCTCCCTGTAGGCTGTCTCGTCGTCGCCGGCGATCAGGCCCATCACTGTCGTGTCGTCAGCAAACTTGACGATGACGTTGGAGCTGTGCATAGCCATGCAGTCGTGGGTGTAGAGGGAGTAGAGGAGAGGGCTCAGCACGCATCCCTGGGGGGCTCCCGTGTTGAGGGTCAGTGGCTCTGATGTGGTGCTGCCCATTCTCACCACCTGGCGGCGGTCCGACAGGAGGTTCAGTATCCAGCTGCACATGGATGGGGGTACGCCTAGACCTCTCAGCTTGGTGTCGAGCTTGGCAGGAACTATTGTGTTGAATGCTGAGCTGTAGTCCACAAACAGCATTCGCACATAACAGTTCTTCCCCTCCAGGTGGGAAAGGGCAGTGTGGAGGGCCATGGCAATTGCGTCGTCCGTGGATCTATTTTGACGATATGCAAATTGCCATGGGTCCAGCGTGGTAGGTAACACGGAGCAAATAAAGTCCTTGACCAACCTCTCGAAGCATTTGCTAACGATCGAGGTGAGGGCCACAGGTCTGTAGTCATTCAGGCATGTTACCTTGGTTTGTTTAGGGACAGGCACGATGGTGGATATCTTGAAGACCGCGGGGACAACAGCCTGGGACAGGGAGAGGTTGAAGATGTCTGCAAAGACTCCTACCAACTGGTCTGCGCATGCTCTGAGGACGCGGCCCGGGATGTCGTCGGGGCCTGCCGCCTTACGGATGTTCAGCCGCTTAAAGGTGCGGCGCACATCCGCCTCCGAGATGCGCAGCTGGCTGGTCTCCCCAGTCGGTGCTGGCTTCGGCGGGCTGCCGTTTACGTCGAACCGAGCAAAAAAAGTATTTAGCTCTCCTGGGAGGGAGGTAGAGGAGTTCTCTACACAACTGGTTCTCCCTCTGAAGTTCGTTATCTTCTGCAGCCCCTGCCACATACCCCTCGCATCGTGTTTCTTGAATTTATCTTCCACTCTGTCCTTATACTCCCGCTTGGCAGTGACGATGGTCTTACGGAGGTCGTAACGGGCTCTCGTATATTCCTGCGTATTCCCGGAACCAAAGGCGGCGTTACGCGCATGTAGGGCAGCGCGAACATCGCCGTTAATCCACGGTTTCTGGTTGGGATATATCCGAACCGACTTGGTCGGAACAACGTCATCTATGCACTTCTTGATGAACCCGGTGACCGACGACGCGTACTCGTTGATGTTATTGTCCGAGGCAACGCGGAACATGTGCCAGTCAGCGTGATCAAAACAATCCTGCAGCGTAGAATCTGATTGGTCCGACCAGCATTGGACCTCCCTCACAGCGATCGGTTGCTGCTTCAGTGTCTGCCTATAGGCGGGGAGCAGCTGGATAGAGCGGTGATCTGATTTGCCGAACGGTGGGCGGAGGAGGGCCTTGTAGCCATCACGGAAGGGAGTGTAGCAGTGGTCGAGGATCCGCTCGCCCCGTGTGTTGCTCTTTATGTGTTGGTAGAACTTCGGGAGAACCTTCTTCAGGTTCGCCTTGTTGAAGTCCCCCGCCACGATGAGAGCAGCCTCGGGGTGGGCCGACTCCTGTTCGCTGATAGCCCCGTACAGTTCCTTCAGCGCTGTGTCCGTGTTGGCTTGTGGGGGAATGTAAACAGCGGTCACGGTTACCGCTGTAAACTCCCGAGGTAGCCAGTATGGACGGCACATAAGCATCAGGTACTCCAGGTCCGGGGAACAGAAAGACTTGAGGGGATGTACATGACTTTGGTTGCACCAAGATCTGTTTATCATGAGACATACCCCCCCTCCGCGATCTTTACCGGAGAGAGCCTTTGTTCTGTCCGCCCGGTGTACGGAAAATCCCGTCGGCTCGATAGCTGCGTCGGTAACCCCCTCCGACATCCATGTCTCCGTAAGGCAGATAATACAATTGTCCCTAGTTTCCCGGTGGAATTGAATACGAGCCTGTAGTTCGCTTAACTTATTGTCCAGAGACTGTACATTAGCCAGTAGAATGGTGGGTAGTGGGGGGCGATCGGATCGACATCTCAGCCTGACTAGCACGCCGGCTCGCTTCCCTCGCTTCCTCCGGCGACGCTTGCGCGTAATCGTGCCCAAAATGGACGGAGATAATCCAGCTGTGATTTCGGGCGGGACGTCCGAGCCGAAAGAATGAAAAAACTCCGGTAGGCGGCGAGCGACTGTCGATCTGATCTCCCAAAGTGTGCAGAAGTTATAAGTGAACTTGCTGCTAACATCCTGAACTAAAATAGTTGCGATAAAAATAATAAATAACAAAAAACTGCGTCGTCGTGCGGGAGCTCGCGACACGGCAGCCATCTCGTACGGCGCCATACTCCACAATCCCAGACATCTTTGCCGATTTAGAAATCCAGGGTCAGACACACATTCCTAAAAAAAAGGACATGTCCGGTAAAAAGAGATGGCCTACATTCGTGTCAACTCCATGAGGATTCATCATTAATCCAGAACAACTTTGAATCACCTTTAGTCAATAATGACTCCCTTTCTAAGTTAAACAACAAATCGCCTGTGCCCTATTGTACTATTTTGATGCATGCTAATGTGAAAATTAGCGCTAATGGTTTCCTGCTAATGGCGAAAAGTGTTTTAATTAACATTGGTAAAATACGTACGACAGATATTATAGAATGTCTTTCCTGATGAGGAACTCATTTAAATGGTCAAGTCAAGTTAAGTCAAGTTTATTGTCACTTCACAGTTTACACAACTATATAGCAGTGAGTGAAAATCTTATGTGCAATACCCGACGACAGACAGCAGTTATAAAAACTGTTTAAAGTTAAATAAAATGTAATATGTAATAAAATATACATTGTTATATGCTATACACCCTTGTTCAGCAGCCTGATGGCCTGACTGTGGAAGCTGTCTCTAAGTCTATTTGTGTGGCACTTGATACTGCGGTATCGCCTGCCTGATGGTAAAAGTGAATACAGTTTGTGGCTGGGGTGGGCATTGTCTTTCATGATGCGTTTGGCCTTGGCCATGCACCGCTGGTTGTATATATCCAGGAGGGAGGGGAGCTCACCTCCAACGATATACTGGGCCATCCGTACCACCCTTTGAAGCGCTCTGCGCTCAAGTGCGGTGCAGTTCTCGTACCAGGCGGTGATACACCCTGTAAGAACACTCTCGATGGTGCCGGTGTAGAATTTTCTCAGGATGCGGGGGCCCTAGCTGAATTTCCTCAGACGCCTGAGGAAAGACAGGCGTCTTTTCACCATGTGTGTGGTGTGCGTGGACCATGTGAGGTCTTCGGAGATCTGCACGCCGAGGAACTTGAAGCTGCTGACCCTCTCTACTGCAACAACGTTGATGGAGATAGGGCCGTGCTCTTCTCTCTGCTTCCTGTAGTCCACGATCAGCTCCTTGGTGTTCTTGACGTTGAGGGCGAGGCTGTTCTCCTGGCACCACTGCTCCAGCGATCCAACCTCCTCCCTGTAGGCTGTCTCGTCGTCGCCGGCGATCAGGCCCATCACTGTCGTGTCGTCAGCAAACTTGATGATGAAGCAAACTTAACGTTGGAGCTGTGCATAGCCATGCAGTCGTGGGTGTAGAGGGAGTAGAGGAGAGGGCTCAGCACGCATCCCTGGGGGGCTCCCGTGTTGAATGTCAGTGACTCTGAGGTGGTGCCGCCCATTCTCACCACCTGGCGGCGGTCCAACAGGATGTCCAGTATCCAGCTGCACGTGGATGAGGGCACGCCTAGACCTCTATGCTTGGTGTCGAGCTTGGCAGGAACTATCGTGTTGAACGCTGAGCTGTAGTCCACAAACAGCATTTGCACATAACAGTTCTTTCCCTCCAGGTGGGAAAGGACAGTGTGGAGGGCCATGACAATTGCGTCGTCTGTGGATCTGTTTTGACGATATGCAAATTGCCATGGGTCCAGCGTGGCAAGTACCACGGAGCAAATAATGTCCTTGACCAACCTCTCGAAGCATTTGCTGACAATGTGTGTGTGTGTGTGTGCGCATGATTTTTAGCAATGACAGGTGTCCCAGCATGTGTGTGTGTGTGTGTGTGTGTGTGTGTGTGTGTGTGTGTGTGTGTGTGTGTGTGTGTGTGCGTGTGCGTGTGTGTGTGTGTGTGTGTGCGCGTGCGTGTAAAACGTGTGTGTACTTGTGTGTATGTGTCTGACCCTTGTCAGGGTCTTAACAAGTCCATAAAGCCTCTACTAAAGGACCTTGGTGTTGATTAAACTATATATTTTATACATTTAATATGGTAATTAATGATTAGTGTGTATTACTAGTACATTCTTTTTGTCACCCAATTGTGTGTGTGACTTAACTTTGATTTGATCTTAAAATGGATCATATTTGTATATTTATGTGCATAAAGAAAATGTGATTAAACAATAGATTTTGTAAATTGAATATGGTAATTAGTGATTAGTGTGCATTACTAGTACATTATTTTTGTCACCTAATTGCGTGTGTGACTTAACTTTGATTTGATCATAAAATTATCATATTTGTATATTTATGAAATAGAAAAAACATTCGCAATGTCTGTTTATGTCCCTTCTCACTCAGGGATAAGCAGAATCTCTTACTCCAACCCAGATTATGCTTTAGCTGTTAACTTGTCGCATTGCCCAAGAATACATGGCACTGAAATGAGGCACAATTAACCATAAATGCTCTTTTTTTCCACACAAGGCTATGATATATCCTGCAAATTAATCAACACGTCTTGAAGCTGCTGTGTGCAACCACAGTCTCTTTATGCATGCCAATGACCTGGGCGTGCAGTATAGCTCAGGAGGTAGAGCGGTCGCCTCACAACCGGAAGGTTGCTGGTTCGATCCCCGCCGCCTCCTCCTAGCAAAAGCTGTCGAGGTGTCCTTGAGCAAGACACCCTAACTGCTCCTGACGTGCTGGCTGACTCCGCCGTCGGTGTATGAATGTGTGTATGAATGGGTGAATGTGAGACTTGATATGTAAAGCGCTTTGAGTAACCATTGGTTAGAAAAGCGCCATATAAATGTCCTGCTCCACTGAAGCAACCTTGTAATGTAACCTTGTATAACTTCAAAATGCAGTAATGCAAATACAGCCCACTTTTAGCTCTCTGGTTCCTATTCCTGTCAGATATGGTGAAGTTTAAAAGGCCCTCAGCCCTATATCTAACCTCATGGGTCCACTGCCATGTGGCGATGGCTTGTTAGGATGGAGAGACACACCATTAGCTGAACACCGAGTCAAAGAATGCCCCTAGTCAGTCCCAGCTTCAGCAGCTGAAGCTGGGACCCAAGCTCACAAAATCCTTTCAGTGCCAAAATGACTGCAGTGCACACCCTGCGTCAAGGTACAGCTCTGTTCGCTCATTCCCGAACCAAAATAAGTTTTTCACTCGCTTTGAAAGGATCATGAGCTGACCAACAACTTGAACATCCACCCTGAGGACTACGTACAACTGTCCGAGTCCATGGTCCCCAGATTCTTCAAGAGGGTAAAGACAGAAAAGGCAGCTGGCCCAGACAGAGTTCCATACCATATATTCAAGACCTGCGCTGACCTGCACTGACCAGCTGACTCAAGATTCAAGATTTCAAGATTCAAGATTCATGATTCAAGATAACTTCATTTATCCCGAGGGAAATTAAGGTGCAACAGTTGAAACAGGGGGAATAAATGCACATAAAAATATACTAATACCTAAAAGCTAAAAACGAAATAACAAACTAACTAAACAAAACTAGTATAAACAAAATATAACTAAATTAACTCTAAATGAAATCTAAATGTATTGATAGATGAAACTGACTCCTGTGTTCACCGACATCTACAATGCATCACTGCAACAGTCTGTCATCCCAGCGTGCTTTAAAGCGACAACCATTGTGCCATCGTTACCCAAAAAGACCATGGTAAAATGCCTCAATGATTATCGTCAAGTGGCTTTAACACCCATAGCCATGAAGTGCCTGGGGAAACTTGTAATGTTGTATATAAACTAAATCCCTGAGTCCCTCGACCCACTCCAGTTTGCATGCAGACCAAACAGGTCTGTAGACTACGCCATTTCCCTGGCACTACACACGGCACTGCAGCACCTAGACAGGAGGAACACCTACGTCAGACTGCTGTTCATTGACTATAGCTCGGCGTTCAACACCGTCACTCCCTCCAAATTGGTCCTGAAACTGAGGGACCTAGGTCTGGGTGCCCCCATTTGTAACTGTATTATGGACTTCCTGACAGGCAGGCCTCAAGTAGTGAAGATTGGGAACAACATCTCATCCACTCTGGTCCTCAACACCGGAGCACCCCAAGGCTGCTGTACTCGCTGTACACACTTGACTGTACTGCCATGCACAGTAACAACTGGACTACCTCATCTCTGTACTCCGTTTCATTACCCTCGCGAGGAAAAGAGTACAGAGATGAGGTAGTCCAGCTGACGTGATGGTGTGACTCATTGTGGACTTAAGAAGCCACCGGGGAACCCAATCCACCATCAGCCTGGACGGGACACTGGTAAAAGTCGTTAGCTGCTTCCGTTTCCTTGGGCTACATATTTCCGATGACCTGGCATGGACCCGCAACACAGAGGTCATGCTGAAGAAGGCACACCAACGCCTCTATGCTCTGCGGTGCCTCAGAAAAAGCAGAAAGGCCAGAGGTGGCTAGTGAAATTCTAGCATGGCACCGTAGAGAGTGTCCTGACGATTGGCATCACTGTGTGGTACGGCAACACCACTGCACAGGACAAGAAAGCCATACAGAGGGTCGTGAGGACGGCAGAGAAGATCATCGGTGTGCACTTCCATGCATTGAGGAGATCTGTAGGACCAGATGTCGGAAGAAGGCCATGTCCATCATAAAGGACTGCAACCACCATGGGCACCATCTCTTCTCCCCCCTACCGTCTGGTGGGAAGGGGTTTCAGTATGGTGGGCTCAGGATTAAATCGCTGCTGTTTGCAGATGATGTGGTCCTGTTTGCGTCATCAGTATGTGACCTTCAGCACTCACTGGATCGCTTTGCAGCGGAATGTGAAGCGGCTGGGATGAGGATCAGCACCTCCAAATCTGAGGCCATGGTTCTCAGCAGGAAACTGGTGGATTGTCTACTCCAAGTAGGGAGGGAGTCCTTATCCCAAGTGAAGGAGTTCAAGTATCTCGGGGTCTTGTTGCTCGAGAGAGAGATGGAGCGTGAGATTGACCGGAGAATAGGTGCAGCGGGAGCGGTATTGGGTGCACTTTGGCGCATCGTTGTAACCAAAAGAGAGCTGATTCAGAAGGCAAAGCTCTCGATCTACCGATCAGTCTTTGTTCCTACCCTCCCCTATGGTCATGAACAATGGGTAATGACCGAAAGGACGAGATCGCGAATACAAGCGGCCGAAATAAGTTTCCTCAGGAGGGTGGCTGTTATCTCCCTGAGGGATAGGGTGAGAAGCTCAGTCACTCCTGAGAGACTCGGAGTAGAGCCGCTGCTCCTTCGCGTAGAAAGGAGCCAGTTGAGGTGGTTCGGGCATCTAGTAAGGATGCTTCCTGGTCGCCTCCCGAGGGAGGTTTTCCAGGCACATCCAACTGGGAAGAGACCACGGGGCAGACAAAGGTACAGGTGGGGTGATTACATCTCCACACTGGCCTGGGAACGCCTCGGGATCCCCCAGTCAGAGCTAGTCCATGTTGCCAGGGAGAGGGAAGTTTGGAGTCCCCTGCTGAAGCTGCCACCTCCGCGACCCGACTACGGATAAGCAGGAGAAAATGGATGGATGGATGGAGTCACTTTGCTGCTATTTTTTTGTTATTTTTATTTTATATATTATTTTGATTTTGATGGTATTGTTTTGGAGATGTAAACTGTGGGAGGGAATGGGGACTAAGCATTTCAATGTACTTGTTACAAATGGCCAATACAAATATCTTGTATCTTGTATCTTGTATCTTGTATCTTGTATCATGTAGGTGCGGCAACGGAACAAAATCCTTCTCAGGATATTTGAAACTCTCCTATTAGACATTAGACTAACTATTAACTATGGGAAATGTCTTGAAAGGAGAAAATCCCTTGGTAGTCCCCCCCCCCCCTTATGGAAGTCTTCTAGCCTTGAAACTAGACTCACAGACCGGACCTAGAAAATTAGAATTATTATGCACAGTTGCAAGGTTGAAACAAGCTGAATCTAAAGTTGTTATTTATTGCTTGCATGCAGTAATTATAGACTTGATATACCTAATCTAACACCCAGTAAATTGTTTCACATCTTGACAACGTTTATAATATAATATAGTTGCTTCAATAAATAATATCATTCTCATAAACAAACCAAAGCCCTCCTTATCCCGAGCAGTCATGACTAAATGTTCTACTGAATATGCGTTGATCAGCAGCTATTTCAGTTTCGACACAAAAAAAACTTCAATCAAGGTAATCTAAAATGTACCAACACCGTAGAGCTTGGACTGGGCCTAAAATAAAGAAGCCTGGCCCTACCTACCAGGCACTCCCATTAGCTGCATATTCTTTAGCATGTTGGCTGTTTCGTAAGTAAGCTCATTTCGTAGTTGCTTGAAGGACAAACATCTGTTCAGAATTACGTGCCGCATCTTTCTGAATAGCCCACTTCCTCCAGGTAAGGACTTGCAAAGCGAGCATGGCGTGATAAGACATTGAAAGCCAAACACTTTCGCTCCAATTCGTAACCTATGATGGACCGGTGATAAAAACATCATTGACACGAGGAATGAATAATGTGTTCATTCAATTGTTTTTGTGTTTTGGGTTATTATTTTTCTTTGCTATTTCAATTTTCAAACCCTTGTATCTCTGCCGGCGTCATGGAAAAAGTTTCCAATTTAGAAACTAAGATATGTATCCTGGTAAAGCATGTCTGCAAAACATTTGGTTTCACTTCACCTAAATGGGGCGCTATAGTTGGTAGTCAGAGTTAAACGATCAAAACCACCCCCCAAATTTGACCAAAATATCTAAAACTAGGTATATAGGCCTAATTTAACATGCTTAACATTTTAGCCTATTGCAGCCATTATGTCCCTCTGGGACATTTAAGGTGCAAGCAACACACACACACACAACACATATATACACCTAACATATGTGTGTGTATGTTTGTGAGCCTAATATGTGTGTGGTTGTGTGTGGTTAATGGTGTGTGGGGTTAATGGTATGTGCAGGTTGAGATCAGCAGACGCCAACAAGATCAGCAGGATTGTCAGGAAGGCTGGCACTGTCCTGGGGGTCCAGCTGGACTCCTTGTTGGTGGTGTCTGAGAGAAGGATGCTGCGCAAGCTGCGTAGTATCCTTGACAACAACTCTCACCCTCTCCATCAGGTGCTGACCTCATATAGAAGCACCTTTAGCAACAGACTCATTCCACCCAGGTGCACCACAGAACGCCATAGGAAGTCCTTTCTTCCTGTGGCAATTAGACTTTTTAACTCATCTACCTCGGGTCGTGAGAGGGACAGTGGCGACTCAGTGACCTGAGGCCAACGTACTTAAATATTATTATTTTTTGGTCAACGCACTGCAAATCACTCTTCAAATTCACTTTTTCACTTTACACATGTCACTTTCAGTTGATTTATTTATTAATATATTATTCTGCCAATTTGCACTATACGTATTGTTGTGTATTGTATATACCTACGTACTACTGTAATAATACTGTAAATGTATCTTCATTTATCAATACATTTAGATTTCATTTAACTATATTTTTGTTTATACAATTGTTATTGTTTTTTAGCTTAGGTATTAGTATTTTTTGTGTGTGCTTTTATTCCCCCTGTGTCAACTGTTGCACCTTAATTTCCCTCGGGATTAATAAAGTAATCTGTATCTGTATCTGTATCTGTATCTGTGGTTAACGATGCGTGGGGTTGACGGTGTGTGGAGATGGCGGTGTGTGGTTTTGACAGTGTGTGTGTGTGTGGGGTTGACGGTGTGTGGGGTTGACGGTGTGTGGGGGGTTGACAGTGTGTTGAGTTGACAGTGTGTGTGGGTTTATGGTGTGTGGGGATGGCGGTGTGTGGGGTTGACAGTGAGTGTGTGTGTGGGGTTGACGGTGTGTGTGGGGTTGACAGTGTGTGTGGGTTTTATGGTGTGTGGGGATGGCGGTGTGTGTGGTTGACAGTGTGTGGGGTTGACGGTGTGGGTGGTTGACACTGTGTGTGGGTTTTATGGTATGTGGGGATGGCGGTGTGTGTGATTGATAGTGTGTGGGGTTGACGGTGTGTGGGGATGGCGGTGTGTGGGGTTGACCGTGTGTGGTGGTTGACACTGTGTGTGGGTTTTATGGTGTGTGGGGATGGCGGTGTGTGTGATTGACAGTGTGTGGGTTGACAGTGTGGGGTTGACGGTGTGTGGGGTTGATGGTGTGTGGGGTTAAGGGTGTATGGGGATGGGGGTGTGTGTGGTTGACAGTGTGTGGGGTTGATGGTGTGTGTGGTTGACAGTGTGTAGGGTTAATGCTGTGTGGGGTTGAAGGTGTGTGGGGATGGCGGTGTGTGGGGGTGACAGCATGCGGGGATGACGGTGTGTTTATGAGCCTGTTATAAACAGGCCAACACTGTTGGTACATTTTCTGTGAATCAGAAATCATTACTCACACCTAATCATGTCCTAATCAAGTATGACCACAGCCTGATCACTGACAGCTATTTGGCTTCATCAAAGCAAACACGTTTTAGCTCATTTGGCTATTTCTATCTCTTCATGTCCGCTCATTGTGTCTTGGTTAAAATGTTGTATGATGAACCACAGATGTTGAACTAAATGCATATGTTCAGCTCTTCAGAACTAAAGAACTTCATTATGCAATCCTTTGAGGCCATACAATATCTCATTAGCATTGTATGGACATTACAATAGCTTTTGTTGCCTAACTGCTAAGGTACAGGGCCTTCCTGACTAATTTGACAAGCTAGTCTGTTTTATGTTTTTATTTTTATTTTTTAGGGAAAAATATAGTACAATTAAAACACTTCTTTGACAATGTGGACACTAGAATAAATGCAATTAAATGCATGGGAATAAACACACAATGCGTAAAAAATGAGAGGGAGGAAGGGAGGGAGGGTGGCACCTGCTCCCCTCCGGTCCAGCGGGGGGCAGCGGTCTTACCATGCAGAGGTAGTTCATGAGGCTGGTGCCGTGCTCCAAGATCTTAGAGGACTTGAAGGAGAGCTGAGTTGCACCCACATTCTGGCCGAGGTTCAGCTCCTGGACCGCAGCCACCACCGCATGCACTGTGCCGAACAGCAGGGCGGAGGAGAGCTGCAGAAGGAGGAGGAGGAGGAATAGGAGGGTGAGGAGGAGGAGGGTGAGGAAGAGAAGGAGGACAAGGAGAAGGAGAGAAGGTGAGCATATACACATAGATTGTCTTTGCTCTCTCTCTCTGTCACCTTCCAACTCTATCTCTCAAACACAGGCAAACACATGCGAGAGTGCAAACACACACACACACACACACACACACACACACACACACACACACACACACACACACACACACACACACATCAAACACTTGTGCCTATAGCCTGTCAGTGGTCACAGAGGGATTAACCTGTGGCACTGAGATTACTCCATTAGGTCATTAGTGAGACTGACAGAGATCTGCTGAGAAAAAAAACACAACTTTCTCAGTCTATCTCTATCTCTCTCTCCCTCCTTCCTCTCCCTCCCCTCCCCCTATCTCTCACACACACACACACACACACACACACACACACACACACACACACACACACACACACACACACACACACACACACACACACACACACACACACACACACACACACACACACACACACACTTCCTCTCTCTCTACCCCTCTCTTTCTCACACACTCTCCCTCTCTCTCTCTCACTCTCTCTCTCACTCTCTCTCTCTCCCTCTCTCTCACACACTTTCCCTCTATCTCTCTCTCTCTCTCGCTCTCTCTCTCGCTCTCTCTCTCTCTCTCTCTCTCTCTCTCTCTCTCTCTCTCTCTCTCTCACTCTCTCACACACTCACTCTCTCTCTCTCTCTCTCTCTCTCTCTCTCTCTCTCTCTCTCTCTCTCTCTCTCTCTCTCTCTCTCTCTCTCTCTCTCTCTCTCTCTCTCTCTCACACACTCCCTCTAGCCCTCTCTCTCTCTCTCTCTCTCTCTCTCTCTCTCTCTCTCTCTCTCTCTCTCTCTCTCTCTCTCTCTCTCTCACACACTCCCTCTAGCCTCTCTCTCTCTCTCTCTCTCTCTCTCTCTCTCTCTCTCTCTCTCTCTCTCACACACACACACACACACTCTCCCTCTCTCTATCCCTCTACTCAGTCCTTCCAGCCTTGCCCCCCAGTGGAGCTGGAAAACCCTGACCATTCCAATTACCGCCGGGCTCCCGCAGCCAGTGCCAAACAGCAAGAATATTCCCCCTCATCTACCCCTGTACAAACAGCCTCACGTGCGCACGCGCGCGCACGCACGCACGCACGCACGCACGCACCACACACACACACACACACGATGCAGGTCGCCATGCAAATACAATTCAAATGCATAATGCCAGGCGTTGACGGTGGCCAGAGGAGAGTGCAGCTGTGCAATGAAGCCAGAGAGCCAGAGAGGTGCGGTCTGCTGGATATCCTTAGAGAGCCTCAGAATGATTGCAAAACAAGAGTCAAGATATTCCAGAGGAGGAATGCAATATGACCCGCTCAATAGAAAAAAGGACAGTTCTAAACCATTCAAAAAACATTTTTGCAGTCACATTTTGGGTTTCACCTTCAAAATAATGCGATACGGCCGAGGAACATTTAAGGATAAGACCTTTAGGGGGGCTTATTGAGCGATCCGGGGGAACAACAATTACAAGACAAACTTTCAATGGATTCAAGGTTCACATATTACTGCACTCAAGCATTACATGACCATGCCATACTGATAAATGTCAGTATAGCATGGCCACAAGCGGGAGGCAATTTCTACTGTCTATGGGCAGAACGTGCAAGCAAGCAATCAAAGCCTACATAAGCCTACAAAGGTGCATGCCGGCACCAACTATATCCCTATCTGGACTCACATCCACTGCCACCTTGAGCATCGCATATGGCTGCCGGCATTATGCTCTCCCTTTTAAGACGCCTTGTGATTAATTATCACAAAATCCGTCTCTGTCATGCTCGGTGATGAAACAGGTTGGCAATAGACAGATTAAAACATGAAATCCAGCTGAAATGGTAATTGGTATTTTTGACTCCCCCCCCCATTAACTTATTTATAACGAGCGACTCAATGACCCAGGGCTGAGAAAGCTGTAAAGTTTGAGGGTGACTTGATGCACTGATTGAGAGCAGTGGTGCATAGGCCGATAAACAAGCATCATCCATATACTTCTGGTAAACACTGATTACTATGGAAGAATGGACAATGCAGCACAGTGACTTGGTTAATTACAGCTCAGATAATGCACTGTTTGATGAATGCACTTTGAAATGGATGAAATGAAAGGAAAAACTACATATAAATATATAAGTACGTATACTTATGTTTAAATGTACGGAAGGGGTTATTGTGCTGTAAAATTACACTGCAAAAATGCACCACAAAAAGATCCCCTGCATATTTATTATAGAAATATAACAGACCGGTAATCAGAGACAGAAACCCATCATATGAGTACCCAAATACACAAATGATTGATCTAAACATCTGTCAATGATCATTAATTATGACTTGAGGGTATTTCGATGTAGAGAAACCATGGAAACCTCTCCGATGTAGCTCTGAAGACGAGCCCTTATATTAGTCTCAAAAGAACCAAACCAGTGCTCAGGTAAAAGTACAAAATAATAATAGAAAGATATATAGCTTACTAATAGGCAAACAATCGACTTAGTTAGATAGTAGTAAAGCTAGTAAATAGTGATTTGAGGAGGCGCTTGGAGGAATGATCTGGGTAGCCATGTTCCAAATACTTCATAATGCGCTTGTTTGAGCAGCAAATCAATACTCCTTCCTGCCCCTATAGAGCATGTAACCATCTAGAGTCTTAATGATTGCACATTAGGTACAACTGTAACAGGTCCAGGGGAAATAGAGTTCAATGGTTTTCCACATATATCATATATCACATATATCGTCGCATGTCAAGTCAAGTCAAGTCAAGTCAAGTTTATTGTCACTTCACAGTTTACACAAGAATAAAGCAGTGAGTGAAAATCGTATGTGCAATACCTGACGACAGACAGCAGTTATAAAAATAAGATAAGATAAGTTAAATATCTAAAAGTAAAAAGGTAATTTATAAAATGTAATATATCGGCACAGAAAAATAGCAATATGTATATATAAATCAATGTAATAAAATATACATTGTTATATGCTATACGCCCTTGTTCAGCAGCCTGATGGCCTGACTGTGGAAGCTATCTCTAAGCCTATTTGTGCGGCACTTGATACTGCGGTATCGCCTGCCTGACGGTAAAAGTGAATACAGTTTGTGGCTGGGGTGGGCATTGTCTTTTCTGATGCGTTTGGCCTTGGCCACGCACCGCTGGTTGTATATATCCAGGAGGGAGGGGAGCTCACCTCCAACAATATACTGGGCCGTCCGCACCACCCACCACCCACTCCAGCAATCCAACCTCCTCCCTGTAGGCTGTCTCGTCGTCGCCGGCGATCAGGCCCATCACTGTCGTGTCGTCAGCAAACTTGACGATGACGTTGGAGCTGTGCATAGCCATGCAGTCGTGGGTGTAGAGGGAGTAAAGGAGAGGGCTCAGCACGCATCCCTGGGGGGCTCCCGTGTTGAGGGTCAGTGGCTCTGAGGTGGTGCTGCCCATCCTCACCATCTGGCGGCAGTCCGACAGGAGGTCCAGTTTCCAGCTGCACGTGGATGGGGGCACGCCTAGACCTCTAAGCTTGGTGTCGAGCTTGGCAGGAACTATTGTGTTGAACGCTGAGCTATAGTCCACAAACAGCATTCGCACACAACAGTTCATTCCCTCAAGGTGGGAAAGGGCAGTGTGGAGGGCCATGGCAATTGTGTCGTCCGTGGATCCGTTTTGACGATATGCAAATTGCCATGGGTCCAGCATGGCAGGTAACACGGAGCAAATAAACTCCTTGACCAAGCTCTCGAAGCATTTGCTGACAATCGAGGTGAGGGCTACAGGTCTATAGTCGTTCAGGCATGTTACCTTGGGTTGTTTAGGGACAGGCACGATGGTGGACATTTGTTCTGTCTACCCGGTGGACAGAAAATCCCGTCGCTCGATAGCTGCGTCGGTAACCCCCTCCGACATACATGTCTCCGTAAGGCAGATGATACATCTGTTTCCTGGTGGGATTGAATACGAGCCAGTAGCTCGCTTAACTTATTGTCCAGAGACTGTTCATTAGCCAGTAGAATGGTGGGTAGTGGGGGGCGATCGGATCGTCATCTCAGCCTGACTAGCACGCCGGCTCGCTTACCTCGCTTCTTCCTGCGACGCTTGCGTGTAATCGTGCCCAAGATGGTCGGAGATAATCCAGCTGTGACTTCGGGCGGGACGTCCGAGTCGAAAGAATGAAAAAACTCCGGTAGGCGGTGAGCGACTGTCGATCTGATCTCCAGAAGTGTGCAAAAGTCATTAATGAACGTGCTGCTAACTTTCAGAACAAAGATAATCGCGATAAAACGAATAAATAACAAAAAACTGCGTCGTCGTGCGGGAGCTCGCAACACGGCAGCCATCTCGTACGGTGCCATACTCCTCTGTATGTGTGGCATTAGCCGACACTTTTAATAATAAATAATAATGCATTGTGGTGTGTGTGTGTGTCGCTGTTTTAAGCAGCCTCCCCTAGCTCGAGTTGGACTAATTGGCTGGTGAGGCTGTACAGCTGTGGGCCGTTGTTAATCAAGGCTCACAGGTTAAAACAGCCTCCACCACACACACTCACGGAAGAGCGCTAGTGTGTGCCATCTGCATTGTTTACAACTATTCAAACTCTTGCAATAAACCGGATTCCCACCTCAACCTGTGTCTTTTTCTTCCGGAGGAGGCTTCAACTAGCCATGTTAATGGCTGGTGGCAGCGTTGTCTGCTACATGCATGTTGCTACAAAGAGTGCTACAAAGTTAAAAACATAGCAAACAAACACAATCAAATTACTTAGAATAGTGAATATTAACAGCAACAAAAAATGCATGTGGTGTAAAGGTATTTAGGCCGGTCTAAAGAGTCCAGGGTCTGTGGTTCCCCTAAATGATGAGGAAGTCCATTCCACAGGCGTGGCGCAGCAGAGCAAAAGGCTTGGTCCCCCAAGGTGGGGAGCTTAGTACTGGGGGCCCTGAGGAGAAGCTGTTGTCCAAAGCGACTAACAACAAGGGGATTCAACATAGGTGAGCAAGAGAACTACACAGAAGTGCACACACGTGGGAAGGAACACAATTTCCTTCCCAACATGCCTCCGAGAGCAGATCTAGTCCTCACGTAAGTACATTAAGTTGGCTCCCTAGACTTAACACAATATGTAGATCAAAGAGAGGCAATGACAAATAGTGAAGCAGAAACAGACACAAACTAATAGCCAAAAGCTAATAAACACAAGCGGCGATAATGCTCCACCGAGTGTGACAAGACCAGGGGACTGTGTCAAGGTCAGTCACAATGTCCTCCCCTCACACGTCTCAGGGTTTTGGGAGACTGTCAACTGCCAGGGTAGCAAGTCTGTCATATGCGTGTGTTTTATTTATTTCATAACTGTCTACGTTCTGAAAAATTTGACCTAGATAGAAAATGTTAGTATGAAAATTCCCTTGTATTGCGTGCCCGGTGCCATCTCCTTATTGTCTTCTGAAAATGACTACAGACAATTTAGTCAGGGGTTTCACAATCAGCAAACACATCCTGAGGATGTAATCTACAGCGTATCTGAATTATTAGTCATTTAATCATTAATCATTAATCATTAATCATTTAGACATGTGCATTAATAATTACAGAGCAGGCCATGAATTTTTTCCTCAATAGGAGTAGAACATCGCGTCTGTGTGCATGCAAACAGTACACCTGGGAATATCCTGTGCAGCGATGCTTAACATAATCTCAATGTATCACTGTAGACAGCCTTTAATATGAGTCAAAACCTTCATACTGTATGTATATATATATATATATATTATAAAGTAGTTTCCACATGAGTCTACCTGAAATCCAACTATGATCCAGGGATCAAAATAGAAACATGAACTTATAAAAACGGTATTAGGCCCACTATGCCAGTTCTGTGACTTTCAGGATAAGGACTAGATATGGCATTGGCTAGGTGGACAAAACCTAAATAAACATTAAGTACATCTCCATATCCATAATGAATATGAAGACCAACGCCTATATTCTGGTCCCTTTAGGGAACAATAACCACAAATAAATCTCACCAATCGTACCCTTAAAGAAGCCACTGAGCTTCACATTTTTGTTTGTTGTATACATGTGTAGAGTTATGTTATTTCGGCTAAGAGAGAACCATGGGTAAATAAAGATTGGTTAATATTGGTGAAGTTATAATTCCTATTAATATATATATATATATATGTGTATATATATATATATATACATATATATACATATATATATATATACATACATATATATATATATATATATATATATATATATATATATATATATATATGTATACATATACATATATATATATACATATATATATATACATATATACATATCCCTCCCTACTCCAAGTAGGGAGGGAGTCCTTATCCCAAGTGAAGGAGTTCAAGTATCTCGGGGTCTTGTTCTCGAGTGAGGGGAGGAGAGTGAGATTGACAGGAGAATAGGTGCAGCGGGAGCGGTATTGGGTGCACTTTGGCGCACATTGTAACCAAAAGAGAGCTGAGCCAGAAGGCAAAGCTCTCGATCTACCGATCAGTCTTCGTTCCTACCCTCACCTATGGTCATGAACAATGGGTAATGACCGAAAGGACGAGATCGCGAATACAAGCGGCCAAAATGAGTTTCCTCAGGAGGGTGGCTGGTATCTCCCTGAGGGATAGGGTGAGAAGCTCAGTCACTCGTGAGAGACTCGGAGTAGAGCCGCTGCTCCTTCGCGTAGAAAGGAGCCAGTTGAGGTGGTTCATCTAGTGAGGATGCTTCCTGGTCGCCTCCCGAGGGAGGTACAGGTGGGAAGAGACCACGGGGCAGACCGAGGTACAGGTGGGAAGAGACCACGGGGCAGACCGAGGTACAGGTGGGAAGAGACCACGGGGCAGACCGAGGTACAGGTGGGAAGAGACCACGGGGCAGACCGAGGTACAGGTGGGAAGAGACCACGGGGCAGACCGAGGTACAGGTGGGAAGAGACCACGGGGCAGACCGAGGTACAGGTGGGAAGAGACCACGGGGCAGACCGAGGTACAGGTGGGAGGAGACCACGGGGCAGACCGAGGTACAGGTGGGGTGACTTCATCTCCACACTGGCCTGGGAACGCCTCGGGATCCCCCAGTCAGAGCTAGTCCATGTTGCCAGGGAGAGGGAAGTTTGGAGTCCCCTGCTGGAGCTGCTACCTCCAAGACCCGATTATAGATAAGCGGGAGAAGATGGATGGATGGATATATACATATATATGTGTATATATATATATATATACACATATATATATAAATATACATATATACATATATATGTATACATATATATATATACATATATATATGTATATATATATATATATATATATGTATATATTAATAGGAATTATAACTTCACCAATATTAACCAATCTTTATTGTTATATATGTATATATTTATACATAGATATATATATACATAGATATATATAGATACATATAGATACAGATATCTATATAGATATAGATATATATATACACACATATATATACACACACACACATTTTTGTTTGTTGTATACATGTGTAGAGTGTGTGTGGTTGGTGGCTGGTTTAAGCAGCCTCACCTGGCCTGAGTCGGACTAATTGGCTGGTGACGTACAGCTGTGGGTCGTTGTTAATCAAGGCTCACAGGTTAAAACTGCCTCCACCACACACACTCGAGGAGAGAGATCTTGCATGTACCATCTGCTGCCCTGTTATTCAAAACTGGATTCCAACCTGTGTCTTTGTCTTCGGGAGGAGCCCTCAAGTAGCCAGTTGTATGGCTGGTGGCAGCGTTGTCTGCAACAATATGAAAACTAACTATTTGGCCAAACTGCACAAATGAGCTGTCTTTAAGACAACTCTCTTTGAGAAATAAATGCCAAATAATAGATGTCAACTTTCAAATGTCATCTCTGTGTGTTTCCAGAAGTGTTGGTTAGCAGCCTAATAAGAGGCCCTTTTTGCAGACGCTATTCCCTGGAAAGATTTGTTTGGACTGAGGCTGGAATACAATTTGAATTTAACACTAAAAGTGCCGGCACCACTGACCTACCACACAGATATAAACAAGACTTGGTTGAGTTTTCCTTGAATTTTAGTATATTAACTTGTGGTCAAAATGACGGTTCTAGTGTGTGTGTGTGTGTGTGTGTGTGTGTGTGTGTGTGTGGTGTGTGGTGTGGTGTGTGTGTGTGTGTGTGTGTGTGTGTGTGTGTGTGTGCGCGCGCACTGACCGGTGTGCCAGCGGAACGCTCGCGGCGTGGTCACAGTTTTCCTGCCAGGAGCGGTTGAGGCTGAGCAAGAAGTCCCGGAAGAAGGGTCCTGTTGAAGATGGAGAAGGCTGTTGACCCGCTGGTCTGCCACGTCGTCAAACGCAGCAGGGAGAGTTCCTGCAGAGCACATGGAGAGAGAGAGACATAGTGTGGGAGAGAGAGAGAGAGAGAGAGAGAGAGAGAGAGAGAGAGAGAGAGAGAGAGAGATTAATACCAAGGTAAAAATGGGCTATTGGGTTCATTGAAATGTTTCCCTCCAACTCCATTTGATCACCATCACACATGGCACAAGTGATCACTGATCAAGTGTTGGTCAGTGATATGGTACATAAGGGATACTACATTCAATGTAGTATCATGTAGTAAAAGGAATGTAGTAAAATGTAGTAAAGGAATAGAGAGAGAGAGAGAGAGAGAGAGAGAGAGAGAGAGAGACACACACAGTGAACTAAATGACCCGGCGTTTTATATATCAAAAAACCTACCGAGGCCTTGGGAGTCACAGGACCAGGGGGAGGGCAGGGGGAAGGACACGGGAATAAAATAAAGACCAGAACTGGACCAGAGTCCACTGAAGGTTATCAGAGGTGTCAGGACCCCCCACCCCTCTGCCCCTCCTTCAGGTGGCCTCCGGCAGCGGCGGGCGTCAGACAGCCCCGGTGACAGCCTGGTGACAACTCGTTGAGTCGGCACGGCCCCCGTTAATCATCAGTTTGCCTGTCCGCCTGTCACCCACCCCAGCCGGGGGACTCCCGATGCAGGCGGAAAGAGGTGTGGTGGCGGAGAGTACGGATGACGCTGGTGACGGCTCAGAGGTGAGTCTGCGATCATAACATTGTCATCCAAAAAAAAAATATATATATATATATATATACTGTATATCTGGACTTATTAGTTACTTCACTGTACTGCACTGAATTATTTCATGATGCTTCACTACTGGCACTTTAAAATGATTTTAAATGTTTTTTGCACAATTCAACAAATGTACATATCATGTGTTCAATCCAATGTTTTCAATGTTTCAATCCAAGATTTTCTTTGCTCACCAAGACATTACATTTTTAAACGGGTCATGCACTTGCGCCTTATCCCCCATGCCCTTTGACTACACCTTCCTGGTCACAAAGGATGTCCAGCTGGTCTGGGCTGGCGTTGCACTTCATTGGTCACAAACATGTACACACAGTGACATTTGTTTATCTGCATTTAACCCATCCTAGTTTTAGGAGCAGAAGGCAGCAATTGTATAGACAGCGCCCAGGGAGCAGTGTAGGGGTCTGGTGCTTTTCTCAAGGGCACCTTGGCAGTGCCCAGATGGCGAACTGGCAACTATTTCCAAGTACCAGTTCTCACTCCGTACTTGGTCTGTTTCGGGGTTTACCGGCTACCCTCCGGTTCCCAAGCCAAGTCCCAACAGACTGAGCTACTGTCACCCCCAATAATAAATAATTGAGTGCAAGGTGCGAAGTATAAAGTATGTGCAGTGTTTCCCAAAGATCTGAAATAAACTTGTGGTGCTAGCCGGTGTGGTGGGTGGGGGCGTGGCCCGGGGCGTGGTTTGGGGCGTGGTTTGGGGGGAACAATACAAATATGCGTGACCTTTAAGAACATTTGGATTTCATACATTTTTTTATATCATTGGCAATGCATATATATGCATTACGTATCCCGATACATTAAGATACATATGAAGCAACTACGATGCAATGCGATACGATTCATTCCTAGTGCGATGCAGTTCCATACCATTTGATTCAACACAATGCGATTCAAAATAATATGATGCAATGCATTTCAATATGGTACAAATACTTTGCTTCTATCTTTATTTCTTTGTCTATTTTTTTCACTGTCCAATCAGAATTTACAAGCAGCAATCACAAAATGTATTTATATCTACTGAGTATATATATGATTTTGATCTGATTCGGTGGTTGCATGGCAACAAACGGACATTTTTTTCTTAAATAAATCAGATTTGATCAATGCAAAGATATTAGAAACAATATCTCGACTTCGTTCTGAATTGTGTCCGGTGCACACATTTTTTTCATGGGCAATCGTATCGTGAACTTTTATGCCGGTGTACAAATGCAAATCAGTGAATCTTACCATCCTTAAGGCCTATGTATCTTGTATGTTTGATCTAATCATTGTGCAGTAGTTAATTGATCGCGGATGTTGTCATGCTCTCGGACAGATCTTTTTTTCTTCTTTTTTTTTTACAAAATATACTTTGGCGGCCTTTAATATACCTGGGCGGCCTGCCCAAGTTAAGTTAATGTGCCCTGATGTGTATGAGTGACTTTTGTGATGTTATGAGGAAATGCCCCGTGATAATGCTGCAAAACTATTCCCCCGCGGGGACAAATAAAGTATCTTCGATATCTATCTATCTGCATGCATACAAGGGTTAAATTCCCCATGACTGCCAACCTCAATGACTGTGCTGTGGAGTCATCAAATCCTGAGGCCCGTGTCATGAACTCTCTAAAAGAGCAGCCGGCTAGCGCAACAGACAACGCGGCAACCAGTACTGCTAAAACAGGTTCATGTGAATATTCCAAGGAGTCTTATGAACACAATGTTTCTTCAGGGAGCCCAAAGCCACACAGAAGGCCAGTATTAAAGCAGATGGTCGAACACAACATTTATTTTGAAAGTTGGCTGTTGGATTTTCGAGATACTTTTTCCTTGAAATTGATGGAGAATCATATGATATGATATGGATTAATTTAAATCTGAATGAGTCTATTGCAGAGTGTGTGTGTGTATCTGGTTAAAGCACACCTGTGGGTCTTTGGTAATCGAGGTTAAACCAGCCATCACCACACATGTCGGCACAAACCACCACCACCACCACCACCACCAATAAACCACTTCTGCTCATCAACCCTGTGTCGTTGTTGTCGGGTCCTCCTAGTGGCAGGTAGCAGGATCGACTGCTAGGCCGATGTGATGACATCATGTTTTGCCCAAAAAATATACTAAAAATAATGATTTTAAACGGACAGTGAGCTCAAATTCGTATTTGTTTCCATTTTGTAAACGTGTTAATATGATGTCAAAGTGCCTTTTCAGTCGAACGTTTCATTATTAATATACAACTGTTTGGCATTAACTTAGTATCACAAATAACATTTAAAGTACATCTCATCTTATCGGACATGGTATTATAATTATTTGGTCAGTATTACAACCAAATATCCAGACTCGAAGCTTCATAAAAAACGGCCATAGTGGTCAATATCTCTCTATCTTGCTCTCTCAGTGTGTATATATATACACACACACACCCTGAGAGAGATCTGATCATTGTGTAATTATAGCACAAGCAGGTCAGGATCTTGAGATGCTCATGCTCCGTGTGAGTGGCTTTGAGAAAATCAAAGCTGATTCTTCTGTGCTCTGACCAGCCAGGAGTGAGTGGTCTTGTAATTACTATATAAGTGCACTTTAATAGATCGTTAGAGGCAGATCCGGTGTAAACAAGCCTATCATTAAAAATTGCCCTCAGGGGTACCGTTGCATGTATAAATGCATGCATGTGAGCGTGCACGTGTGCACAGACACGTACACACACACACAATCAAAAACAAACGCGTGCAGACACATACATACACACACACACATACATTTACACAGGCATGCTGCATACACACACACACACACACACACACATGCACATGCACATGCACATACAGACACATATTAACACACGTGCACACACAAACATACATGCATGCAGACACAAACACACCACACACATGCACACATGCAAACACATACACATCACACATGCACGCATGCAGACACATACACATAAGCACACACGCAGGCTTGCAGACACATACATACAATGCAGAGAAAATTCGATTATTTTAACAGAGCAGCATACTATAAACTAAGGTCAACACAATATCCCAAGGCTGTCTGGCGAGCAAACAATAATTCATATTAATTTAATTTAGGACAGAACACTAAGAACAGAACACTGAAAAACACTTAGAACACTATCTCTTTTTCTCTCTCTCTCTCTCTCTCTCTCTCTCTCCTCTCTCTCTCTCTCTCTCTCTCTCTCTCTCTCTCTCTCTCTCTCTCTCTCTCAGCCTCTCTCACTCTCTCTCACTCTCTCTTTCTCTTTCGTTCCATCCATCTCTCAATCTATCTCACTCACTCAACACACAAATATTTATAAGTTGAGAGAGCGAGAGAGCGAGAGAGCGAGAGAGAGAGCGAGAGAGAGAGAGCGAGAGAGAGAGAGAGAGAGAGAGAGAGAGAGAGAGAGAGCATATGAATGCAGGAGAGGGGAATTGATAAGAAATAAGAGTAGATAGTGTTGTGGGGGGGAGGGCGGCATGGTGTATTGATCGAATGATGAAGAAGGCAAAAGGTTGGCTGACAAAGCTGAAGGCCTAGAGGGGGACGGGGGGATAGGGGGATGGAGGGCTGACTGGTGAGGAGCAGTCCCTGCGCAGCTCCTGATACTGGCTGTCAGCTGAGGGTCAATCAGCAGCGGAGACCTTGCCCATGCCTACCCGGGAAGCAAGAAAACCCTGCTACCTTATTTACCCACCCCCACCCACCCATCCACACAGCCAATACATACAAACAAGCACTTACAAAATAATATACACAGATTAACGGTGAGAGTGTATGCAGTGTGAGCTAGCAACACACAGCTCTACAAAAATAAAAACACATTTTAAGCCTAAACAAGGACATACAAAGATAGTAAACAAATAAATTAATAGACACACTCACACACATGCATAGGAAGTGGACTGTGGATGAGCCAGAACGTCCCAATCAACTCCTACCCTGACCCTTCCTCTGAGCACTTGCTTCTTCTTAGCTCTATTGTTGACTAGTAGTTATATTGCCTACCTATGTTGAATGCACATATTAAGTAAGTTTTGGACAAAAGTGTCTGCTAAATGACTGAATGTTATGTAATGTAATGAACTTGCTCTGGAACAGGATGAGCCACTTTGATGGTGGTGGGGGCCACATCATTTATGTACTGGCCACCAGGAGGGCGCAGATTCACTTGGAACACACACACACAAATTCCATGTATTGTATGTAATTAATAACAAATATTCTAAGTCTGACAATGATCTTCATTGACATTTTTCAATCACCTGAACAACCCCCCAAAGAGAAAGTGCAGGCCCCTCTAGGTCTTACCGATCTCTATCCGCCTGAACTGAAGAAAGTTATCGTCTAACATATAGTCAAGCATGAAGACTCTGCAGCACAAGCTCCTTTGAGACTTCGACCCTTATCTTGACGCAGTCCCCGTCCAAACAATGAAGTGGACTATGAGACATGGCGATCTAATGCAGATTTCATAATGAGAGACGCACAACAATCAGATCTACACAAATCACGAAAAATTCATGAAAGTATTTCGTCACCTGCTGTTGACATAGTAAAACACTTGACACCTCATTCATCTCCATCAAGATGGAGACATTCTAGATTCAGCTTTTGGCACAGTTGAGGATGGAGACGACCTCTATCGTGTCTCCAGCTTCAAATTTCTGGGGGTCCACATCTCCGGGGACCTCTCCTGGTCCCTCAATACTGCCTCACTGGTAAAGAAGGCTCACCAGCATCTCTTCTTCCTGAGGAGACTGAGGAAAGCCCACCTGTCACCTCAGATTCTCGTGAACTTTTACTTGTGTGCTATTGAAAGCATCCTCACCAACTGCATCACAGTGTGGTATGGCAACTGCACTGTTTCCGACCAGAAAGCGCTGCAGAGGGTGGTGAAAACCGCCCAACGCATCGTTGGACTACCCCTCCCTGCAATAAACACTACCCACCACAAACGGTGTCTGAGGAAGGCACAATAAATAGTGGATGACCCCTCTCACCCCAACCATGGACTGTTTGCCCTCCTCCCCCCCGGGAGGCGCTATAGAAACCTCTGTTCCAAGTCAAGCAGGCTTAGGAATAGCTTCTTCCCCTCAGCTGTCATCTCCCTGAACTCTGCACCACAAAGACAGCCCCCACCCCCCCCCCCCCCACTGGCCCTCCCCTCTGCTGCACCTCCCCCTGCTGCCGCCCCCTCTGCTGCACCTCCCCCTGCTGACGCCCCCACCCCTGCTGCCCCCGCAGAGGATCTTAATATCTGAACTAAAGTTGGAACAAAAGAAACAAAGCCCACGTACCTTTGCAGAGCTCCTTCTTGTACTTTGTACTCAAGAAGGCAAACGTGACTCCAAAGCTTGCCGTATGAAGGAGTACTTTGGTGCCTCAAAGCAAAAGGTGTCTTCACACTTCCAAGGTGCCTATGGTCAGTATGCTGGAGAGTGCAACAAATCGCCAGAAAGACACAATGAGTCTAAATCTGAAATATAAGCCCTGTAAAGACAAATAGCTGATTTACAGTCCCAGCTGTCAAAAATCACACAAAAAGACAACAAAACACATTCAAAGAAAGCATCTTACGGAATTGCCACTACAAACACCTCAGTTAAGAGTACTAGATCACAAAGAGCAGAGACTAGCCACCAGGATGTAAACAATAACTACAGTAACAAACCAAGTGTTGTGCCCCCCCCCACGCTCTAATCGATCCCAGGTGTTGCCCATCATAATCAGGCCTACTGAGGCTAATGAACATCTGGGATCTACCCTTCTTTAGGCTGCCGAGGACCGACGTCGGGCGCTTGGTTATTGAGAACCACAATCACGAGAGACTGTGTGTTCCAGCTCCGACCACGTCGCGCCAAGTAACCATATTGAGGGACAAATGGAGGCTGGAACACATGCAAAGTGTCCAAAAAAGAAATGGCATGCATCAATTGCATGCTCAAATTCAAAACAACGAATAGTTACCATACCAAAAGGGCTCATTGGAGCCAAAACCACAGCACAACTGTCTATAGCAGAGAAAACCTGTAATTGCTTGTTAGATACCGGCTCACAAGTGACAACAATTCCAAATTCATTCTACAAGCAAAACTTGTCACACATACCTATTGAGTCTTTGAACAACTTACTTGAAGTGGAAGCGGCTAACGGCCAAGGTGTCTCTTACTTAGGGTATGTTGAAGTAAATATCACATTCCCTAAGACTGCCCTCAGCGTTCTGTAGAGATAGCCATCAGCTACCACTCTGGAGGAGGAGAGTCATCCTCCTCCACCACCACTATCTGCCACGGATGCATGTCGATGCAACAGACTGGCCTCCAGTAGCTTATGATTGAGTAACATTTCTGGAAATTGCGTATTGATTTCCATGAAGATAAAATGTGAATTAATTACATCCTTCCATGTATACAAGAGGGGGAGCAGGCACACACATTCACGCCTTTGTCTGAATTTCACTTTGAAATTAAATCCAATTATTGCGGCACAATGCTTATTCTCTAATAGATGGGATGTTCATACAGTGTTATTTCTATTTGTTTGCTATAATTTAGTTCATGCTCATATCAATGGCCATGTAAATTAAGGCTGCAAACCAAAGGCCCCTACAGCCTCTTAATTACCACAGTCTATAGAGCAGTTGATAGGAAGCAAGAAGAATAAGAAGAAAATGGAAATAATCTAAATGTCACACTTTCAATCTTTTATATGAACCAGGTTTGGAATAGCATAAATTTGATGAATGATAAAAAGCCGGGATTTCTCGCAAGGAAAGGCAAATTGTATATTTGTGGCTGTTGAGGTGAACTACATTCCGAAGTTTATTCTGAAGTAAATTTCTAAAGTCTCTTAAGCCTGTTCACATTCTTTCACACTTCAAGTAATTGTTTCATGTTCATGTTTCACCTGGGCACTGCCGAGGTGCCCTTGAGCAAGGCACCAGACACCCTACATTGCTCCCCGGGCACTGTATATACAATAGCTGCCCACTGCTCCTAATACTAGGATGGGTTAGATGCAGAGAAACAAATATCACTGTGTGTACATGTATGTGACCAATAAAGAGGATTCAATCCTCTTGATTTAGATATTTTAGATCCTCTAGATTTAGATATTTTGTGGGTCCCCTCCTGCAAATGTCCCCCCCTTTTGGTAAATGTCATGTTTTCATTGGAGTGAGTGAATGGTCCAGGAGTGCATGCATTCGTCGAATTGTTTCAATCCACGCAGACAAAGACGTTCCATTGTTGTTGTTGTTTTTTACTTCAAGGTCTCAGGTAATTACTGTTGAATATGACAAACATTGTTGCCGTGCAGAATAAAAAAAATCAAACAGCCATCCTCGACTCTGCCGCTGCCGACTTCTTCAGAGCTGCCATTTAATCCAACGTGTAATGCCCTGTGCACAGTACACAGCTGTGATTAATTAGAAGCTCATTTAATAACCCTCTGCGGTTTGAGAGTTCATTAAAAGTGCTTGACACAAACGCTTTAGTGAAACACCATGACAGTACGAATTTCATGGAATATATTTACCAAATCGGTTATAGAAAATAGCAAGATGTGGACTAGGCTTAATACCAAACCATAAATTTGTAGATATGAAAATGTCTTCAAATGTAAAAAAAATTATGAGAGGATTTGAAAATCTAAATATGTTTGAGCTGAGGGGTGGAACTGGGACTGTTTGATAAGGCAGAACTATATTTGACTTAATAACAGACATGTGCTCACATGTCTCACCCCACCCACATGGGGTGAGACAGTCTCAGGGAGCGGGCATCAATCTTTATACTGTCAATCAAATGATTGCTTCATCAGACCCACTGAAATAACAATGTGCATGTTGTGGTATTTAAGGGTAAGTTCAATACAACAATAAAAAATTTCAATAGGAGCTAAAATGCTGACCAATATATCATGCATCAAATGCATAGATGAATGATGCACATGTTGGAGTTATCCATCAAAGAGAAAGAAAGCGGCTATTTGTTATGAAGCTGAATGTTTTGAATCAACAGAGTCAATTCAAGAACCGAGGAGGGGGAGGAGGGGTGGAATTGAGAGCAAATAAAACTCGAGGGACGTAACAAAGGAAACTCTAAATCAGGGAGGAAGTCAGCGGAAAGGAGGGGGGGGTAAACGATCATTGGAAGCAACGTATCAGCACAGCGAGGTCAAAGGTAATCAAATGGCCAATGGTGGAAAAAAAGATGTTTTGAAAAACTGCAAACACATAAAATAAGAAAAGCAAGACATTTTGTCTAGCTAACAAGATAGCTAGACAAATAACAGAAGCCAAAAGAAGTCACCAGGCAATTTGAAGTTCACTGACAGGCACTATTAATCCCTGGCATGACACCCTGGGTTTGGTAGATAATGGCTGTTAACACAGGTGTCAACACTGACTCATCCAGGCACGGGTCTCCGAGAGCAAGTGCCGGCAATATGTCTGATAAGCATATGCATAACATCCGATTCATTACCCGACACAGAAACCTTTATACGAAGTCCGGCTTTAGAAACACCCTTTATGTGAAAATTGGAGTGTCGGGGAATAGCAAAAAGGTTATTCCGTATTTCCGTGAACTAGTTTTCCCAAGCTTGTTAAAGTTAATTCCCTCAATTCAAAATGTTAAAGCAATTAATTTTGCCTGGATCCTTTGCTATATTTGGCATTCAGTAATATATCTTTGTCGTATACGTGTATTTTAAGTATCACATTATTATTAGCATAACAACTGTTAGTATTTCAGCTCTTAATTAGTTGTAGATTTACATTAGAGCATTAAACTCTGGCTTAATATTTTGACATAATTATCGTGATGATAAAATAATATTCTGGCTGGATGCTACTTCTTTTGTCCCTTTCCACGTGTGCTATTAACTTTTCTATTAATCAGTTGATTGAGCCTCATGTGCTGTGTCTAAACAGGAAAACAAACTTTACATAACCCGTAGAGGGGAATTAATTAAATCCTAATCATTTTGAGAGCCACAGTGGGTGCCCTCTACAGCAGTTTTACTGATGATCGCTTTTTGGACTTATAAAAGTTGTGTATCACAGCAGTGCCACAGAAACTGGGGGAGTAAGGTTGATTGAAAGCAATGATGTTTTGTTTTGTAATTGCTATGTTAATTCGATATATATTTTGTGTTTGGAGAAATTGAACAGAGAAATAAAAGGTGCAGAAAACCTATTTCAGTCAGTCTGCTCCTACTGAACAGTTTGAACGATGGGGAGGGGGGGGGGGGGGGTCGGGGAGGGTGTAGTTTCCTCATTACACATACAGGAACACATCAAACTGTACAATTTACAGCATATTGACTACACCTAGACCACCTAGTGTGTCTAGCAGTGTTTATCTGCCCAGAAGACGGTACTAGTCCTGTGTGTCTAGTGGTGTATATCTGCCCAAGAGACTGTATGAGTCCTGTGTGTATAGCGGTGTATACCTGCCAAGGAGACTGTATGAGTCCCGTGTGTATAGCGGTGTATACCTGCCCAGGAGTCGGTATGAGTAAGTTGTGTCTAGCGGTGTAAACCTTCAGGACAGGACAAAACATGGGGAAAAAATATAGACATATAGAAAAGCAGGATGGCTGGTCGACTTTCATTGTGTGTGTGTGTGTGTGTGTGTGTGTGTGTGTGTGTGTGTGCGTGAACAAGCTTGTTTAGTTGTTTATATGAGCTGTTATTTATTAAAACAGCTGTTGTCCTCAATGCATGAAATTGCACACCTGATGATCTTCTCTGCCGTCCTCACAACCCTCTGGATGGCTTTCTTGTCCCGTGCAGTGGTGTTGCCGTACCACACAGTGACACTACTCATCGGGACGCTCTCTACGGTGCCACGGTACAAGTTCACTAGCCACCGTTGGCCTATTCCGCTTTTTATGAGGCACTGCAGAGCATAGAGGCACTGGTGTGCTTCATGCATGACTTCCGTGTTGCGGGTCCACGCCAGGTCATCGGAAATCTGTAGCCCAAGGAAACGGAAGCACTTCACCACTTCCTGACGGGCTCAAGTGGTGAAGATTGGGAAAAACATCTCATCCACTCTGGTTCTCAACACCGGAGCACCCCAAGGCTGCTGCCTCAGTCCCCGGCTGTAATCGCTGTACACACATGACGGTACTGCCACGCACAGCAACACTCGGATTATCAAGTTTGCAGACGACACCACAGTCATCAGCCTCATAAACGAGGGCGATAAAATGGAGTACAGAGAGTTGTTAGTCTAGCTGACACGATGGTGTGAGGACAACAGCCTCGCACTGAATATCAGCAAGACCAAGGAGCTCATCGTGGAATTCAGGAGCCACCGGGGCACCCACTCCACCATCAGCCTGGACGTTTGGAAGTCGTCAGCTTCTTCCGTTTCCTTGGAGTACAAATTTACGATGACCTAGCGTGGACCCGCAACACGGAGGTCATGCTGAAGAAGGCATAGGAATAGGCAGAGGTGGCTAGTTCTACCGTGGCACAGTAGAGAGCGTTCTGACGAGTGGCGTCACTGTGTGGTACGGCAACACCACTGCACGGGATAAGAAAGCCATCCAGAGGGTCATGAGGACGGCAGAGAAGATCATCAGGTGAGCACTTCCATGCATTGAGGAGATCTTTAGGACCAGATGTCGGAAGAAGGCCATGTCCATCATAAAGGACTGCAACCACCCTGGGCACCATCTCTGCTCCCCCTACCGTCTGGTCGCCAGTTGCGCAGCATCCGTAAAGGACTACCAGGTTTAAGGATAGTTTTTATCAACAGGCAGTGCGCCTACTTAACTGCTAGGAGTGCTGCCACCTTCACTTTCATAACATTGTCATTAACATTACACTTACGTACTTTGCTGGACTTTCTGGACTCATCACAGTTACTGCACTGTACTGCACTGTTTTCATTATGCTGCTGCACTACTGGCAATGTAAATGCTTTTAAAGATTGTTGTAAAAATAACTAAAACACATGTACATATCATTGAAGTCACTTTGCTGCTCTTTTTTTATTTTATATATATATCTTTTTTTTATGGTGTTGTTTTTGAGATTTATACTGTGGGAGGGAATGGGGAGTAAGCATTCCTATGTACTTGTTACAAATGGAAAATAACAATTTTGTATCTTGTACTTGAGGCCTGCCCGTCAGGAAGTCCATAATCCAGTTACACTTACCTAATTGATCGCCCAGACCTAGGTCCCTCAGTTTCAGGAACAACTTGGAAGGAACGTTGGTGTTGAACGCCGAGCTGTAGTCAATGAGCAGCAGTCTGACGTAGGTGTCCCTCCTGTCTAGGTGCTGCAGGGCTGTGTGTAGTGCCAGGGAAATGGTGTTGTCTACAGACCATTTGGTCTGTATGCAAACTGGAGTGGGTCTAATGACTCAGGGAGAAGGATGGAGAAGATTATATGCAACATTACAAGTATCTCGAGGCACTTCATGGCTATGGGTGTTAAATCCACTGGACGATAATCATTGAGGCATGTTACCTTGGTCTTTTTGGGTAACGGCACAATGGTTGTCACTTTAAAGCACACTGGGATGACAGACTGTTGCAGTGATGCATTGTAGATGTCAGGGAACACAGGAGACAGCTGGTCAGCGCAGGTCTTGAAGACACGGGATGGAACTCCGTCTGGGCCGGCTGCCTTCACCCTCCTAAAGATTCTGCGGACCTCGGACAGTTGTAGAACGTAGTCCTCTGGGTGGTGGTCTGGTAGGGTCGTTGTTGGTGACTGCCCCTGATCTCCCCTTGTAGTTGGAGAGGACCCTCAGACCTTGCCACATACGTCTGGTGTCAGAACTGTAATTCCAATTTTTAATTTGTAATCCAATTTAGCCTTCTTGATGACTTTTCTGAGTTCATACTTGGCCTTCTTGTAGAGATCGGAGTCGCCTGTTGTGAAAGCGGTACTCGTTCTGAATTCTGTCAGTCACTTTCGATCCAGGTCACTTTCGTTTGCTAACTACTTATTTTATCCCGAGGGAAACTAGTTCTCTGCATTTGACCCATCCTAGTGTTAGGAGCAGTGGGCAGCCATTAGTACAGCGCCCGGGGAGCAGTGTAGGGGGTGCCTTGCTCAAGGGCACTTAGGCAGTAACCTGGTGTTTCCGGGTCTTGAACCGGCCGACCTTGCGGCTCCCAAGCCAAGTCCTTATCCACTGAGCTACTGCCCCCCACTTAAGTGGCAATACTAAATACAGCAGAAAGAAGGCCGGCCAAGCAGTACAATAAGCAGCAGCTTAAATGTCAATGTATTCATGTTCTGGACGGACTATATGTACTTTAGGCTGTGTGTGTGCGTGCAATGCATGCATGTGCATAAGAGTGTGTGTGGTAGGGGCATGTGTGTGGCTGTTGTGTGGTTTGGATGTGTGGGTCACATGTGTGTGTAGTAATACATGCATGTGATGTACTGTACTTGATGTACATTAGTTTGTTACATCTGAATCCTTACAGTACAGCATATGTGTTGATGCATGTTTGTGCGTGTGTGTGTGCATGCGTGCGTGTGTGTGTGTGTCTAAGCAGGCATTGGCAGCTCTCAGGGCAGCAGAAGCATGACAATGAGTACAATTGGAAGAATTTTCAGGAACGTGGTGGGGGGAATGAAACATGAAATAAACAAACAGGTGGGGGAAGAGGCGGGGCCAGAGGAGTGAAGGTCCTCACAAATCATATTGCACCCATTAGTCAGTGGTGGGAGTGGTGTGGGGGTGTGTGTACCTTTGTGTGTGTGTGAGTGAGTGTATGAGTGTGTGTATGTGTGTGTGTGTGTGTGTGTGTGTATGTGTGTGTGTGTGTGTGTGTGTGTGTGTGTGTGTGTGTGTGTGTGTGTGTGCGTGTGTGTGTGCGTGTGTGTCAGTGTACGTGCACAAGGGCATGCGTGACTCTTGGTGTGGATGCAATAGTGTGTGTATGTGTGTGTGTCTGTGCATGTGTGAGCGTGTGTATTATGTGTGTGCATGCATACAGTACGTGTGTGCGTGTGTGCATGCTTGTGTTAATGTGTGTGTGCATGCTTGTGTAATGGCATGCTTGAATTTTGGTGTGAATGTGATGGCGTGCGTGCGTTTGTGTGTATACTGTGAGGTGCATGCTTGGATGTGTCCACGGCTGTGGCGGTGTGTGTTTGTGTGAGTCTTATTCACCATGTGTTTGTAACCAAAGAGCATTGGATGCTTTCTTGCAAATGCTCACGGGAACCGCCAAGCAGGAATCAGACCAATCGGACGCCTTCCTGTTCTTCAGATGACATAAGGCCGCGAAGGCGACATATGACGGAGCGGCGATGAGCTGATGTGATTTATTCAGCGCCGATTGGATCACAGGACACAAATCACAGGAGGATGGTTCATTTGAGGCTGTTGGACAGCTTTGGGATGGTGACTTAAACTATAATACCGGTAGACTGTGAACAACCACACTGAACAACTGTATCTATTAGTATTACGTTTTAAAGACTGTATTCATGAAGTACTTTGGGTATTTTGGCTCTCCTCAAGCCCTTTCTGAATAAAGATGTAGGGAAACATAAAAAAGCCCAGATTTATCCTGTGGGCCTCTTGTTGTGTATCTCACCCACATTGTGAACACTGTGGCCTGGATTCCTATTGAAAACACTAATTAAGTCTGGGATGTTAAAGGCTGGATTTAGGAGGACGTAATGGAGGGGGCGGTAAAATTAAGATAGCGCCCGGGGCATTAGCAACCCAAAAGAAACAGGGCGGTAAAATAAAGATAGCGCCCGGGGCATTAGCAACCCAAAAGAAACGGGGGATTTTAGAGTGTTAAACCTGATCAGCATCACTAACTACAGGGAGCGCTTGTTTCAGGATAATTAATTTGCTGTGGCTTGTCGGAGGGCTTGAGCTTGAGGACGTTGGCGGGGGGGGGGGGGGGGGGGGGGGGGCACATGGCAGGGAGCAAAAGGTATATCTAAGACACACTTAAGAGGCTCCGACAGCGCCACTGCAGTGTCTATGTGGCCCGCTCGGCGTTGTTCAGGAACACCGGCTTTATCGTCCCCAGTCGCTGGAGACTCCAGCGAAGGTCTAATACCGTCAAAGACCAACATAGGAAAATGTGTGTGTGCGAGTGCAGACACACACTCACACACACGTGCACACACGTGCACACATGTACACACACACACACACATACACACATTCACGTGCACGCAAACACACAAACACAGGTGCACAAACACACACGTGCACACTCACACATACCATCTAAGAAGCACACATATATATACACACACACATGAAACAAAAACATCTGAATGACATGCATTTCAAATCAATGTCAACTCTGCAGGAATGGCCCATCCCCGTGCAGTAGAGGCAAGCTTCCGAGTCCGTTCTCCGCCTTCGCTCCTGATGGGATAAGCGCACCCGGTCTACCTGCATCGGCTCCTCCGCGACGAGAGAAACGGGCCTGGCGTAGTCCCTCCCTCCCGCAGGATGAGGAATACTCCTGGAGGGACCCGGGCCGTCCTACCACTGAACTGCTAGGTCCGACACCTGGATGGCCATCTGGATTGCCTCATCCAGCGTTCCCGTCTCGCTCCGGAGCGCCACCTCTTTGCCTAGTTCCCAATTGAGTTCGCTCTGGAAGGCTGATAGGAGAGCGTCATTGTTCCAACCGGACTCCAAAGCTAAACGGCGAAATCGGCCGATATACTCCCGTAGGCTGAGATCTCCTTGTCTCAACTGCAGCAGGAGTTGTCCGGCCTGTGGCCCCCGTATGCACCCACTTCAGCTCTGCAGCGAGAGCCGTGAAGGATAGGGTAACGGGAGAGCCCGGCTCATAGAGCGCGTTAAACATCGCGAGGGGACCTCCCTCGAGCAAGTTCACCATGAACGCAACTCTCGCTGCCTCACCTCCATAACGGGACAGTTGCGCTTCAAACGTGAGGTGGCATTGCACCAGAAATTCACGGCACTTGTTAGGATCCCCGGAATACTTTGCGGGAGATGGAAGATGGGGCTCCGATGGGAGGGGGGCAACCGGAACCGGCCAGGCAACCGCTGCCGATGAAGCGTCCGCCTCGACGTTGGAGAGTCTGTCGTTTAAAAACGCCATGGTAGCTGACATTTCCTTAAGTTGCTCCCTCAGTTCCGACCGCTCTTGCTCCAGTTGTCCCCCTAAGCATTTAAGAGGGTAGGCATCTTATAGGAGCATGGTTCAGTAACAATAACAATAACTGTTCTACTCATAATAACCTACTTGCTCTTTTCCATGAAGCAGAGGTTATATTTCAAATTTTTTAGATTACGCTTCACGATTCATCACCAGTGGTGTTGACGCACAGCCAATGCTCCTGTGTGGCAGGCACTGTTTTGTGCAATCACATAGTGGCATTGCTGTTCCAAACAGTGTAAACAAATACACATGGATCCACAAGTGCAAAGATCAATTAGAGAAAAAACTGACATTTTATTTTTCTACATATACATGCCAAGATACCTGTCTTTGAGAAATGAACATGAGCAATACCCAGATTCTTCAATGAATGATTGGAATGGCAAAAATGTTATAAAATATTTTATAACAGTTTTTCAATCATGTTTTTTTAGCCAATATGTTACAGTAGTTCAATAAATGATATGTACAATATGTTATATGTACAATCTGTTACAATGTTCATTTTAACAAATCTATACAAATTTCTTTACATTCAACAGTTTGCTTACAATAATGTCTGTGTACATACGATTTACAGAATGTTTAACATTATCTGCCACTGGAATAAACAAAATTCACTAAATGAAATTACAAAAACCTGGTGTTGAATCAATGCTTTACTTAACCCATGCCTTAACTAATGCCTTGTTTTGGTAGTTTGACAACAGGCATGCCACTGTAAACGTTTGGCTAATGTTTCCTGCATGGGCAAGGGGGATGACGCCATCAATCATTATTTGTTTTATTTTATTCTCCTAATGACTCGTTCCACATGTACTCTCGTCGGGCTATTGATTGTGTTTCAGTAACCTGGTATGCAGGCATCTGATTTTGCTTTGACAAAAATGGTGGGCACTTTTTGGGCATTTTGCACTTAACACAACCACTAATGAGGAAGCCCTTGTCAACAATCACTTTAATTTCTTCCGTGAGTAACTTGGCCAACCCTGACTGTTTGAATAGCTCTTTGTCACTCACTGACCCAGCATAAAGTGAGGAGACAAATGTGACTACACCATGTGGGGCTATGCTAAGCAGGCCTTTCATGGTGCAGTGAGATTTGTAGGTGGAGTACATCTCACTTTGCAGGAATGGTGAGGATGGTGTCTGACACTTGAGCTCAGTGCAGTCCAAGATGACCTGGGTGTCTGGGAAATCTCTGAATTCCTCAGGAAGGTAAGCTTGCACTTCTGCAGGTGTGAGCTAGGTGTATTGATACCCCAGTGCAGCGGCTCGTCGCAATGTTGCAATAACATGTTGCAATAATATGGCTTACTGTGGACTGGTGTATGTTGAATCGATGGGCCAGGTCCCTCTCCTTCAAACCAACTGACAGGAAGACGAGAAAAATAAATAACTTGTTGATTGGCTGTGGTTAAAAAAAGGTTACTGCTTTAAGTTATAAACTAGTAAGGCTGTGCTCTTGTTTGGCTAAATGTTTTATAATGGTTATGTGTACCATACCATGGGGGAAAAACTGAGTTGCTGTAGTGCACTGGTGTATTTAAAGGGGGCTGAGTCCTTTAGTGTAGCCTTTTGTAAATGCAATGGCATCCCACCCCTCGCTCTGTTACTACAAAGCACTCTCAGATCATTACCTACCGTTGATGGACGTGCAAGTGTGGCCACTTCTTCATTTCGCTTGGCAGCTGATCTGGCTCTTGAGACCCGAACCATTTTGTAAATTGATGGCTGTTACGGCAAGTGGTGCCTTCGGGTGGCACTTGTTCCCTGTTACAGGTCAGTGCCCCGCCCTGCTCCAGCAACAGGATCCGGACTCCACCCATCACCAATCACCAATCACCGCCACCTGCTATTGTTGTTGTATATAAAGGCTCCCTGTTTTGTGCAGCTCACCCTCTCTTTTGTTTGTCACCCTCACGGCATGCACGTCCCTACGGTGGTTGGTATAGGTAAGGTCCAGGTCTTCGGGACAGTTGAGACAGAGGCCTCTTTACATTTTCACCACGTAGGTAACTCATTGTTAAATACCCTAGGTTAGAGGGGGTATGCCACGCATGTACGTTTTGATAGAGTAGTGTTTGGTCAACCGCTTGTTGCCACCGCTGCTATATGGAATTTGGGAGAGGGAACTTAGGGAACTTTTCCTTTTTCCCCTAGCTTTGTGAAGTTCTTTTTGATTTGGTCCCTAGGTCTGGTTCCTGAGTATTTGGTATTTGAGTGTATCCTGTGTCTGTGTCCTTTGTTGTGTTATCACAAATACACTGGTATTGCACTTTGACCCCTGTGTTGACCCCCGTTTTTGCTCCGGTGCACACGGGATCCCCCTTTACCCGATGGTCGAATACTCTTGGACACGCGGGTTGTAACAATGGCTCAATCAAACCCCAAAACGCTATCAGCTGGTCATAGCTTGGAAATCTTTTTACAAAAAGACACATACATCATGTCAGTCCTTAATTAACAGAGTAAATACAATCATACACGGTCACCAAAATAATGTTAGCTGTAACAACTAAGCCAATGTCTCATCTTGTATGCAAGACACAGGCTGCAGCTGTCACGCAGTAGGCACAATCATTTTGTTTTAAGACTTCCGATTCTTTATAGTTCATGGCAAAATATTACCTCAGGAGCTGTAGCTAGATAGTTTGACGTAAACAAATTCACCGGAACTGGCCGAGCCTGATTGAAGTAGTGAAACAATTATAACAGCACTCCCAGGAGCTTTTGACAATTGATATCACATCCACATATTCCCAGACCCTCCAAGAGTTTGTCGTGGACGCACAAGGTGTGGACCCAAAATAACGGATGCAGACACAGTGATAAAGTACAAAAAGAGTCTTTACTTCAGCCTTTGGACACAAAAATACGATACAGCAGTGTAAGCAAAAACACAGGATCAACAGATCCAAAAAATACATACAATAATTATCTACGCTGAAACTTCCTAACAATAACTAGAAAAATACTTACTAACTACTTAACCTGATCTTACCTAACTATGAACGTGGACTATGAATATAACTAACTCTATGAGGATATACGAAAAACGCTGGAGAGCTCGGCATAACACGCAAGACAATCTGGCAACGAGACAGTGAATGACTGGACTTATTTATACCAACAGACATCACCAGGTGCAAACAATAATGATATCACAAACACATATGCACAACAGAGTTATGGAGTTAATTTGCCATATAGCAAGTTCTTCTGATGTGCGTGGTATAAAATAACTTATAAAACAAAATTGGGACAAACACAAGTTCTTTCAGGTGCCTCAGGTGCCTCAATGTGAGACCTCGGTGAATATTTGAACAAGCTGCTTGAAAGGGAAAAACATGAGCAGAGAACTGAAACCTATAGACACTAACAACACAGTCCTTGAGGCTATACCTTTCCATTTCAAAGTCAAAGAAATGCATCCATTTATGTGGAACAAGATGATGTTCCTTTTTGCTGTGGAGAGGGCAGACTTTTCCAACCAAAGGATGGGAACCACTTTGATACACCAATCATAACAGATGCCTTCTTGGCTAGTTATGCATTCAGCACATAAAAAAGCCACAATTACCTCATCACTAGTGTCAGGCTTAACAGTTGGGAGCTTTGTCTGCCTTTATATCTCTATCTACATGCCTAGCTGTCTGTCTGCCTGAACTCAAGACACAACAAAAAAATGCCTTCCACAACCCTTAATTGCTACAATGCTGCAACTCCTGGCATACAACTGGTCACAAAAGAAAAAATGGAGAACAAAATCTCAAGTTCCCAAAATAACAAAGTGAACAGTCAACTACATGAAACAAAATAGTTTGTGTGTGTGTGTTTGTGTGTAAGGAATCATTTATCTTTCACTTCCCAAGCAGTGCCCAGAGACATTAAGATGTGCACACACAGGCACACACACACACACACACACACACACACACACAAACACACACACACACACACCTTTTTCTAAGAACATCTCACAACAACGTTATCATTGCTAACCACAGAGCCCCGGTTGAACACCAAAAGGCCTTATCTCGACAGTAAGTTGGAAGTACAAACTCAACACGCTGTTTGCAACCCTGAATCATTCAGAACAAGTGTCATGCCTCATCGTTATCCCTCTTCTTATTCCATATTTTCCCACATAAACCAGAGACAAGTATCATATGACAGATCAATGGAACTAATGTTGTAGTTGGGTGCCGGCATGCCGACTGTGTTCCTTGATTATTCTTCTGATTTGTTTGGTAAACACGTCACTTAAACTTAAAAGATGCCTGAAAAACTTCCCAGCGTGGTGGTTTGTAGCATACAATGTGTACGTACGTGTGCGTACATTTACTACAATGTGCTTTAATTTAAATCCAAATCTGGAGGATTCAATCCTCGTTTTTGGTCAAATACATGAACACACACAGTAAAATTTGTTTCTCTGCATTTAACCCATCCTAGGAGCAGTGGGCAGCTATTGTATAAACAGCACCCGGGGAGCAGTGTAGAGGTCTGGTGCCTTGCTCAAGGGCACCTAGGCAGTGCCACGGTGTTGAACCGGAGACCTTCCGGTTCCCAAAGCCAAGTCCCAACAGACTGAGCTATCCTGCCACTCAGCAGGATAAATGCAATGCGCCTTATGCTTTATGCCACACAATGATGTGTTCGTCACCAATGACTTTTAAATTACTTTTATAGTGGTTGACAAAACATCATAAATACTTTGCAGTACTTTGTGCTTCCTCGGGTCCTCGGCGATACATCCACAAAGTGTGAAGTCGATCAGATGAAAGTGTTTGGAGAAAATCGGAAAGGGACAGACACGTACATACAGACACACACGTGATTAGATGGATAGTTGAATTGCACATCATTCAACAATGACTTGTTAGTTTCAGAGTTCACACACTAGCAGACACATTATGTCCTATAGACATCACACCTATTTCAAGAATGACAGCATTGGTCGTTTCCAGAAGAACACTGGAACACTAATAATACCACCGTGTTGTTAAATACTTGACCCTGATTGGCCAATAACATTTAAAGGGTGCATTTATTATCAATAATGATAATTCCTTTATGCCGTTCAGAATGAATGCGGTGTAAATCCAATGTGAACTCCTACAGTAAACCAAACTATTGACCAGATATTTCCAAATGACAACGCAAAAACAATATGCTCAATATGCCCACCGCAGACCAATATTTTAGCTGATTTAAAAAAACAATAATATTATGGACGGAAGTCACTAATATCAAATCACAGTTGGTAACTTAGTGGAATAAAATAAAACACTTCAGGCTGTCCCTTGGAAAATAATACACTTCGGGGGCGGTGATGGGGCCGAGGCAAATTATCCAAAGCCTGTGGTTTATTCTCCACATAGAACACTGTGTATATTTTTTGGACATATTCTCACCAAAAGAAAGCCTCATTCTAACTTAGATCTCCCATGCACACACATTGTAAACAATTGACAGCTATTCTATGTCAATAACCAACTAGTCAAATATTGATCAACTTAAAATATTCAATACACTACAAAAATAAGTATACCCTCTTTTACCCTTGGAGAGAATAGGGTTTGGACCACAGTAAATACGCTGGTTTTGCACACACATCACCAGCCACTCTCTTCATGGAGCAAGTCACATGAAAAATATGCATATCCACACATCCATAATGGCCTATGGTTGAAATAACGTGGAGCGTCATGCCTCCAAAAGGTTTTTACCGTAATGAAAACGTTTTTTGGGGGGTGTAGAGGAGAGTCTTGAATGCAGTTTGATCTTGCTAATCACGTTCTGGATTCAAAAGTGCTGATATTACCGCTGCTCATGACATACTTTATATACATATATATATATCTAAATTCTACATTTGGGGCTTTTAACTAATCTTTAGATGTCATATCACTTCAACGCTGGGATGTCCCTGCAACCCGCTGCCGGGGCAAGGCAAGGAATTTATTTTGAAAAGCCTTTAAATTACTTTTAAAGCACTACATGGTCTGGCTCCTATTTGCATCCCAGAGATGGTAAACCCTCTGAAAAGGAGGTAAAGATCAGAGGCTCTGTTGGCCCAAACTGAAAACCAGAGGGAACCAGGCCTTTTCTGTGTTGGAACACTTCCCAGCTTACCGTCTCCCCACCACTACAACTTGGCTTCAACTATTCTATGATTGCACTATGGTTTATAATTCATGATAATGGTTTTTACTATTTAGTTTTTACTCTTGTACAATCATTAGCTTTTGCCTGAATTTTAACACTTAATTAAACAATCATTAATTAAACAGGGTTAGTTGGACTCGTCTGGTTTCTCCCATCAAAGCTTGCAAGACTGATGAGGAGGAGATAGGTTCGGCATCGCCACCTCCGGTCACCGCAATTTTGTCCAAAGACTCTGTAATTACTCCTGAAAAGGCACCGAAAGGGATAGGGAGCCAAAATCTAATCTCCCTCCTCCTCATTTTGATGAAAAATAATAATAATAAAACATCAGAGTGAGGGATCTTCTTTCTTCTTTCATCCTGAAGTCATCCGTTTTTACAGCCTGTAAAATCTGGCGACGCTACGCAATCACGGGGTCAACGGAGCAGCTGTCACCTTTGCCACAAAATCCTTTGGTTTTGGTATATATGTTAAGATATTCACCTTGGCTGTCTAATTGACGCTGGTGGGGGCGGGCGGGGCCGGTTCATAAGTTGTTGTTCAGTTCTGTGTTGCTAAAGGATGCGCTCTCAATATATACAATACTGCACCCGCTGCACGGCGACCTGACCATGGACCGTGGCATCTGCTCACCGTGTGCATGTATGTGGGCATGCGTGTGTGTGTGTGTGTGTGTGTGTGTGTGTGTGTGTGTACGTGTGCTGTTGGCACACAGTGGCACCATGGTAAGCCCTACATCTGTTGCCAAAACACATCTTGCGCAAGTGTTAATATATGCATGTGTGTGAGAGTATGAGTCTGCTTGGTGCAGGAAATATGTGCTTACGGTATCATGCAGTCAATAAACCATCTGCATATGACCTAAATAAACACACATCAACGGACGGATGGACGGATGGAAGGATGGACGGATGGGAGCCAGGGCCGGGCTGGGCATGCTGTTCCTCCTGCTCCCTATGAAGCCCCCTGAAGCCCTACTGTGTAATAGCCGTGCACGGCCACACTGCAGGGAGCCCGGCCCCCGCAGCGCTCCCCGCACTGATCGGGCCCTGCTGTGGATCAACACTATTCCTAACTCCATGCTATTTCACTGTAGCCCTGTTCACATTCTTTGCCGGCCCTTCATTCTTCTCCCTACATCTCTTTCTCTCTCTCTATTGTTTTAGCACTGAGGACCTCTCTCTCTCTCTCTCTCTCTCTCTCTCTCTCTCTCTCTCTCTCTCTCTCTCTCTCTCTCTCTCTCTCTCAGGCAGCTGCCCATTTTGGCCACAAATAGAGACAGGCCTTGAGACTTCGGGGAACCAGTGATGGAGAGGAGGGACTGGTGACAATGGATCACATGTGGATACTGGACCATTGTCACCTTTTTCTTTCTTCTGAATTCTGAATTATGAAAATGCTCAGATTCCACTCCACTTCCCGATGCCAACATCTGGTCTCATCTACCGGCATCTGGGGAATTTAACGCACTCGCGGGACACCACAGGGTGTGTGGATCAGGTGGACATAACATGCCCGCCGATGCCTGTCACTCCGCTCTCTCTCTCTCTCTCTCTCTCTCTCTCCTCTCTCTCTCTCTCTCCTCCTCTCTCTCTCTCTCTCTCTCTCTCTCTCTCTCTCCTCTCTCTCTCTCTCTCTCTCTCTCTCTCTCTCTCTCCCCCTTCTACCACTGGAGGACAGTTGCCACCAAAATGTCTTCAATTATAAAACATGACACGCTTCAATGGGCTGTATCTGAAAAGGGGGTTTGGGGAGCATTAAGCACACTGCCAAAACACACACACAATGATCCAGGCAACCAAACAGCATGTATATAGTATATGTGTACAGCTCTGCTGAGAGGTTGGAAACTGCCTTTTTCACAGAGCCTGTGAGTCACACAGCCATCCTTTACCTTTGAAGAGCAGTCACCGCTAATCGCTCTTAACCACCATTAAGCGAACGGGGCAGTCGGCCAATCGTAGAGCAGCGTTGCGATCGATGGGCGGGCTGCTGGACGTGGCCCACCGAGCCCCCATGAAGCGGCCTGCCAGAGAATGAATGCTGGCCACGACGGCGCTGGAGAGAGCAGATGCTGCTGGAAACACGGCCCATCAGTCAGCCAGCGCATTGCCAAGGGCCCCACAGCAACAGAGGAGCTGCGGGCAACAATAGCGGAGTGACAGGCATCGGCGGGCATGTTATGTCCACCTGATCCACACACCCTGTGGTGTCCCGCGAGTGCGTTCAATTCCTCAGATGCCGGTAGATGAGACCAGATGTTGGCATCGGGAAGTGGAGTAGAATCTGAGCATTTTCATAATTCATAATTCAGAAGAAAGAAAAAGGTGACAATGGTCCAGTATGTGATCCATTGTCACCAGTCCCTCCTCTCCATCACAGGTTCCCCGAAGTCTCAAGGCCTGTCTCTATTTGTGGCCAAAATGGGCAGCTCCCTGAGGAGAGAGGAGAGGCGAGAGAGAGAGGAGAGAGAGAGAGAGAGAGAGAGAGAGAGAGAGAGAGAGAGAGAGAAGAGAGACTTTCTTGTCTCTCTCTTTCTATCTCCCTGGCTTTCTCTCTCACTAAGCTTAGAGCTTTCTCTCAGCCAGGCTGGCTGTGGTTGGAGCCGGTTATCAGGAACAGTTGCTGATGAGAAGGATTGGAGGGAAGGTAATGGAAGGAGCTGGAGAGGGACCGCGTGGGCCAGAGAAAAAGATAGGAGAGAAAATAATAGTATCCTTAGCGATTGAACAATGGAATGCCGGAGACATAGAGGAAGCATGGAATCAAAAAGGAATGGTTATATAAAGAAAAAAAATGGGAAACATAATGATGTAAATAACAGGGCATTGCACAACAGTATCATAATTAGAGGTGAGACTATTTGGATCAGAATAACTCACATTTGCCATAAGCCATTAACAATCAGTTTGTTAGTGAAAACATATTAGAGGGAGATGAAAAACACTATTCATTTCACAAAAAAGGGATCTGAGGATTTACATCAAAGGGGTAAGGAGAGATATCTGTAAATCGGCTTTACGCGGATTTGGACGACTTGTTTAATTCAAATGTGTGTGTCCAAAAGGGGAGTTAACTGGGAAAGCGAATTAGCTTTTTGTTAGCAGCTTCCATTTTCAGAGTTACAGTAGCCTCCTGTTCTAAATCTGGAGGATTGAATCCTCTTTATTGGTCACATACATGTCCTCACACAGTGGAATAAGTTCCTCTGCATTTAACCCATCTTAGTATGAGGAGCAGAGAGCAGCTATGTTATATACAGCGCCCGGAAATTGGGGGTCTGTTGGGGGTCATGGCACCTCGGCATTGCCCAAGTATTTTGGGGACTTGAACCAGCGACATTCCAGTTCCCAATCCAATTCCCAACAGACTGAGCTACTGCTGGCCCTTCTTTTCACTGAGTCTAAAGATTCCCAATGTGTTGAGAAAAGTTACTTACTCAAAACTAGGGCCAGTAATAACACAACAAGATTATTTTGGCACTATTTTCTGCACTGTGATTATTAGTAATTATATGAAGCGCCGCTGGCACAATGATCTCTGATCTGATGATCAGCTGCTTCTGACAGGGTCTACTCTACCAGGAGGGTAGCCCAGGGTTTTCATCATCTGTGAGTTTGAAGACAAACTACAATATTGTGGTTTCTTAGCTCATTTTGAATAAGCGACTATTAGGAACATATTGGAAATCTGGAAGTAATTAAAAGTTTATTTCGAGCAAGCTTACTGAAAGTGGGAAAAACAGGCAAGTGCATTTATTACTCACCATATCCCATTTAATTTTAGCGAACATTCTTGTCTCAATTAGACATGAATGACATTTTAGATTTCTCAAACATCTAAAATGTGGAAGCACAGCCATTTGATTGGTGCTTGGGTGGCATTGAACAAGCACATCATTAATTCCAACCGTGCAGAAATTCATGAAATTCTGAATGAAATGGAGATTTCCAGAAGCTTAGAGGATTTATGTCAGAGGTCCAGTCTCCCAGATCAAAGTGTATGTGAAACAGACACTGCACTTTTCAACCACATGCTAAACAAAGATTGAGGCTTGGTTTAATTGCTTCAGAACTTTTGGAAGAAAACAGAGACTGAACTATTATGTTCTTCTGATGGTAGGCATTTTTTTTCAGGCATGATAGCCGAAAAGCGATAGAAGCTAACTGGCTAGCCATTTTTCTGTGCTCAAAAAAGAACCAACCACAAAAATAATGCATTTTATACCGCTGATTTACCAGACACGCTCTCTAAATCTGATTGGACAGCTGTACACAAAACGGAACAAGAAACACAAAGACATGCTGTGTGAATACACAGCCGGCCGGGGCACAGTGGGTCACTACATATTTGGGTGGTACATAAGTGCATGGACATGCACTCATTGTGTGTGTTTCAACGGTCATAAAGACTGCGCTACAATAACCATGTAAATGAACCAATGGACCTGCAAACAAGTATATTTCATTATAGTATATTTAGTATATTTAAATGGGGATTGAGTGGAATTTTCAACACTGGTTATACACATTTTTCCCACCTTATGGTAAAATAGTCATACAACAAATTCTGGGTATAAAATGGACGTCCTATTTTCTAAAATTTCTCAGCTGATGCATTGAACCTGATTAATATGCATGTGTCCAGTCGCCTATTTTTATAAAATAATCTCATCACTGCATCTCTCAAGGGCTTAAGCTATGCCAATAGCCACCATGCCTTAATTCCCCATCCACCTTCACACTCTCTGTCTGTAAAGCCATGCTTGAGTTCACCCCAGAGTTCAAACCATTAACGCCAGCGGTGGAATACAGCAATGGGGTAATGTCTGTGGTCTTATGTTACCTTGTGGCTTCAGGAAAATAAGAGGTAATTGGCAGTAATTACTGAACAACTAACCCTGTTTGGAAGAAAGACAGAAAAAGATGATTCTAGGAAGGGAATTAAATGGAGGAAATGGAGGGAGTGAAATGCAGCAGCCAATCATGAAAGTCAATGCTTCATGGAGATAAACACCGAAGGGATTTGTTATAAAGCAGCATTAAAGATGTCTTAATGACAAAAGTCCCTCTGGAATATCAGGATTATAACCAATAAAGACTCTGGCAGTCGAACGAAGACTGACATGGTCCAAGAAAGAACCTAGACTGAACATGAAACATGAACCAAAGTTCTGTCTCTCAATGAAAATCAATGAAATAACCGAATAGCAGAACGATCCCATAGCAGGCCTCTGCTCTGAGATTCATAAACCATCTAATCTATGCCTCTAGGGCAGTGTGTTGGAAGCAGGTGCACGTACCAACTCATATTCAATACGAAGCCACGATGACTTTAACAAGAACCTTTTCCCACAGACATGATAGATATCGGACATAAAATCTTATTGCGTTTCCAAAGCTTAGACACTTGGATTACTTGCCACATTGGATAGTGACAAACCAACGCCTGTGCAATGTGTACATGCCTTTCATTCTGTAGCGGCTACTGTTTTTCTATAAGTCAACATCAGAACATCCAGATGGGCTCCGTTTCACCCCCCGGCCCACTCCCATCAGGAAGCCAGTGGTCCTAGGATAATGATTGATCGACGATCATGTGCCATCGCCTAGCGAGCTCCGTCGTCAGCAACATTGCAGACCAGTGTTTGGGGTAACTAAGCCTGTTGGCCTGTATGACATATTCTCGGCTGACGCTGTTCTACGGCTAACCGTCTTCATGCTGCATGGGAGCTGATTGAACACTCAAAACCACAGTGGATTTTATTGAAAATCTAGACATTATTGAAAAGGAGTGAAGCATGGCAAGTGCTTTGACCTACGGATGTATTAAGATGAAGATGGATGGGGAAACAGTTAATCAAGCTCTTCTCTTTTAGGCTGCTGTGGCTTGATGGATTTCACCGTGGGGGGGTATCACTTCAATCAACACTTTTTCAAAGTGTTAAAGTGCAAAAAAGTAATAAAAAACGGAACTAAATCCTAACAGGGTACAATATCATAACAAGGGAACAAGAAAGAAAGCTGACTTGCTTCTTGCATAATCACATGCTGTTTGATGTTGTTTCCAGCTTCCCATATGTCCAAAGATGAACAAACAGTATGTAACAAGATATGTACCAAAAGCATCGGTCTACATACATCGTACGTTGCCTATTGTTTATGGCGGCTCTTTTATGGTGCCTCTATTGTCATTGTACAAGAACAAAATTGTACTCTCATAATATATAATTGAACAGACATCTGACACCATGTGAATGATGAGACATGCTGGCTGGCCCATCTCAGAAGCAGCTGTTCTCCTCAGAGGGAACCGAATGCCTTATAATGCATCATTTTTAATTATGTTTAGCAAAACAGATTGTTTAGTTTGGTAAATCGAACATCAAAACTGTGGTGGATCATTATGTTTTGCAATGGGAACGATAATCAGCAAATATAATTCAATTGAATCTTGAATCTTGAATGTGACTCAGCCAATCATGCTGGGAAAACCACAACAACAATAAATGATTGAACTCAAATAATCTCCAAATAATCAAGGCTGCAAGGCTGAACCAGCGCTACGCTACAAGCTAACAAGAGAGGCGGAAGGGAGGACATGCTTAGCGGCTCTTTTGATCTGAGCGGGATTGTTCGGCAATTCTGGTGCCCAGTCTCTCACAGGTGTTGCTAGCCAGACGGATATGGTATGGGGGGGATGGTTGGGTGGTTGAGGGTGGAGCGAGGAGTCAGAGAGGGTACATGGGTGCATAAATAAATTGACACTCACCTCTTTCTCGCCACAGATGTTGATGGCTGATGATGGAGTTGGATGCGGGACTAGCGGAGGGACCGAGGACTGCCACCACCCCTTACGACATAATCTGGCACACTGGGAGAATAGGGAAGAGGTCAAAAAAAGAGACAAATAGGGATGGAAAATGACTACTAATTTAAATAGTTGTTGACTATATAAATTATTTTCAGACAGAAGGCAGCTCCAGTCCCTGACCCTGACAGCATGAGTGTATTTAATGTTCAATGGTTCACATATGCCTTTGCAGGCATCTTTTCATCGCTGTTATTTTCTCTTGAGGTCATAAGCAAAATTTTCAAATGACAAGGCAACTTTGGATGCTTGAGCTTCAGTCATTGCACACACACTTTCAACCAATGTGACTTGGTGGTTAGGCATCTTTCTCAAAGACCCCCTCAGGCATGGATCAGGGATCGAACCCTGTACCTAAAGGCTGGTACAGTCGACCACTCTAGCCACTAATCTATTCTAAAGTCACATTCATACCACTTAACTCAAAGCCATTTTCTTTTAATCAGCTGTTCTGCATTCACAGTTAATACTCTCTGGACAAAAAGCTTACATTGACGTTACCAAACGTATTTGATTCAACAATTGATGTCTACAACTGTCTCATTAATTTATTGTCTCCGTTCAGCAGAATACTTCATCATCAGGCTGGTAATGAGTGTGTGCCGCCCTGCACTGCTGTTCACCATAACTGTGACAGCGCAAACATTAAGGATCACTTGTTTTGAAAGACCACAACAATGTATTTGTACTCCACAGCCGATCACCACATCCAGATTCACAACCTTTGATATGAATATGGATTTGACCGACACACAACAGCGAGGAAAAGACATGATGAATCTGGTGAGAATCAGGTGAGACGTAAAAAGAAGAATTAAGCAATCTCAGAAGCTGCCGGAGACGGTGTGTTTCAAGCGGCTGATTGGAACATGCAAGCACTTTTCATCAAACCGTGCTGATTTAAATAATTTACCTTGTGGAATGGATGAACCTTTCCTCATTCATGAATATATACATACACCTCGGGCTGTTGTTTTGCAAAACGGAACAGCTTTTTAATAAAAAAACGCTACGGTCACTGTTATCAGTCTGTCAGTCACAAAATACATGCATGTATGTTTATGTGTGTGTGTGTGTGTGTGTGTGTGTGTGTGTGGGTGTGTGTGTGGGGTGTGTGTGTGTGTGTGTGTGTGTGTGTGTGTGTGTGTGTGTGTGTGTGTTCATGTGTGCAGGTGATGTTGTGACTGACAATGGACATTCTGCTATCATGCATTTGTGCATGTGTACACATAATGTGCTTGTGTGACATTGGAATAGTGGATGCAATTCAATGCATGTTTATCCGCAGTGAATCAAATCATTAATAAATAATCGCTTTTGTCACACACTGTGGTGCCCTGAGTCTGCTGGACTACACAGCAGCATTGTGAATAACGTGCAGTACAGTGCAGTAACTGTGATGAGTCCAGAGAGTCTAGCAACGTATGTAAGTTTAATGGTAATGACTATGTTATGAAAGTGAAAGTGAAAGTGGCAGCACTCCTAGCAGTTAAGTAGGCACACTGCCTGTGCATAAAAACTCTCAAGTCTGTGAGGAAGCACTGAATTGCACCAGACAGTATGTCCTTAGATGGTGTAAAAACTGATGCTTGGAACACGGTGGAGCAGCAGTGGTGTGGAACAAGACTCTATAATGATCATGTGACTGAGGATAACAAGAATGGACATTCTGCCAAAAGTCAGACAGAACGTAAACAAAAACAAATGCAGACCCGTGAAATAAAAGTAACCAGACTGAGAAAGAGTGTGTCTTTCTTTAAGAAGACGCGAGAGCGCATTGACCCACATGGGGCTGGACTGCAGTGTGTGTTTACTATGGAACTAGGAATACACATTCCGGGTCAACTTTTATGACAAGAATCACCACCTTGTGGGATTTTAAGGAGGTGCCCAGTTGGCGAGTGACCATGATTGACGCGGTGGAAATACTGACTAATAATGATAACTTCTCATCAAGACGAAGCGCTTTCGTTTGTCTGATGCTTTTGGCACGCCATAATTATAATGTAATGACGAGGAGCCATTAGCAAACAGAGAAAGGTCATGTGAGGTTTCAACCGTGGTTTAACTGTGACTGGAGAGTTGAATGCCCTGTAATGGAGCTTAATCATAGTTACAGCTGAAATAACAATATCTCCAAGACAAATGGTGTAGTTCAAATACCATCTCTCCAGCGAGACAGTGCCCTAAAAAGGCAGAGAGGTTTTGTTGATATTCCTCTTCTTCCTAATACCACGAATAAAAATATAAAAGAAAAAAAGAAAAAAGAAAAAAAAAAATATATATATATACAGTATAATTTTAGCCCACACACACAGTCGCACACAGATTCAGGGCCTCCCTTTTTTCTCGAGATGTGCTATACTTAAAACACCTTTCAACAAATTTCAAATATCCCACGTACTTTTGAATGTGTTGAGTCAACTTGTTAAATCAACATTCAGTCTTGCATCGGCAAAGTAATCAAGATCTCCTGTGATATCTACTAAATGTCTGTATGAGGATTACTTTCAACATTTGAGTCTCACAGGTTTTCCGGCCGTATAGAAAAGCCAACGCTGCACTTCACTTCACTGTCACAGGATATTGCATGGATAAAGATCACTAGGTATATCTTTACTGTCCACAAAGTGGAATGTTTTTCATTACTCAGCCGTCAGTACATCTCACCTGTGACCATAAAAGGGATTTGAGGCATGTTTACACACAGAGAGTGTTGTGCCCCCACGCTCTAATCAATCCTGGGATCTACCCTTCTCAAGGCTGCCAAAGACCGACGTCAGGGGCTTGATCAATGAGAACCTTATGGCTCCCTCCTACTCGAGAACCTGTGTCTCCAGCTCCGACTACGTCGCGTCTCGCCCCCCCCCCCCGCGCTCCAAGGACCCCCTCCGTGTTCCACCCTCTGGACCATCTCCCCGTGTCGACTATACCTCGTAACCTATCCAACCCTACCCTGTTGTTTTTGAGTTTGGATCTTTGTGGAGCCTTACCCGCCTTACCCGACTGCAGGCAGAACTGGGAAAGGCTATTCTCTCGGTCCAGTCCCAGATTGCAGTGCTGGAGAACACGTCGCAGGCTACCGTCAGTACGGTCACCAGCCTCACCGCCCAGGTGAACACTATGTCCGGAGCCCTAGCTTCCATCCAGCGCTCTCTGGACACATTAGCCATCCACACTTTTCCAGCCCCAGGTTTTGGTCCGGAAACCAGCTCGTCCTACCTGCTGCCAAGGACCCCCACCTGCTCCCGAGGAGGACCCCGACCTGCTCCCCCGAGGACCCCACCAGCTCCCCCGAGGAGGACCCCCACCTGCTCCCGAGGACCCCCACCTGCTCCCGAGGAGGACCCCACCTGCTCTCGAGGAGGACCCCACCTGCTCCCGAGGAGGACCCCAAGAGCTCCCGAGGACCCCCTCCTATCTCGCGGACCCCTCCCTGCTGGAAGACTTCTATCGGGAGAACCCGGGGCTCTCGAGCGGTTGTCCTGTCCCTCAGGGGGGGACACTGTTGTGCCCCCACGCTATAATCAATCCCAGGTGTTGCCCATCATAATCGGGCCTGCTGAGGCTAATGAACAACTGGGATCTACCCTTCTTAAGGCTGCCGAAGACTGACGTCGGGGGCTTGATCAATGAGAACCTTATGGCTCCCTCCTACTCGAAAACCTGTGTATCCAGCTCCGACTACATCATGTCTCGTCATGTCCCCCCCCCCCCCGCGCTCCAAGGACCCTCTCCGTGTTCCACCCTCTGGACCATCTCCCTGTGTCGACCACACCTCGTAACCTATCCAACCCTGCCCTGTTGTTTTTGAGTTTGTGGATCTTTCAGATCCGTTGTTTTGGGTGTCCTGTCTCTTCTTCTGGGTTCTCTGGCTCATTTGGCTAGCTGGACTCATTGGGTCATAACAGATAGTTAACAGCTTCTTCCATGTTAACATCTCTGCTTTGGTTTGATGCCTCTAAATGAATAAAATAATGTTTCTACCCATTTTTTAGTATCTGTTTTATATCTAGAGAACACAAAATAAGCCACGTTTTGCCCTTGTGGCCGCATTCAATTCAAAGGCACACAACCCGATAGATGTAAATTAAAAACAAGAAAAAGTGAAGGGTGAGCTGCTGCTGCTGATGCACGTTTTAGAGGAACTATCTTAAAGACAACATCAGCCAACCAGCAGACAGCCAATCAGCAGACAGCCAACCAGCAGACAGCCAATCAACCAACAATTTTGACACGTCACAAATACAATAATAAATGTCACACCTTCACACTAAACATTTTGTACTAGTCAAAGCACGTTCACTAGTAAGAATACCGATTTATCGATATCTAAAGTTGAATTTAGTTGAAAAAGGATTGTGACTAGTGGACATGTCATTTTCCATTTCAGATATCAACAATTGCATTTTCTGTACCGCATATCAGCAAACTATTTTAACCCAAGTCACCCAAATTAATCAATTATTCATTTTGAATATGTATGTATTCCACTGATGATATCTAGAAGAATGCTATTCCACTCACTATATCTGTAATGTAAGAACACTCAATGCTATCCTCAACGCTGACGTTGAGGCTAACGTCTCTAATTTTGTTCACGTGTTGTTGTGCGTGTTTGTGTGTTTGTGTGTGCGTGCATATGTGTGTGTGTGCCAATCTCTCCTGTGCATTTGCTTTGTTAGAAAAACCACATGCTAATTATCCCTAACAGACCTGATAGCCGCTTCATTGATTAGCTTCTCAGGAGTGCGGCGCCGCGGACCAATGGGTGAGATTGTCTGCCTGCGCTGGTGGTGGTATTTCCAGCTCCCTACCTTAATCAATCTTCAACACAAGCCCTGGGGTGTGCGCCGTGGAGGATGGCAGAGGGACTCTCTTACATAATTTGAAAAGCCACGGTGACATGAGGCTGATTTCCTGCGTCAAATTATGTAATTATAGCCCTCTTCCTCACACACACACACACACACACATGCGTGTAAACACACACACACATCACACACACATCATATTGTGTGAACTGTGGAGGCCCTGTTGTGATAATTCTCATTAAAGTTTTACTAAATGCTGAAGCAGATGATAGTTGACCAGTGAGTGTTCACTTGATCAGCCGTCAGTTTAAACACACACACAAACACACACACACACACACACACACACACACACACACACACACACACACACACACACACACACACACACACACACAGTAATTTATGTATTTGACATTACAAATTAGGCCATCCATCTCACCACCCCATTAATCTTCATCTCAGTAATTAAAAGGAGGGCCATAATGGGTCCTGTGTGTGTTTGTGTGTGTTTGTGTGTGTGTGTGTGTGTGTGTGTGTGTGTGTGTGTGTGTGTGTGTTGTGTGTGTGTGTAGTGTGTGTTACAGACATCACTGAGTGCCAACGAGATGAAATGAAGACCATTAAAAACATTCAGTGGGTGACTTCCTGAAAGACTAACCCGACGGAGAAGAAATAACCACAGATCAGGGAATTCCAATGCACGTAAATAATATGTTAAGGCTTCAATAAAACAGACCCGCATGCATATTACATGTTGAAAGGAGTGTGAAGAAGTACAAGATAAAGTGTGATACGATAGAAACCTATTGATTTGGGATAGGAGAAATGTGTGGGCAGGCGTGGTGGGGTGTGTGAGGGGCAAGTCCTTCAGTATGTCATTGGGCAGGTCTGCCCAGCGGAACCGTATGGTATGGTATCGACGGCCGGTGGGGGACCGGAAGGGAGATGCTATGTCACAGAGGCGAGAGAGAGAGAGAGAGAGATGAATGATGTTTCAAAAGATTCTGGGGTGAAAAGACTACCTCAGGTTGTTCCGTCTGACAGACAACAAGGCAGGCTCCTGATAAAAGGGAGAAATATACAGCCAGACAACAAAAACAAACTTTGAAATTTATTTTTATTTTTATGAAGCCTATGCAATCCCCAGTCATCTCAAGCCATAGGCAAAAACAAAGAAAAAGAGAGAGAGAGAGAGAGAGAGAGAGAGAGAGAGAGAGAGAGAGAGAGAGAGAGAGAGAGAGAGAGAGAGAGAGAGAGAGAGAGAGAGAGAGAGAGAGAGAGAGAGAAAGGGAGATGGAGGACTAGAAAGAAAGCCCATTTAATCAAGAGTGAAATAGCACATCTATGTATGTTTCCAATCCAAGCAAACAACCCCAGGCTCTGAATCTACGTCTATCGACACACGTAAGATCGCATAAACTGAAAAACACAAATAACATCACGTGGTTTAACCTAAAGTCTTACTACCTTCATTGATTCAGCACGGTGCTACAGTGTGATGCATCAAAATCCACTCCAAGTGCAGGACAGCCGTAGGCCAAACATTGTTATCTTTTGGGTTCTGCAAGATGCTTAAGATTAGAATATATTCATACACGACTGGACCTATTGCCTTTGGCCATCAAGCTGCAGAAGCATGGTTGTGATTCAGTGCTTCTCATAATATACTTGATGTATGATGCAATACACTTTATTCATCATATATTACACCCTTACAGGGAAACTAAAGGCCACCACACACACACACACATATATATATAAATAAATGACAAATACACCAAGCAGGAGAGTTGGGGATACCAACATGCACACAGTGTCTCAGGGAGCAGGTACAAAACAAGATTATACACAGATCTCTGAATGCCACTCTAAATATATAAATATATAATATATTCGAATCAGTCAAGAACCACCTCAAGCGATTGTATAAACTTTTATGCAAATCAGCGGAAGTTGATTCAAATTTGGCCGTTTCCATTAACATTTTCTTATGCAATACTTCAAAATGCGAATCGAAATATGGTGATGGAAACCCGACTACAGGCACTAAAACACTGAATTGGAACCTGAGTAAGAGGGGGAGAGAGACAGACAGGGAGAAATATAGAGTTGTAATGACTTCGCACCCACCATAATACTATACACCCATCATAATACTGACATTAATCATTAATCATCAGTTTTTCCACACCTTAACACCACCCGGAAACACCAGGTTACTGCCTAAGTGCCCTTGAGCAAGGCACCCCCTACACTGCTCCCCAGGCGCTATACTAATGGCTGCCCACTGTTCCTAACACTAGGATGGGTCAAATGCAGAGAACTAATTTCCCTCGGGATAAAATAAGTAGTTAAAAAAAAAAAATCAATTTGATCTGATCAAAGTATGATAATTGGCCTAATTAGGACCAATTAGTAATCAAGTTATTCCTTGTCTCCCATATGGGCCCGGCATTATATGTTGTTAATTTCTGTGGCAGCCCGGTGCCTTGTAGCCCGGTGTGTTGGCCCATCTGGTATTTACCAGGATAGTAGTGTGGCCCTTTGGGTCATAAGAGTAGACACACAACAATAAGAACAGCTGCAACAAGCTGATCGCTGGCAGTTTCAAGCATATTCTCTCGTGTTCTCTGAATTCGTACTTTCACTCTGTAATCTTCTCTGAAAAATAGTATCCATTTTTGGTTATGTGTCACTGGGGTGGGGGAGGGGGAGAGCAGTCTTAGACTCGATAAAGTGGGAAGGGAGGAGGGAGGAAGGAAGGAAGGTGGATGGAAAACAACAGGGCTGAATGACAAAGATTGAGAATGAGCGATTGTGATCCTTCATTAAGTAAGATTGCATACTCCAGTTGGAGAAACACCAGTAAGACACGAGGGAGAGATTTATAAACAGGGAGATGGTAAAAGAGGCAGATGGAGAGAGAGAGAGAGAGAGAGAGTAAAAACACAGAGACAGGGGAGAGGGGGGAGAGAAAAATATTGAGAGAGAACTAAGTGTTTGAGAGAGAGAGAGAGAGAGAGAGAGAGAGAGAGAGAGAGAGAGAGAGAGAGAGAGAGAGAGAGAGAGAGAGAGAGAGACAGAAATACCTGATTACAGCAGATATAGGAGACTGAGAACAGAGGTAGCTGATGATGTCTAGGATGATGATGAGGATGATGTCCATGGTGATGATCCCGTCGGTCGCTCCTACGGGAGAGATCTCTTTCCCCCGACCTCCCATTCCCATTCACTTCCCCTGAAGGATCCCTCGTTAGTAAGCCCCAGAGCCTTTGTGGGGAATTTAGATTTATTCCGTGGTTTTATGATCCACTGTGAACTTATTTTTTCTCATTAGCCCAGTCATAATAGTAGTGAGGGCGCTGAGGTAGCTATAATTTTATCCCATTTATCTGGCAGAGCATTTAAATGGGTCACCGCTATTTTTTTCACAATTCAGAGCCATCCACCAATTACAGTTTATTTATTAAGGAATTTAAGTTTGTTTTTGACCACACCTCCGATGGCCAGGATGCTGCCCCCCGACTCCACTCTATCACTCAGGGCTCTCGGGCCGTACCTGATTACACTGTGGACTTCCGCATCTTAGCCGCAGAGAGTGGGTGGGACGATAGAGTGCTTATAGCAGGGACTGAGTGAGGCTATTAAGAATGGTATCTTGAGGGACAGATCTAATAGCCTTAACAATCTGAGCTCAGTCGCCCTGTTGATGTGACAACGACTAGCAGAGAGGGTCCGTGAGTCAGGTCGTCATCCCTCTTCTCATACTCACCATACCCAGGAAACCACCACAAGTCCACCCGGTTCTAGTCGTTAACGCCCCCACCGCTCCACTGGTCCTTGGCAGACCCTGGCTCTGGAGACTAAATCCCCACATTTGCTGGACCTCAGGCAGCATCATCGGGTGGAGTTCTTCCTGCCACGCAACTGCCTGCGGTCAGGTACTCCTCCTGCCTAGACCCCAGACCCGTGCCTTTCCCTCCTGATCTCTCCGGAGTCCGTCTATGTACCACGACCTGGCTGAGGTTAGGAGTGCTCCCTTTCCCTTCTACCTCATCGTCCCTATGACTGCCCCATAGACCTCCTCCCTGGCACCCCCTTCCCGGGCGGCTGTACAACCTCATCGTTCCTGAAAAGTCTGTCATGCAGAGTTACATCACTGAATCCCTGGCATACAGAATCATCCACCTTTCTTCTTCCCCGGTGGCAGGGGTTTTTTTTGTTAAGAAGAAGGGCGGTGACCACCGACCTTGCATAGACTTTTGGGCCCTGAATGATAAAGAATGGTTACCCCTTATTGTTGATGAGATCCATGTTCGAACCCTTGACCCACGCACCATTTTCACAAAATTAGACCTCTGCAACGCCTACCACCTTGTCCGAGACCGGGAGGGGGACAAGTGGAAGACGGCGTTCAATGCCCACCTTGGACACTTTGAGTATCTGGTGATAGCATTCAGGTTGACCAACGCCCCGGCTGTTTCCAGCCTGGGTAGTATGGGTAGTATGGTCACCTAGGAGATCGAGATGGTGGTGAGGACAGCCCAGCGTGATGAACCTGATCCAGGTGGGGTTCCCCCTGGTTGGCTGTTCGTTCTTGTGTCCTGAGTGCTCGAGTAGGGCCACTCCAACAGACTGATGGGACACCCTGGCTCAACCCGGACCCTCTACTACTTCCGCCTCTGCTCTTCCCCTAAACTGAACCCCCGTTATGTCGGTCCCTACACCACTGCTCGTGTCCTCAACTCCTCTGCGGTACATCTCGACCTTCCCCCCGTTCATGATCGTTCATCCTGTGTTCCACGAATCCCTGTTGAAACCTGTGTCCGTCAACACCCTGTCTATCACACCACTCTCCTCTCCAGCCACGCTCAGCCCACCTGTTCCTTATCCCAATCAAGCTCCATACTTATACCTTGCTCTCCTGTCTGTTCACTCGTTGCCAGAACTTTCCCGTTTCTACAACCCGAGACTCTCTAGCCGATTCCTCTGTGATTCCCTGTGAAGACCTTTTTGCAACCTCCCGTGAAATACCCTTTGGCAATCTCCGACAACTCTTTGTTTTTCTCCATTGGACACATTTATATTTTTGTTACTTTTGTGGGATTTTTCGATTTGGATTTTGCCCTGGATGTTTATGTGTTTTGTTTGGACTTCAGCCTTTTTTCCCCGCATCACATTTTGCAACACCCCATGTTTGGATTTCCATTTCACACTCAGGTAAGTCGCTTTACACATGGTATTATTACTTCCGTAATTTTCACACACATAGTTAACAGTTCACACCTCATATCTATCCCTTGGTGCACCATACAAGAAAGACACCTATTGGTTTTTGAACTCCTTTTGCTCTGACTCTGTCTGTACTACCAAGAGGTTCCGCCACCTCCAATCCGTGTGTGGCATTACAGCTAACACACACACACACACACGTGAATCTGGATTTTGTGCTTGCCGCGATACTTGATCGGATCATCGGGGTTAATTATTCTAATCTTAACATACATGCCTTTTTTTCCTTTACCTTTTAACCTTGTTGTTTAAGTTTCTAGGAGCTGCCCCTCAGCCCTCATTGCAGCTAAATCGACCTGATAGCCAGCACTAGCTTATCCCTGCGGCGGATAGGTACCGTATTTTCTGGACTATAAGTCTCACCTGAGTATAAGTCGCTCTTATCAAAGAATGTGTCGCTAAGAGAAAAAAAAGTTGTTTCGGTGTATAGTCGCATCTACCAGCACATACCTGCACATGGAGACTGGAGGCATAAATGCGCAGTTGATAGTAGGGATGCTCATTATCGGCCAATATTAACTCTAAACGGATCGATCAGAAGAACAGAGTTTTTGCTGTCTACCTTTCTGTTTTTAGAGCATGTAAAATTACTCTGACCGCTTCTCTCTCCATCTCCATATATAAGACGCTTCGGAGTATAAGTCGCAGCCAGACAGCTAAAAAAAAGCACGACTTATAGTCTGTAAAATACAGTACTAGATCTATTTGTTTACTGTACTTTAATGTTTTTGTGTAAATACTATGTTTGTCACTTATGGCACCCCTTGCACTCCTAACCCCTTCCCCTGGAAGGAGGGATCCCCACTGACTCTGTAACTGTGATTAAGGGCTAAAGAAATAAAATTGTCTTGACTTGACTTAAACATGGATGGACCTGTAGAGCAGGTTAAACGCCACAATATATAAAATTGTACCAAAAACGGAATATCGTATCGGAAGTTTTACAGCGTCACACTATACAGTGTCGTATAAAGAATCACGACACATATCGGCGCCCACCTCATCTTCATTGTATGATGTCCCTGCCGATTCCCATCCATCACACTCTTCTTCTTCTTTCGTGTAACGTCAGATGTCCAACTCGGTGTCGTGTAGCCATGCCCGCATCTCTGGTCCTAGGTCGAAGAGGCTGGCTTCCGAGGGTGGTCTATATAAGGGGCAGATGGTGATTATATGGTCGGCGGTCTGGTCAGGGTCACCGCACTCGCATGCCGCACTGTCCGCCAAGCCCCACGTCTTCATTGATGTTTTAAAGCGACCGACCCCAGTTCGTAGACGGTTCAGTGTGGTCCATTGCCGGCGTGGTAGGTCGTCTCCTCCAATGGCGCCATCTCCTGGGTCCCAGATGTAACAGTGGATTCGGGAGGGCCCGGCTGACTCCCACTCCTGCTTCCAAGCTGCTGCCAACCATGCATCTCTGGAGATGTCCTCAGAGGTGGAGTTGAGCATCTCTTGTGCTGCCTTGTTGTAGGGGTGGCGGGACTTGAGTCTGCTTGGAGGTGCTGGTGTTATTGTGGTGTTGTGCAGGATGTGCCAGTCATACTTTTGTGCCTTCCTGGCCAGGGCGAGGGTGGCAGCCTCCCGTCGGAGGCCGGCCGGTGCAATTCCCGCGAGGACTGGCAAGAGGGACACAGGGGTAGGCTTTAAGCATTCAGTTATTATTCGGAGGGAGGTATTGATAGCCACGTCGACCTTTCTCGCATGAGGGCTTCTGCTCCAGACTGGGGCGCAGTATTCCGCTGCAGAGAAGACCAGGGCTTGGGCGGATATTCGCAGCGTCTTAGCGGAGGCTCCCCAGGTTGTTCCAGCGAGGCGGCGGATCAGCGCGACCCTGGATGTCACCTTGGCCTTGATTTCTTCCAGGTGTTGTTTGAAGGATAATGTCCGATCCAGACACACTCCAAGATACTTCGGGGCTTGCTGGACCTTCAGACATTTGTTGTCGACGTGCACCTGAAGTTCCCTCCTGGCTTCTCTGGTGCTAAGGTGGTATGCCGCTGCGACTGATTTTCCGACGCTGAGCTGTAGACGCCACCTTCGAAGGTATGCTACCAGTGTGCCCATGTCTTCGTTAAGCCCCTCTTCCATCGCCTTCCACGTTGGTCGGCTCAGCATGATGGCAAGATCGTCTGCGTAGCCATACTTTCTGGATACTGTATCAGGTTGGTCGTGGATGAAAACATTGAACATTGATTTCATTTAGAATTATTTTAACTATATTTTTGTTTATAATAGTTTTATTTAGTTAGTTGTTGTTTTGTTTTTTAGCATAGGTATTAGTATTTTTGTGTGTGCATTTATTCCCCCTGTGTCAACTGTTGCACCTTAATTTCCCTCGGGATTAATAAAGTAATCTGAATCTGAATCTGAATCTGAACAGCATCGGCGAGAGAACAGACCCCTGCGGTACCCCGTTCTTCAGTCTTCTGAGCCTACTGCACTGGCCACTGCTGGTCTGGAGGATGAAGCTGCGGTTGGAAAGTGTCTCCATGATGAACTTCACCATGTGGCGGTCCGGTATTGTCCTCAGCAGCTTCAGGTGGAGTCCCCGGTGCCACACGGTGTCATATGCAGCAGTCAGATCCAGGTACACTACCCCAGCTTTCTCATTGTTCTGGAAGCTGTCCTTGATGTCCTGACAGAGTAGTGTTACCTGGTCTGCTGTTGATCTTCCACGACCGAAACCAGCTTGTTCCCGTGGGAGCTGTGAGTCCACCACTGGCTCGATGCGGCTATGGATCATCCTCTCCAAGATCTTAAATGGGACACAGAGCAACGAGATTGGTCTGTATGACTTGGGGTCTTCTGCAGGTTTATTTGGCTTCGGCAGAGCTATGACAGAGGCACGGCGCCAAGTCTTTCACACTCGCCCATCCATATCCCTGCCCCTACCACGACCCCACCCTTCACTACATCCTCTAATCCGTGCTTGGACCAACTCCCAATGCTCCTTTCCATGTGCTGGTGGCGGCAGCGGGAACTCACTGATGACTACGCTAGCATTAGCAGCATGAGGGGCTGTGCAGAAATATAATGGCTTCTCTCCCAAAGTCTGGCCTTGTCCTCAATAAACAGTTTTTGGTTTCTGCTTAAGAAATTTGGCCCTGGATGAATCTTTAAAGGTCCCCGCTGCACACTTCAAAATATTCCAAATTAATATTATTATTATTATTTTTATCCTCCCCCACCTAAAATAACAAATGAACTAGTGGAAATTGTCACGGTTACGGTGGTTGACAGGGGGCATGGCCAAGCCACGTGCGCTGGCGGCGCACACACACACATCTATCAACTATTACCGTGGCTGATTATCAATTACCTCACCTGGGTCTATTTATACCGCAGCGTCATTTGGACACGTTGCTCGTTCGTACTTTGTGTAACCTCATATGTATGCTACTAGTCTCCGGTTAACCTCTTACCGGTCCCTGATCTTCCGCCTGTCTACTACCTGTCGGTACTACGCACCTCGACCTCCCGGTATCCAGACTCCTCGCCTGTCCCTGATCTTCCGCCTGTCTACTACCTGTCGGTACTACGCATCTCGACCTTCCGTTATCCAGACTCCTCGCCTGTCCCTGATCTTCCGCCTGTCTACTACCTGTCGGTACTACGCACCCCGACCTTCCGGTATCCAGACTCCTCGCCTGTCCCTGATCATCCGCCAGTCTACCCCCTGTCTGTACTACGAACCTCGACCTCCCGGTATTCCAACCCCCTGCCTGTCCTTGACCATTCCATGTGCGTGTTTGCGAAATAAACCAACTGTTCTCTCCTCTCTGGTCTGTATTCTGTGTTCGGGGTTCAACCCACACTCCCTAGTGTGACAGAAATGGCTCAGAGAACCTTGAAATCTTTCCACAAAGACAGAAAAATTGCAAATTGAATGACCTGTGACCTGACACCCTCACCACCACCACAGAAAAAGGTAAATGGTAACAGTAAACTGCATAAAGGATGTGTGTTTTTCGTTTAGTTTGTGAATGGAGAGATGCCTAGTTAAAATTCATCCAGACTTTTACCACAAAAACAGTTATATACCTTTCAAGATAAGAACAATTATGAGGAAGGTGTTCCCTGCATGCATGTCTTTCTATTATTCCTTAAAGGTATTGGTATCTGAATTTGGATTAACACCAGCCAACACAGTGCAACAAAAAGGACGGCAAAAAATAGACAGTACAATCCCTCATCTGTAGGTGCATTTCGATTCATCTGGTTCTACCTTGGCCTCACACATGACCCAGGGGCCGTCACGCAAACGTGGTGCCCCGGAACAAGGACCGCCGTAGCTTCAAGCGAAACAAGTGATTCTGAGAGAGAACGTCCACAGTGTGGGTCGCTGACAAGCAGTGTTGGCCAATCCAAACACAGCATGTGGCAGTGCAGGGGAGGCGGCTCCGGGGCCCCTAATGCATTCAGGGAGAAGGCCAGTCCACCAGCCAGGCAGGACTCTGGGGGCCGCAGTGTTAAATACCAACTCCTGGAGCGCAAATGGCACCATTGTGACACTGTGTGTGTGTGTGCGTGTGTGTGTTTGTTTGCGTGCGTGTGTGTGTATTAGAAGCATCTCTTTCAAAGACTTGCTTGTGTCAAACCGTGTGTGTGTGTGAGTGTGAGTGTGAGTGTGAGTGTGAGTGTGAGTGTGAGTGTGAGTGTGAGTGTGAGTGTGAGTGTGAGTGTGAGTGTGAGTGTGAGTGTGAGTGTGAGTGTGAGTGTGTGTGTGTGTGTGTGTGCATGTGGGTGTGCAGGTATGTCTATGTGTGTTTGTGTGTGTGTTGGAAGCATATCTTTGTTGGCATGTTTGCGCTTACAGCAAAGACTTGTTTGTGTAGAACCGTTAGTATGAGTGTGTGTGTGTGTGTGTGTGTGTGTGTGTATTGGAAGCATGTCTTTGTTGGCATGTTTGCGCTTGCAGCAAATACTTGCATGTGTCAAACCGTGTGTGTGTGTGTGTGTGTGTGTGTGTGGGACTCCTTTGTCATGGCAACTTGAAGGCGGTAAAAAATATGTCAAAACAAATCAAACGATGTATGTAACATATAAAGCTCAGAGTCAAAGCACAGGGGAGGGCAGGGAAGGAACTGACTGAAAATAAGAACAGAAAAGGGATCTCGCAAACTGTTCAGACAATGTGAAAACAAACAAACAAGACTGCGTTTGTAAATTAAACACATCACCGCGTTTAAAGGCCCTGTAAAACTGGGCCGGAATTGAATTTCCACAGTGGCAAGATCAACACGGTCTCCTCTATAGCTGAAAACGTACTGACTCTGGGCTGTCACTTTTCCACCACACAATCGACTCCTTGCCTGGATCAAATCAAAACAATCCTCATACTGTTCTTATCCCACCTCAATATTCAGTTTTACTCCAAATAATACCGCTGTACCACAGAAACACAGGAGCACTTGAAACACCATTTTACTGGGCGGACGTCATCCGTTCTGAATCACATTGTGTAATTGTAGGTAACTAAATAGGTACGCTATATGAATTCTGACGCAGGTTCTCCACAGGGGCTGTGGAGTCTATGCTCAATGAGGAGACTGACAGCGGAGGCTGGGCTAGGGGATGGAGGAGCGGGAGACAGGGTCAGGGACCCGCTGACTGCAGGAGAATGAGAACAACGTGCAACGGTTCCCAGTGGGCGCCCTGTGAGAGAGGCTGAGGCAAGTTTTAGCCCGAGGCTGCTTGTGGCCCCCTGCCTGCCTAGAGCTATAAAGCTGTCAGTCGGTTTTTATTATAAGTGCAGACCCTAATATGGGAATCACCTGGATGAGAGATTCTGTGTGTGTGCCTGTGTAGTGTGTGTGTGTGTGTGTGTGTGTGTGTGTGTGTGTGTGTGTGTGTGTATGTGTGTGTGTGTGTGTGTGTGTGTGTGGATGTGCGTGCACGTGTGCATGCGTTGAATACTTGAATGACACGTTTTATGCTCTATGCCATATTTTATAGTTCAATTTCCACATTAGACCTTTACATTCAGCTGACTCACACATATGATAGGCTCTGCTAAAAAAAATGGCGAAGAAGAGCAGAGGCGCCCAGGATGGGAGCATGTTTTATGACTCTTCATGGGTCCAGCCCATGCCCTGCCCTTGCCCTGCCTATCACTGACACCTGAGAGGAGGAGACCGCCACAACCTGGGTTAGACATTAGACACAAGAAACTGCACACAGACACAAGACGACAAGGGGAGAGCACAGCCCTATCTCTATCGACGGTGTTGCAGTAGAGAGGGTCAGCAGCTTCAAGTTCCTCGGCGTACACATCTCCGAGGACCTCACATGGTCCACGCACACCACACACGTGGTGAAAGGGGCCCAACAACGCCTGTATTTCCTCAGGCGTCTGAAGAAATTCAGCATAGGCCTCCGCATCCTGAGAACATTCTATAACGGCACCATCGAGAGTGTTCTTACAGGGTGTATCACCGCCTGGTACGGGAACTGCACCGCACTCGAGCGCAGAGCGCTTCAAAGGGTGGTGTGGACGGCCCAGTATATCGTTGGAGGTGAGCTCCCCTCCCTCCTGGATATATACAACCAGTGGTGCGTGGTCAAGGCCAAACGCATCATTAAAGACATTGCCCACCCCAGCCACGAACTGTACTCACTTTTACCGTCAGGCAGGCGATACCGCAGTATCAAGTGCCGCACAAATAGTCTCCGAGATAGCTTCCACAGTCAGGCCATCAGGCTGCTGAACAAGGGCGTATAGCATATAACAATGTATATTTTATTACATTGATTTATATATACATATTGCTCTTTTCTGTGGCGATATATCGCATTTCATAAATTGCATTTTTATTTTTATTTTTTAACCTTATTCTATTTTTTTTCTATTTTTATCTATTTTTATCTTATTTTTATAACTGCTGTCTGTCGTCGGGTATTGCACATAAGATTTTCACACCACTGCTTTATACTTGTAAACTGTGAAGTGACAATAAACTTGACTTGACTTGACAATCAATACAGACAAACATTGCATGTGTACACTGTGTCCATACCTGGAAACCTCAATAATGCTGCTGCACTACTGGCACTTTTAAATTATTTTTAAATGCTTTTTGCGCAATTCAACATACAAATATATCATCCACCAGTCACATTATTGTTTTTTATGTATTATGTACAGTATTGTTATAGTATAGTGTTATATAGTATAAGTATAGTATAGTATATAGTGTTAAATTGTAGGAAGTTCATATAGGGAATGGGCAGTAAGTATTTCATTGTTCTACATCTTGAATATTGAATCTCTGTGGTGGTGCCCACAGATGCACATTCCCATACACACGGACATACACACACACACACACACACACACACAGCACACACACACACACACACACACACACACACACACACACACACACACAACACACACACACACACACACACACACACACATACACACACACACACACACACACACACACACACACACACACACACACACACACACACACACACACACACACACACACACACACACACACACACACACACACACACACACACACACACACACACACACACACAACCACACACAGCCCCTTGTGTTGCTCTACAGTGTGTTACTCATACGGAAAATAATTGCACGTCGAGTCGACCAAATCTAGTGGAATGAAACTTGGTTAGTATTGGCAAGGGCTGCTGACTGAATTAAATATCTCTTAGCCTTGCGCTTGTCTTACTGCAACCAGTGTGAACAACATGAACATTATTCCATCCGTGTCTATACAAATTAATCGTCCAGCAGGGTACATTACGGAGGGAATCTAAATAGCTTTGTAATGTGACGGTTGCTACGGCGGTTGTGAGCGACGGTGGCGGCGGCGGTGGCGGTGGCGGTGGCTGCGAAGCGTCTACAGGTCGATGTGAGTATTGACTATGTTGGCATAAGAGCACCAGACAATATCAACTCGATTGGAATTTGCTGTGGATTTTGTGGTCCACTCTCAGAGGACCAACAAGACCTAGGTTTCGCCACTTAGCAATTCCCGGCACGTCTCTGAAGACTAAACAATCTCAACTGAAAAATAAAGCCAGAGACACATTCCCATTCAAAACCCTTTCAAAACAGGCGGCATACTATTACTGTACGTGCTGCATTGCTGGGATCTGAACCTCAAAGTTATGGCATCCATCTCTGAGTCTCACCAAATATCCGCATGTTTATCTTGTTGTTCTCAGGGAGTTGACAGCTCGTGGCTCTTTGATGCTCAAAAGGACATTTTTGTGAGTGCTTCGTTATGACTAAAGGGCGCCCACAGGTGCGGAGGAATTGAACCGTCAACACATCAATACCACTTAGCAGGAATTCCTGAGGAAAGAGCATGGCCATCATAAAAATAAAAATAAAATCTTAGGAGACACACACACACACACACACATACACTCTCTCACACACACACATAGAAGAGTCAGGGTGTCGAATAAGGAGCCTGTTTCATAACTAATTGAATCCTGGAAACGGCCAGCAGCCCCGCCTCGCTGTACACTTTCATGTCACGGAGATGTCTTTTCTGGGGTTTTGTATTTCTCCAGATGCAATTAGGATGGATCCTGGCAAGGTGGCAGCTCTGACCAAGTGGCCTACCACCACCTCCAGACGGGGAAAAGTTTTTTGGGTTTTGCAAATGTTTATCAGTGATTCATCAGGAATTATAGTTCGGTGGCCACTCCCCTTATTGCCCTCACATCTTGTGTGGAATAGACTGGCTGAGGAGGCGTTTGAGGTGCTCAAGTCACGCACACATCTGCACCTGTCCTGACTATTCTGGACCCTGACCTTCAGTTTCTGGTGGAGGTAGATGCCTTCGAGACGGGAGTCTCTTATTTTTCTCATCGGTTGATGCCAACCAAGAAGAATTATGACGTCGGGAACCGGGAACTGCTGGCTATTAAGTTTCCGTTTGCAGAATGGAGACATTGGTTGGAGGGGACCAACATTCCTTTTTTAGTCTGGACGGATCAGTGTAATCTGGAGGACATCAAGTCTGCTAAGAGATTAAACTCTCGTCAAGCCAGATGGGCACTATTTGTCTCTTGTTTAAATTAGTCTCTATCTTATCGCCCTGGTTCAAATAACACTAAGCCTGATGCACCCTCTCGAGTTTTTGCCCCAATAGATGACCCGGACACAACCAAGACGATTCTGCTGCTTGGTGGGAGCCACCTCGCTAGAGGTTGAGAGGACTGTCCAGGAGGCGCTGGTTCGAAAACCAGGACCAAGTGACGTGTGCCCAGGTCGACTCTTTGTTCCCTTGAGCTTGGGATGATCTCTTGGACTGGGGACATAATTCAAGGCTGGCTTGCCATCTGGGTGTGTCACGAACAGCGGCCCTCATTAAACAGCGCTTCTGGTGGTCAACTTTAAAGGATTACGTGAAGGCTTATGTCGCTGTGTGTCCCGTCTGCTCACAGAATAAGGTGAACAATTGACCCCCGGCTGGGCTTCTCAGACCACTACCGATTCTCCAACGACCTTGGTCTCATCTAGGGATCGATTTTGTCACTGGTCTCCCCCCTTCGGATGGTAACACCTGCATCCTAACCATTGTCGACCGTTTTTCCAAAGTTGCTCAATTTGTGCCACTACTTCAACTACTCTTAGCTAAGGAGACAGCTGATCTGATGATTGCCCATGTGTTTAGGATTCACAGTCTGCCAACTGACATTGTGTCTGATAGGGGACCACAGTTCTCTACTTGTTTTTGGCAGGCTCTTTGCAAACAGCTGGAAGCATTCTCCAGTCGGTCCTCCGGATATCACCCCCAGACCAACAATTCCCTGCCCTCCTCTGCTACGGGATTATCACCTTTCAAGTGCTGTCTGGGCTACCAACCCCCCTTTTTTCCGACCCAAGAAGAAGAAGTGGCAGTACCCTCCGCCAACTGCTTCATTCAGCACTGTCGAAGGACCTGGACCAGAGCCAAGAGGGTGTTACGTCAGTCGTCACTGCGTTACAAGGTGCAGGCTGACCCTCGCCGCACAACTGCTCCACAGTACAAGGAAGGTCAGAGGGTGATGTTGTCCACCAAGCACTTCCTTCTCAAGGTAACCTCTGTTAAATTAGCGCCTAGGTTCATAGGTAATTTCCCCATTTCCAAAATCATTAACCCATGCACGGTCAGGCTGGCTCTTCCTCTGTCTATGGGCCACATTCACCCATCATTTCATGTGTCACAGATACAACCTGTGTTCTCTAGTCCCTTGGCCCTCCCTCCTCTCCCTCCTCCTCCACCTAGGATCATCGATGGAGGAGAGTCAAGATGTTACTCAAGGTGTTTTTGCCTCAGCGTTTTTGTACCTTTGCCTCAACCCTCGACAACCTTTTTCCGACCTCTGCTTCCCTTGACAACGTTTTTGTACCTTTCGGGGTTTGTTTCACATGGACTGCCATCTGCTCGCCCTAATCAGCGCGTCCGCTGATCGATTAAACACACACACACACACACACACACACACACACACATTCCAGTCTCCTGTCCTCTGGTCCTGGGTTCTGTCCGACCAATGGCTCCAATGCTAACAGTTTTTTTTTTTTATTGTACTTAATTGTTTTTGTGTAAATAATATGTATGTTGCTCTTCTAACTATCTCTTAAAAGCTAGATCCCCCACTCTAGGTTCCTTCTCACGGTGCCTTCCTCCATCATTCAAGGAGTTTTTTCTTGCCCTAAGGGAGGCTAAGTGTTTGGGGGGGGTGTTGTAAATATGTGGCCAGTGAAGGCTTTTGACATTGTAAATGTTATTAGGGCTATACAAATAAAATGTACAAGATTTTACTTACACAGCACTCAGAACAACGGTACAAGCTTAAAGAAAGAAGTATCCTGAAGTCGGTGTGGGTCGTAACAAACCTAATTGGAGATTTGAAATATTCTGTGAAGGTAAAGCAACAAGTAGGCTTTTGACTGCAGCTATGTGGATAAGCATCAAGCCAAATGTACGACACAAGCTCTCCTCTCGCCCTCCTGAGGTGCAGCCGTTAAACACAGAGAACTTAGTTTTGTCACGGTTACGGTGGATGACAAGGGGCGTGGCCAAGCCGCGGGCTTTGGCGGTGTACACACACACCGCAATCTCCGAGGCTGATTATAATAATCACCGCACCTGGGGGTATAAATACCCTGCCGTCCCGTCACTTCACTTTGCAAGGTCGTACTTTGTACTCACTACTGTGTACTTCGTACATTCTGGAGGAATCGTTACGCCGATGTCCCGGTATCCAGACCCCTTGCCTGTCCCGCGTTACTCTCCTGTCTAATACCTGTCGCTACTTCGACCTCCCGGTATCCAGACTCCTCTCCCGTCCCGGACTACTCGCCGGTCTACTACCTGCCGGTACTCCGCCGATCTACCTCCCGGTATCCAGACTCCTCATCTGTCCCGGACCACGCGCCTATCTACTCCCTGCCGGTACTACGCTGATCCGACTTCCCAGTATCCAGACCCCTGGCCTGTCCCCGATCACTCTCTGTTGTCTTTTGCTTTTATAAAGCTTCACGTTATTGCCTCATTGTGTCTTGGTCTGCATTCTGGGTCCCACCAAATTACCCGGTTGTGACAAGTTTGAAGGGAAGGAGAGAGGAGGCGCTTGACGCAGAAATTATTCTGCGTTTGTGGCTTTGGTGGTTTGTGGTTATTTGATATTGTTTGCGGTGTCAATCACCACAAGTCAGGCAATAACAGCATAGCCCTAGCAAGACCAACATATTGGGTTTTTTGAAGAGAGAGCTCTACAACGATAAACGGTAAACTGTAAATATACTCAATGTTTTGTAATCTGTAATGGGTTTAACCCTTGATTGGGATATATTTCAGCTTGGCTGTTTAATGACCTAAAAATGCATTAGTCTGGACACACAGTTTATCACACTGTGCCCACATCTGAGACTGTAATGACATGATCTACGCAGCATGAACCGTGTCCGAGTTAGCCTCAGTCCTGAGAGGCTAAGGCTCCTGAGGATTCATATTTCCCACAGATTTGAGAACTCATCTGCAGCGGTGGCAGGCATGGGGAAAACGAGATTATACATTTTTTTACTTTGTTAGCAAAAAAATGGTCATTCTCATCCACTTTAGTGCTCTTAGATGGTCTTTTAATTTGCCAAATTAATTAATTTAAAGCTGGGCTGCACAACCAATTGAGTGTATCAAATATGTCGCTGTGCTGGAGAGAAACACAGCGTGCACCCATGATGAATACCAAGTCTATGCTAATTTCCGCCGATTGGACCTTAAGAGACCCACTACCCACACGCCATTATCTAACCCTTAACACTTTCTAATACAGTGACATGTTACAGCTTACACAGGATGGTACATGCCTGGCAGGCAGTGTTAATCCACCAATTGAATAGAATTAAAAAAAAACAGCCAATCAATAGGCCGCCTGCCTTGTGGCCTCAATAAACAGACTGGAAACATAGCGGAAGCGTGGAGGAAATACACATTGCTCTTAAAGACCTGTTGTGTTGGGGACGACAGGTAATGAAAAAAAACAAACAGCAGCCCCCATCCCTTATTTAAGCCTGGGCTGGAAAACAATCACAGTTTAAACCTGACTTGGTGGCAGCACAGGGGCTGGGAGAGAGGAATGGTTCGTGCCTGCAAGGCACTGGATAAGGCTCACCTGCTTCAGGAACAGCAAACAGCACTGCAGTGTAGCAGCCGCTGACAGACAGCCGTCCATCATTTTGATCATTAAAGTACATATCAATAACAAACAATGGGCACAATTGCTCTCATGCTAGACAGACACATTAAGGTGGCTGAAGGTTATGTCAAATTCAGAATAACACATGAATTAAGACACAAACCGTGGAAGATGCCGTCATGCACCGCGTACAGAAATTTTCAAACAAGGTTTTTTCACATGAAGGATTTTCACACATGGATATATGCGTGGCACAGGGATATATGTAATGCATTATTTAACAAATTGGAAATTACCTTAATATTCCTCTTTAGTTCAAACAGTATTCTAAAATTAGATAAGGCATGACAGAAATGTTAATTTCAGCTAAACTGTATGTGCCAAGAGTATACTGATGTTCGACTGAACATTTGCCCTCCATAAAGGCTACATACACCATAGAGTGTTTCTCAATGCCAGGCAATACAATCAAGGAAAGAATAGAGATTGTCACATGGTATCTTTAGACAACGTGAGCTTCAACAATCCCAAGGTTGATTTGGCTAATTAGAGAAAAAGAAAAAGGAAAGGAAAGACAATACAAATTGATGACGGCTCGTCACAAAGACGTATTACACATAACCAATGTCTCAAGAATGTCCCTGTTCACATTCATTGGCATGCTGAAACTGTGCAAGAATACTCATTAGGCCGGGAACAGGGGCATGGGGGGATTAAGGCAGTGAAGTGAGGGAATCAATGTTGGTTGTTTCCCTGGTCTCTCTGGGTGGAATTCAGACAGAATTCCCCAGTCCTGCCACGTAGGCGCCCTGCAGTGCGGTGTGCAGTAATGTTGCCGGCTAGTTCTTCACTGCCAGAAGAGTGTATTTATTCTTCTCTGAATATCAACTGAATTTGGAGAACACCAAAATCATAGAAGTGAATAACCTCAAGGTAATAATTATCAAAACAAAACCCAAAATGTTTTGATACCAAAATTGTATCTAAATTATTAACAAGCTAAACATGTGTTTGCATCATTGTGGCAATTCCATAGAGTGTGTTTGTGTGAGTTAAGAAACAACAGACGTGGTTGCACTGCCTTTCACCGAGGCAGGTTCTAAACACAACACCATGCTGTCTCAAGACACCACATTCACAGCTCAGTACAGGCTGTCATCACCCTATCAACCAGATAGTCCAATCAGCTATTGAAAGGCTACATTCACAATATAATCATGAAAGGTTTGCACGGTACACATGTTATGACATATATAACTATATCTCTGACGTATTAGATGTGTTCATGTCAGTGGACGTCTAGACCGTTGTTCGTCAAAGCCTTTTGTTTGAAGTGTTAGCATCTCTGTGTGGTGGACAATAGCCGAAGGGCAGTGCAGGGTGATACAGGATCATGAGTGTGTGTGTGTGTGTGTGTGTGTGTGTGTGTGTGTGTGTGTGTGTGTGTGTGTGTGTGTGTGTGTGTGAGTGAGTGGAGGGGGGGTCAGAAGGTCAGAGGTTAGTTGAAGGGGGGCCCCCTGAAGGAAATTGTTTATGAAAATATTTAATTGTGCCGATACTCTGTTACGGAGGAGCCTACCAGCACTTGATCAGCACTGGATTTTAGTTTAGTTTGGATTAGTTAATACTGCGTACCGCCACTTACTGGTGAATCTAGGTACGCACGTTACTTGATCTGTAAACTGTAACATTCAATCTGTAATCTGTAACACTCAACCTAAAATCGGTAACACTATCTGTAATCTGTAACACTTGATCTGTAATCTGTAACACTGGATCTGCAATATGTGATCTGTAATCTGTAACACTATATCTGTAATCTGTAACAATTGAGCTGTAATCTTTAAAACGTGATCTGTAGCTCATGGTACAGACGTCCTCTCTGTCCCCGTTCTGACTCTCACCAGTATTTGCGAACATATATATCCGCTAACATTTTTTTTCGCTTACATTGAGAAAGTGTCTTTGGAAGTATGGTTTAGAATTTGTTGAACGTTCAAAACAGATTCTGATTATGTTACTACTAGTATCACAAATCCGACTTTAGATTAGCAGTACTAGTCTTCCCATTGTCAGTATCCCTCCATGGCCAACAACGAACACAAACACGTAGCAGGTGGGGAAGACGAGCAAAAACTTTGTGTCCGGACACCTACGTCGTTAGACAAAGAATATCTCTAACAATACAGGAGAACCCTATGTGACTCCATGCTGCCCACTTGCTGCTTTCCAGCGAAGAAGATGTGTAGTCTCCCCCCAGAAGTTCGGCTGTGGCATCGCCAACTTTCTGGATCCAAGATTACATTACTACTGATGTTTATGAATTAAAATCCACTGGAGCCTCTGTATTTGTGTGTGTGTGTGTGTGTGTGTGTGTCTGATTTTCAGAAGTGTGTCAGAAATGGCTGTTTGGGGCCAAGGAGCAAGCTGAGAAAAGCATATTTCATAACCGACTGAAAACATTTGAAGGTTTTTTTCATAATTACCAATTTTCGGGTTGTGTAACGAGATAAAAACACATGTCTGAAAAAATCAACTAGAAGTAACTAACCCTTGTGGTTGGTTTATTGAACCGTTGCTGTTTTACTAGCACCTTTTTGATTCCAATTTCAACTGCCATTCAGTATATATTCATATATATACGTATATATATATATATATATATATATATATATATATTTATATATATTTATATATATACATATATATTTATATATATATACGTATATATATATATATAAAAACTAAACTAGTCAAACTACAGCCTTGGCCATAGTCTCCAGAGATCTGCTCCATCACTCTCAACAGACAGGAAGGGGAAATAATTTAATCAATGAATGAAACATTAATGCTTTTTTTGAAAAAAATAAGCATCGGCTGGTCAATAGCAAACCTTGTTTGCTGCAAAGGAAAAATAATCTAAATTATGAATCCTAAATAATATGAACCCAGTTTCCCGTGTGTATATCAGTGACGGTAATAGATAAGACCGTTACATGGTAGATGAAGGTCCTTTGTACGTTACTAAAGGAAAAATTCTCCGTAAAGACAGATTATACAGAGAAGGTTTGTGCCCAGTTGATTTATTGCTGTCCTTGTTCCCAGGGAGCGACGTTTACTTTAGAAAAAAGGACACACCTTGCAGGACCAACACTGCTTTCTATATTCAGGATTCAGTTTTTATTCTCAGGCAGTGTACCTACTGAACTGCTAGGAGTGCTGTCCCAATCATAACATTGTCATCCATATAACATTACACTATCATTCACTATCATATTTTGCTGGACTTTCTAGACTCATTACAGTTACTGAAATATTCTGCACTGCGTTGCACTGTATTCATGATGCTGCTGCACTACTGGCACTTTTAAATGCTTGGTGCAGTATACACCATATGTATATACTAGGGCTGCCCCCTATTAGTCGACCAAAGGTTAATCGACCAAATAGTCATTAGTAGATCAAGTTTTCATTGGTCATCGTTAATCGCAGGAAAAAAAATTATAATAAAAAAACGTGACACGTGAGAGAGGACAGCAGCGGCGCAGAGGAAAGTGAGCCCGCACCAAAGAAGCAAAGGGAAAAGCAGCAGGAGGTATCTATGCTGATGGGTTCTGGTGAACAGCAACAGACGAAAGCTGAGAACAATGAAATTAAGACATACTTGGAGGACCGAACCAAGGTTAATAAGGGACCACTGGTGGAAAATAAATGAGGAACGCTATCCTAAGCTTGCCAGAGTAGCTAAACGCATCGGAGCACATATTTTCAAAAGCCGGCTTCATTGTGAGCAAGACACGGAGCTCACTACTCCCGGACAATGTAGAAAAAGTTTGCTTAAGCCTATATTTATTTATTCATTTGTTTATATAATTTATATTTATTTTACATTGTTAAAAGAAATATAGTTTCAATTTAGTTTAGTTTAAAAAAAAAAAGTTTACTCATCGTTTGTTTTATAAAGTTATTGTGTTGGTTTCAAAAATGTATAAGTTGTGTGATGTTGATGTTATATGCTGTGTTGTGTTGAAATAAATAAAAAAAATGTTCAGACAGTCTCCTTGTTGATTTTTCCAACACATTCAGAATCATAATTGAATTACTTGCCGGTGTCGTTAAACAGGCAGCTCGTTGCATGCGTGCGCATGCCCACCATTAGTCGACCATTAGTCGACTAATGTCCATGCCACTGACGACAATTGGTCGACCAGGAAAATCTTTGGTCGGGGGCAGTCCTAGTATATACTGTATCCTCCATCAGTCACTTTATTGTTTTTTTTATTGTGTACAGTATTGTTATAGTATAGTGTTCTTTATAGTATAATGTATAGTACATAGTATAGTATATAGTGTTGTTTATAGCAAAGCATATCATAGTGTTGTTTGTAGTATAGTATTGCATAGTTTAGGAGGGAATGGGGAGTGAGCATTACATCGTACTTAAATAAACATCTTGAATTACACAAGGTGGCTGGTGAAGACGCTTGAGATCACACTGAAACGTGCCGATGCGGCCGCTCAATTATGTTGTTATGATCATCATTGTCACATACGTACGTTCGTCCTGCGATCCACACGTATGGTGACTTTGGATGACCCGTGGGAACACCGCCGTGTCTGCTGCATGCAACCGCCGACCTTTCCTCGGGTGTGAAATTTCATGTTTTGCAGCCGATAAGTGAAACGGCGGTGGCCAGTAAGGTTAGGCGGGAGTGGATGAATACCGAGGGAAACGGAGGAATAATGAGGATGATGATGATGATGATGATGATGATGATGTGGATTCAATGGAAATGGCTCAAACCCTGCCATTGCTCGACGCCACAGTGGCTTTGCATGATACCTGTGTTCATTTTTTCTGGATGCCTGCCTACGGGGGCACCCTATAGAAAACACATTCGAACCACTTTTCTGCGTGACATCCTACATCTTCCCGGTTCCGGTTCCCCTACATCCAGGGACCATTTCCACAGGAGTTCGGTGTGTCTCAGAAACCCTGTAGATATCAAAGCGTGTCCTCTCTCACACTCTCCGGGGTCTCCACCTCGTCACGCAACCGTGCTTTTACCGCGTGCATACGCACTCGCACGCACACACACTTTTGTTTCCTCTCATCTCTTCGTCGTCGGAAGCCCCTTTAATTCAACTCCACTCTCTCTCTCTCTCTCTCTCTCTCTCTCTCTCTCTCTCTCTCTCTCTCTCTCTCTCTCTCTCTCTCTCCCTCCCTCCCTCCCTCCCTCCCTCCTTCCCTGCCCGGCCTCCATCCTCATTGGTGCCTTACCAAACACTGTCTGGCATAGATCAGCTAGAAGGACAGAATGAGGATCAATGTTGTTGATGTTGTAGATCAGTGGTCCCCAAACTAAGGCCCGCGGGCCGGATACGGCCCGCCTCCACATTTGGCCCGGCCCCCTGAACAATACCAGAGACGCATTATGATTTATTTAAATTTATTTATTTATTTTTTTAATTAATTTTCTTTTTTTTTAATGTTCATCAGTTCACACTGATGAACATACATAGGTAAGATCACTTTTCTGACTTTTCTGAGTATAAACAAATTTAATCATAATAAAATCTACTGGGATAAAATACATCTCCACAACCATACTGGTAGTGAAATGTATTGTGCTGTGTAGGTGCTGTATCACTTAGTTCGGTTTCTCAGCCTGCTTGCTTTGTGGTTTTCACAGGGAAGTTGATGAGAGAGAGCTGCAAACAGCGGTGTCTACAAGCCTACTGGAACCGACAAAAGGATTATAAGGAAGGAACACAAGAACTTTGAGAGACTGCTCATATGAGTCATTTGAGTAAGAGATTCTGCTCTGTGAAGAACCCAGAGAGGGTTATTTGGTTATTATTTATTTCATAAATAGTGTTATTATATATTTCCCGACTTTATTTTTTCTGTGAAGAACCCAGAGAGGGTTATTTGGTTATTATTTATTTCACAAATAGTGTTATTTATTTCCTGACTTTTTTCTGTGAAGAACCCAAAGAGGGTTATTTGGTTATTATTTATTTCATAAATAGTGTTATTTATTTCATTAATAGTGTTATTATTTATTTCCTGACTTTTTTTTCTGTGAAGATCCCGGAAAGGGTTATTAATATTTGGTTATGTGTGTCTTTCTGGAAAACAATAAATGTTTACGTTTAGGCACCCCTGCGATCGTCACACTTTTTCTGTTACAAACTGACCCCGGCCCCCATCAGAGAAGGGAAAAGTTATGTGGCCCTCACAGGAAAAAGTTTGGGGACCCCTGTTGTAGATGATATTGACTGTAGAAATCAGGCAAACTCAAACATTTGTCTTTAAACAGGTGAGGAGGAACATTCCTTTAATGTCTCGTCTAGGGCTATGTGTGTGTGTGTGTGTGTGTGTGTGTGTGTGTGTGTGTGTGTGTGTGTGTGTGTGTGTGTATGTGTGTGTGTGTGTGTGTGTGTGTGTGTGTATGTGTGTGTGTGTGTGTGTGTGTGTGTGTGTGTACGGTTTGGCTCAAATAGGGATAATACAAGCTTATTCACTTTCATTATTGATATTTTGTTAGATTTTGTCTTGGAAGTGCAACTCTGGGGACTAAAAACATTTTGTGCACATGGTTTCCACTCCCAATCACTCAGGAGCACAGCAAGATATGACATTTCAAGTTACGACAAAAGTCTGACTAAATTGGGCGGCCAGCATGGAAGAAAAAATAAATAAATAAATAAAATAAAATAAAATAATAATAATAATAATAATAATAATAATAATAATAATAATAATAATCATAATAATCATAATAATCATAATAATAATATTAATTTGGTAAGTCAACAGGAAACAAACCGATAGCAGACTGCTAAATTATACTGAGTGATTGTTAAGGTGTAGTGCAGGGGTTGTCAGCTGTTTCAGATATTTGAATGTCATTTTAATAATGACAATATGAATTGTATGTATACAAACACACCCAACTGCCTGTCAAATGTTGAGGGCAAGGCCTGTTTTGTTTGCCTTGTCAGCCTTCCTTATAAAATACGCCAGCCTGGCAGAAAGCACACCGCCATGTGAGAGACTACCCTGTACTCGGAACCAAAAAAAACAATATTTTTGGACCATTTGACCATTTGGATTTGGTAATTAATCAAGATGTCAAAATATACCATGTGAATGTTTTGTATTTTACATGTGATGGCCATGTCCTACTGAATTCAATATTTGCAGCACAACTTTTATTTGTATGTATTAAAGCCGTTTCGGTAGAATCCATTATTTGTAACTCAAGTATGAATGTAATCTAACTGCCTGATTATAGTTTTGTACTCAAACACACAGTGAACTCATCCTAGACCCACTTGGATATGGGTCATGTGATTTCAAAGAATTTAATTACAAATTAAGTTGTTTTTAAATAATAAATTCTAGTGTAATATTGAATTGAGGGTCCCAGACTCCAATGATGAATCCCTTTTCCCCTGCCTTTTCTCAGTTGATATCAATGCTAACACAATCTCAAAAGAGTATTCAATTTGCCACATGACCTCCCACCGACATTAGCATAGTTTATTATTAAGATAATTAACTCATGGGTCAGACTAAAACTGGTGGTGTTCACCAACAGGACGTGGGAAATGCCATGTCACTCTCAGTTATTTAGTGTCTATATTTACATGCCCAGATTGATATGACATAACATCCACTCAAGTCACAGCAATTCTGTGGGAAAGCGTAAATGGAGCCAATGAAGGTTATCTTGCCCATATCGTCACAGTCCTCATCCACCGGCTCAGACTCAGCAATGCATTGCACTGCTGCTTGATGCCATGTGAGCGCCTTGGTGAGCAAAAATCGGGTTAAGACACACAAGTACAAAGACATATAGAAACATACTCACACACACACACCTCACACGCAAAATTGCAGAAAAACAGGATTCAGTCTGAAGGGCTCTAACCCTGTCTCCCTGCCAGAGTTAGAGATGAGAGAACATGCATATAGTAATATGTCAGGTACATCTGTCTATCTGTCTGTCTGTCACTCCGTCCATCCTGCCTATCCATCCACCTATCAATCTATCAATGTCAAAATAATATTTCTCTCAATCGGACTGTCTGTGTAAAGGGTGTGTTTGAGGTTAGCATCAGGGCCTGCGGCGGTTGTGCGGACGACACAGCGTGAGGCGAGAGTGGCGGAGAGGCAAGCGGGAGTGTGTGTGCATATGTATGTGTGTGTGTGTGTGTGTGTGTGTGTGTGTGTGTGTGTGTGTGTGTGTGTGTGTGTGCATGTGTGTGTGTGTGTGTGTGTATGCGTGTGTGTGCATGTGTGTGCATATGTGTGCATGTGTGTGTGTGTGTGTGTGTGTATGGCGTGTGTGTGCATGTGTGTGCATATGTGTGCATGTGTGTGCGCCTGCCTCTAACAACCCTGTCTTGGGCTGCGCTTTGTCTTCCTCGAAGACAAAGAATCTCGATCCCATGGTGAGAGATGGTTTTTGTCTTGTTTGAACCTCAGAGGAGGCATCGCAATATATTTGACATTTAAGGCACGCAGTGCGATCCACACGGAAGCATAGCCTCCTTCTCCTCCTCCTCCTCCTCCTCCTCCTCCTCCTCCTCCTCCTCCTCCTCTCCTCCTCCTCCTCCTCCTTATTGGACCTCAAACGGCAGATGGATAAAAAAGAGCCATTGCTTGACACACTGGTCCCCTAACACAGAGGTTCCCAACCACCGGGCCGCCGGGCCGTGGAGGTGTTACTGCCAGGCCGCGAAACAGCTGTGTGTTTATCATCATATTTGACTGAAATAATTTGAGTATAGGTGAACGGCGGGCGGTATAATCTATATATAGAGATTATATATATAGTATAATCTATATATATAGATTATATAGCGGTATATATGGGCGGTATAATCTATATATATAGATTAAATATATATCGGCGGCATAACGAGAGACTTTCAGTTGCATGCGCTACTAAAGAGACTACACGCTAGTGATGTGTCGGTCGCGAACGAGCCGGCTCAAAGAGTCGGCTCTTTTAAGTGAACGACGGGAGCCGGTCCGCAAGATTTTTTTCATGTATCTGCCGGTCCGTGGCACAAAAAAGGTTGGGAACCCCTGCCCTAACAGACACTTGCATTTGACTAAGGAACAAAGAGGATTTTCTCCAGGGATGTTGTTGTAGGCTGGGTTGTCGGCAAAACACCCTCTCTCTCTGGGAACGATAGCGCTGATACAAGAGACAATGCGTGGAAAATGGATCAGCACACGGCCGCTCCTTATCTTTGGGCCTGTGTAACATTGGTTGCAAAATTGGGCCTCATGTGGCGTGTCTGGGCTCCCCGTGATAAACTGTATTGTCATTGAAAATACCAACCTGAGCCAATTAATGGCCTATTATTCAGGATAAGTAGGTTAGCTTAGTCGGAGTCGAGTCTTCGGCAAAATTATTTATGTAAATGAGTTATTTTGACAGAAGCGGAAAATGAGCCAGAAAAAGTGAGCCAAAGCAAACAGTAATGACACTGCAGTGAACGGGCCAATTGGCTCCTCTGGAACCCCTTCCACCCGCTGAGCAGAATGTGTGTGTGTGTGTGTGTGTGCGTGTGCATGTGCGTGTGTGTGTGTGTGTGTGTGTGTGTGTGTGTGTGTGTGTGTGTGTGTGTGTGTGTGTGTGTGTGTGTCTGTGTGTGTGCATTTGCATGGTTTGAATAGATTTTTCGGAATTACAATGAGACTGAAAGAGAACAAATGCATTAGCGTGGCTTCATGATGGCTTCACAGCTCATCTAGTTGAACATTGTGTTTCTACTAAAGGACATTCTTTTCTTTCCCTTTATACGGCAAGATTAGCAATAGCAACAGGCATTCGATAAATTATTTTACATGGTCTCATTCATAGGAGAGTATACATTGCACATTCCAATTACAGGCAAATGTCTTCATATAATGATGCAAAACATATAAATTGGAAACAAAAATGAGATAAAATATATGTGGCATTGGTGCTATTTCCGACAATGCAACTCTCACTTACTGGGGTGAGAGACCCTCTGGTTGGCACACAATAATCAACGCTGGGTTCCCTACTGAAGTCCTGTCCGACTAAATAAACTTAGGCAGAAGCAGAGATATCAAAAATGTATACAAAGTTTATTAAAGTCACAACAGCAGTAGTGCACTTATGCAATTCAAATATACACATGACATTGGACATAAAAACAACAAACACTGACGGCTGGGAAGGGGCAGGACTGGGGGCCTATGGACATTTAGTTTATAATGTGAAGGCATATGGATTGGTAGAGTTACAGCTAACAGGGGAGGTAATACATCCCAGTGAGTTAAACACAACACTCTTGTGTACAACTTTAGATAGTCACACCAAACACAGCATCACACTTAAGCACTGCCTTTTATATATATATATATATATATAAATAGTCACACCAAACCAGGGGTCGGTTGATCAAAGGGTGTTTTACTCTTAACAAGTCGTTAAATCAGCTAATCAGTGAATAAGGCCCCGTCACACCATAACGTTCTGGTCAGCGTTCTATGAACGTTCTAATCCTTCAATTTTCGAGCGTTCTAGGTGAGGTGGACACATCTGGCGTGTGACTAACGTGTGACTAACGCATGAATTAGCGTGTGACTAACGCATGAGGAGCGTGTACCAGCGACCAAGTAAACTATTAGCGTGTGCTGACATGTCACTGTGTTCAAACGGGTATAAAACGCGGGGAAATCACAGTGGATTCAGTTGTTCTTGTCACAAGTGGATTGTTCGGTGGGACCCAGAACGCAGACCAAGACACAGTGGAGCTATAACAGAGCTTTATTTCAAGCAAACACAACACAAGAGAGTGATCAGGGACAGTCCAGGGGTCTGGGTACCGGGAGGTCGATCCGCGGAGTACCGGCAGGTAGTAGACCAGCGAGTGACAGGTACCAGACAGACAGATGATCAGGGACGAGCGAGAAGTCTAGATACCGGGAGGTCGGAGTAGGTACGACAGGTACTGGACAGGTAATTATAATTACCGGGGAGCTCGTATAGACCGGCGTAACACGAGACAGGCGGGTGACGCGGGATAGGCAAAGGATCTGGATCTCAACAAAGTATGACGTACGACCTAACGCCGGGGCAACGGGAAGCCAGGGTCTATATACCCCAGGTGAGGGGATTAGCAATCAGCCACAGCAATTGCTGAAAGGTTTGTGTGTGCGCCGCCAGCGCACATGGCTTGGCCACGCCCCCTGTCAACCACCGTAACCGTGACAGTTCTTCTGGATATTGAACAGTGCACATCATGCCGCCAAGAGGAAAAAAGCGTGTGAGGGGGGCTACTGCTAAACTCCATGTCCATCTCAATGTCGTCTGTACTCCATCTCCAATGCGAAAATAGGCACACAATGTCGGATGAGTGTATGACTATGAGCACTGGTCCTGACCCACAAACACACACACTCCATCTCCAATCTGAAAATAGGCACACAATGTCGGATGTGTACCAGTGAGTCGTTCACTGCAAAGCAAAGATTGTGAACGATTAATAACAACCAAGGAACGCTAGGGTAACGACTGACTAACAATAGCCGAACGCGTGCAACGGCGTGCAATTGGCGAACGTTAGTACAACTTCCACAAACGTTCTCCAGCGTTCTCCAGTGTTTAACGTTAAACGTTGAAGAACGCTGGTCTCCATGAGAACTTTTGTGCATGTTCAAAACTTTATTTTCGGACCAGTTCTTCTGGATATTGAACAGTGCACATCATGCCGCCAAGAGGAAAAAAGCGTGTGAGGGGGGCTACTACTACTGTTTCCTCAAACGCTGACCAGAACGTTATGGTGTGACGGGGTCTTTAAGTTTTAACATATGTTTAAATCGGGTTGTTCAAAGGGTGTTTAGTGGTCAACGAGTGATTAACCAGTGGTTACTTTAATCACCGGCTGAAGGTGCATTCAACTATGATTAAGACATTTCAAGTGATTCTTGTTTAGCTTTTACCTAACTTTTTGCTGCTCCACAACATGAATTAACATCGCTAGAGAAGAGAACCATCAAGAAAGACAACAATTAACATATATACAACATATAAATCGAAATAATTATTATTTAATAAATATATATAATCTTAAAAAAAATCACTATTCAGTATTTCCCTGCTCTCCTCAGATTAACTTCTGCTTAGGAAAAAGATTGTTTTTCTCTTTCTGCTTGAGCTAGCGTTAGCATCCATCTTTTGAGTTGTTAAGAGGAGATACAGGAAGTTGTTTCAAGAATTATGGGTAAACATACTTAATCACTGTTTAACGACTGCTTAACTAGTGATTACTTAATCACTCGCCTAATCACCCTTTGAAAAAAACCACAGTTAACGACTGGTTAACTAACGACTGATTAATTCATTAATTAATCATGTTTTGTTACATGTAGCAAATACACGTACCGAGATCTGTTTCGTTTGCAACCCGGTTTCACACTCGCTCACAGTCCTATCAAGCGGAGAGGACTGTTGCTCAAAATTATACATGCATTAGAAAGTCATCCAAACAAGCAAACAAACTCGAAAGAATAAACATAAGCTGGTGCTAACATACCCGACACTTGCCTCCTGCACAGCTCGTGCCGCACCAAGACTATTCTTTCACAAACGCAAGTTTGATGGTCGTGGGTGTTAATAAAGGAAGTGGCTCATCAACACTGAGCTGCCGGGAAAGCCCCTGGGTCCTAAGGCTACCTGACTACATATATATGTATGTTTTATATTGCCTGTTAAATGGCTACTTTTACCATTTTCAACACTGCTATGAACATCACATAAGCAAAGCTTAAAATCCAAGCAAACATTTAAAGAAGCAAAACGTTTGGGATGTGTGGTAGGTGAAATGTGTTTAAATCTCCCATTTTCAAGTGAAACAGGATATCCACATGTGTGGGATAGAGAGTTGCTCACTGTTCATCGCCGTCCATTCTCAGAACAAACATCAAGCGGCGTGTTAGCACATACTGTGGGTGTAGTGATGTTTGGTCTGCTCCTCTGTGTGTGCAGACAAATCCCTTTGCTGCTTGCTTCATTCCATTCGCTTTGTTGGTGGCATTATGAGCGAGCCTGCGCTCCACAAACATGACCTAATGGATAGCCATCAGGAACAGGAAGCTTAAAGGGAAACTTTGGTCTTTTTTATACCTGGACCCCGTTTTCCCCATCAATGTAAGTCTTAGTGACTAATGTGGACAATAGTTTTGTATAACTGGTCCAGTATTGAGCAAGAACGCAGCCACGAAATGCCTCGGGGCCATTAGGCCCGTAAATGTAAGTCCTCTTTAAAGTGCTTGTTTTCCCCACTGACAGGCTCGGATTGCTAGAAGTGTTTGACAACATTATGGAAAGGATCCCTATAGAGAAATACAACTATTTGATGTTTACCTTTGGATTGATGTGGTCTGTTTGTCATTGTGTCTAAAAAAAAGTCTCACTCTGAAATCCTGTGAGAGCTATGTTGGTGAAGGAAGACAACGGTAGGAAAGTGAGAGAGAGAGAGTTGGAGGGACGAGTGCTGGCAAGAGTCTATTGTGTTGGATAGCTTAGTGTTATCCAAAATATGTCATGGCTGAATATTTAGCTGATTTCGACAATGTGAGATTTCACATTTATTTCAGAGCGAGACTTCTCAAGCTAGACTTGGTTAGCACCTTAAATAGCAGACTGGATGAAGCAAAGGCAAAGAATAAAGTTGCATTTCTCTGTATTGATCATTTACAAAATGTTGGAATGCAGACACTTCACGGCTGTGTTCTCACTCAATACTGGACCAATTTCAAATGTGGTAGTCCACTAATATTAGAGTCATGTTAGACCCAAATGATGGAACAATTATGTGAACGGTTTTACAACTGAAAACAAGAAAGTAATGCAACTACGTCACGTTTTGGCCACCTACACATATCTGCGTCCTACGAAAAGGTCTCTATCATTTGCCATGAGCTTGTGTGGTCAGGTAAGGGGAGGAGGGGGGGGGGGGTTGGTGTTAGGAAGAGGAACATGTCTCTGTCCAAAACCTAATGGCACCCAGCCCAAGTTAACACCAGCCTCCGCTTGCATCAAGAAGACCAGAGAGCATTGTTGTCCAGTCTGGGCCCTTTTAATCATCAGAACAATCCCACTCAACCCAGAGCCCAAGCTGCTGCCATCTGTGTGTGCACATAACCATTTAATTTTCAGCTTCAGTGTGGTTGCTCATTGCTTCAGAATGCTGAGAACCTGTTGTGTCCTAGTTTATTTAATGCACGGTTCATCCCATGTCTGTGCTTCGGACAACTACAATCGAGAGAAATTCAAAATGGATGTTTTTCTCAGTGTTCACAGCGAGCAGTTGCTGCCTTGGCAAAAGGTTATTGAAGAAGAACCTTTGATTAACGCATGTTGGTGATGTGGGTTGGAGAGACCAAGGGCAGTGTATAATTAAAATCCCTCTCTACATCAGGAACACGCACATGGACAGACATTCAAAAGGGAAAGAGATTTTCTAGAAAGAATTGATTGCAATATAGCCCACAGCCTATGGACTATATGTATGAGCAGAGCATTCAACAAGCTGTTACCATGGGTGATGAAATCCAGTGTCACTCTTCATTATGACTCAACCCATTCACTTTATATCTGTAAATCTGTATCCATGTCGTCACAATACACACATACATAGAGTTATTTGTATCTGAAAATCTGTATCCGTATATATATTCAAAATTGTCCAATTGGTATATCATGTATGTCAACTTCTCCTCAGTCACACATTGCCGATTATGGCTCCCGTTTGAGATCAGACAGCGACACGACACGAAAAGTGAAAAAGTCTATTCTCAATGATCTGGAATGTCCTATCATTGTCTGAACGCAGTCCTATACATTCGTAACAGAGTCCTACAGATCTGGAAGGTCAGAGAGGTCGGCCATGCACTCCCGCCAGTATAGTGCATCCCGTAACATTCGGGAAACTCAGCCGATTTTGTCTAGTCGGATTACAATCGTGACTATGTCGTGACAGATTCTTCTGTATTGAATCAAAATCTTAACAATGTGTGGGACCCTGTCAGGATGAACGGGCATGATTTGGAGAAGTTTTTCATTGCTTGCCAATTGAGTCCAGATTACGTCCAGATGTTGCCGAATGTCTAACGGATGTCGGTTCACTGTCTGATCTTTGTCAGTTCGCATTCAGGAGAATTGGGACGCTTCCTGAACAATATCTGATTGTTGTCATGATTAAATGAATGTTTTTACAAATTTGTGAATTTCCCACCACAAATCACAGGATCTTGATCAGACTGTCGACAAATTTTAATCGGGTCGTATCAAGGACAGCAGTAAACATCGTAAATGTGTGACTGAGGCTTTAGCAAGTGGCAACACAAGCTGGTAGTATGCCTTGAGACAAAATACTGCACAACACAGTTAATATAACAATGAAGCCACTTTAAACCACCAGAACTAAATAAAACACATGTAGGAAAATACCTGAGTTTATAAAGAGCCTACACGCAAATAAATAGGCTGCTCATTCAAATCTATACTATCAATTTGTTCTGCCTGTGATCATTACCCAAACATACAGGAAGTTTCCCCTAACTGCTGGCCTAGGATCAGCTTTCCATTAGATTAGTAAGGAGAGTAAAAATAACTGACCTGGGACCAGTGGCTAAGTATGATGATGGTATGATGAACCTGATTGTTGGAGTATGGGAAATCTGATCAGTTTTAAGGGCATTTTAGGGGGGAAAATGTATTATTGTCTCAATATATATTCAATGTATAGCCACAAGAGCTCAAACTGGTAAGTATTATATTATTGTTTTTATTATAATTGTGGTAAAAAACCGGGACAATTTGGTAGTGAATGTTGAAAACTGGGTTTCAGTGTTTAACAGATACAAATGATAATATACAAGGAAAACAGAGGCCTAGGTACAGATTTAAAGATACAAATCACTCTGTATGTATTTGTGTATTTTCAGATACAGATACAGATTTAAAGATATAAATCACTCTGCATGAATTTGTGTATTTTGAGTTACAGATACAGATTTAAATATACAAATCACTCTGCATGTATTTGTGTATTTTGAGATACAGATACAGATTTAAAGATACAAATCAATTTGCATGTATTTGTGCATCGTGAGGCTCAGATCCACCAGCATATACGGAGCACATGTTCTTCACCCTGAAGTGAACCCGCAGTAAAGCCTATGTTCAGTAAGTGTGGTCATGTTCTGCACAGTAACTTGAGGGGTTAATTACACTACTAAAGTCTGGGGATAAAGTCTTTATAACATCTTCAATTGACATCTGCACTTTATCTGTACTGAGCTCACAACCACTGATGAGAATATGATGATGAGATCAATCCTCAATGGGTGTGTGCATGTGTGTGCTCGCAATTATGTGTCTGTGTGTGTCTGCGTATGTACATGCGCTGATGGAAATTGTGATTTAGCGCAGACAGAGCAAAATGGTTAGGTCACCTTGATTGATTGTGAAAGCGATCCTCTGCAAAAAAAATGTTGAAGCTATGAGTGATATGACTCTGCATGGAGTTTACAAAAACTGTTGTAATAAATTGTGTAGCATAATGAATTTTATGTAAATTTCCTTGTGCATGCCATGTGCCACATGCTTCAGCTGTGTGTGTGTGTGTGTGTGTGTGTGTGTGTGTGTGTGTGTGTGTGTGTGTGTGTGTGTGTGTGTGTGTGTGTGTGTGTGTGTGTGTGTGTGTGTGTGTGTGTGTGTGTGTTTGTGTGTGTGTTGTATTCACTGACCCCTATTCACTGAGAAGTGCTAGGGTACATCTTTGAACATAACAGATGCTTGCAGAACTAAGAAAGGATGGAACATAACATAATTAAATATGCCTATTGTCTTTGAAATAAATGTTTAAATATTACCTGATATTATCTGATTCACCGCCCAGACAACTCATAGCCAAAAATGCATGTAGGGATTGAAATATGATCTATATTTTAGAATTGTATTTGCCATTTGCAACAAGTACAATGGAATGCTTACTCCCCATTCCCTCCCGCAGGATGAAATTGTAGAACACAATCCTATAAGAATACTATACACAATTACATAAAACTTTAACATAAAAAGAACAATAAAGTGATTGATGGATGATATTTACATGTGATATATTGTGCAAAAAGGAAGTCCATAATCCAGTTTCAGATGGCGGTGCCCAGACCTAGGTCCCTCAGTTGGACCAGCTTGGAGCTACTTGGAGGGAACGATGGTGTTGAACGCAAAGCTGTAGTCAATGAACAGCAGTCTGACGAAGGTTTCCCTTCTGTCTTTGTAATAACACAGATTGTTGTAATACCTTTCTCTATAATGGCACATACAAAGGGTAAACTAATTGTGTGACTGTGCTTATTGGTTCTGGTCTAATTCTGCGGCATGTGTAGTTTGCACTCTCACACACGCAACCTGACAGGCAAAGAAGACTTTTGGAAATTATTAAATAATGGATATACACGGTTTCTTATATGCTGTAAAAAATAAAAACACCAGCTGCTAGGTCCAGAGAAGAAACTGCCTTAGACACCACAGGGAAGGTCTAAAAAGGAGCCTGCGAGGCTAATTCTGGAGAAACTCTAATAGCTGGGATCTGTATCTGGTTTCCTGTCGGGTCTATGGTAATCCTCACATTATTCCATCACTCATGGGGCATATTAGTCAGGATACGAAAATGCACCTGCTGGTCTCCTGATGAGACAAAATGGACATTGTGGAAAAAAAAATATATACATAATATATGTTGTTAAAAAGTAAAACAATGTAGACGTCCAATCGACGTAGAAAATGGTGGAATATGTGCTTTAATTTAAATGTATAAGATGCTTTAAGATGCAGGTGATATGTGATACGACGGAGGGGTAGTGTGTCGGTAACATGCGGTGAGATGCATGTAATATGTGTTCAGTGGAAACTAAGAGGCAGTAAGATGAAGTTAAGATGAAGTTAAGACGGAGGGAATATGAAGTAAATATGCTGTAAGATGCAGGAAAAATGCTAATAATATCAGGTGAAATGCAGACGTAAAACGGCAGGCCACTTGTCTCTGCCGAAATGATGTAATGGAAAAGAACACAATTATGTTTGCTTGTTAGTTCGATTATTCTATTGTTTTCCAATTTATTGTACTTTTAACATGAGCATTGGTTCTGTTCTTGGAGACTTGTTATGAATGAAATGCACTTTTGACTTCTGGTGACGAGTCGTTGCCTCTTGCCTCATTTTGTTGAACGAACCATTGTAATTCTCTTTGGAGAAGACTTTCATCTTCTAAATGACTATTGTTATGTTATGTCATTTGTAACATCTGCATGGTACCTTTGTCCACCGAATCGTTTCTTTGTTCTACACCACAGACAAGATAAAAGATACACAATGTTTTATTGGCCAATTGCAACAGTTACATTGGAATGCTTACTCCTCATTCCCTCCCTGTACATTTCTTTTTTTACAAAAATCTTTAAAAGCATTTAAATTGCCAGTAGTACAGCAGCATCATGAATACAGTGATGTAACTGTGATGAGTCCAGAAAGTCAAGCAAAGTATGTAAATGTAATGTTAATGACAATGTTCTGAAAGTGAATGTGGCAGCACTCCTAGCAGTTCTGTAGGCGGACTGCCTGTGGATAAAAACTATCCTTAAACCTGGTAGTCCTTGTACGGATGCTGCGCAACCGGCGACCTGACGGCAGAAAAGAGAAGAGAAGAGATGGTGCCCAGGGTGGTGGCAGTCCTTTATAATGGACATGGCCTTTTTCTGACATCTGGTCCTACAGATCTCCTCAATGCTGGTGGGCCTTCTTCAGCATGACCTCAGTGTTGCGGGTCCATGCCAGGTCATCGGAAATCTGTAGCCCAAGGAAACAGAAGCAGCTGAAGACTTCCACCGGTGTCCCTTCCAGGCTGATGGTGGAGTGGATACCCCGGTGGCTCCTGAAGTCCACGATGAGCTCCTTTGTCTTGCTGACATTCAGTGCGAGGCTGTTAATAATAATAATAATAATAATAATAATAATAATAATAATCATAATAATAATAATAATACTAATAATAAATTGTATTTATAAGCACACTTTTAATTTGCGTAGACAAAACTCAAAGTGCTACAGAGTAAAAATGGTTTAAATAAAACAAACAAAATAAAATCAGTGACGTTAACGCCGGCATGGCAACAAGTGGGGGTTAAAAATCGAGCTAAAAGGCTATACTAAAAAGATGCGTTTTTAGGCCTTTTTTAAAAACATCTAGTCTGTGGTGTCCTCAGCTGGTTTGGGAGGGCATTCCACAGTCTCGGAGCAGCGGAGCAGAAGGCTCAGTCTTCCATGGTTTTCAGTTTGGTCCTGGGGGAAGGTTTGCCTTTTCAGAGCGTAAAGTCCTTGTGGAGGTTTGTGGGGTGAGCAGTTATTTGATGTATGAGGGAGCATTTCCATGATTTTGTTGTCAATCCTGAGTGAGACCAGGAGCCAGTGCAATGATTTGAGTATGGGTGTGATGTGTTCATTCTTCCGCACTCACATCAGGATCCTAGCAGCGCTGTTCTGGATGTATTGCAGCTTCTGGATGTTCTTGCTAGGAATCCCAATGATAAGTGCGTTACAGTAGTCTAACCTGGAGGAGACAAAGACTTGGACAAGCTTTTCAGCATCTAACAAACTGAGTGTGGGGCGGAGTTTAGCAATTTTTCGGACATGGTAGAAGGAGGTCTTGCATATTTGTTTGATGTGGGCCTCAAAGGTCAGGTGAGGATCCATTTTAACACCCAGATTGGTAACAGTTGATGAGAGGGAAATGTTCTAACCGGAGAAGGTGATGCTGGTGATGGAGAATGAAAGGACCTGATGTGGAGTGCCAACCAGAATGGCTTCAGTCTTGGAGCTGTTTAATTGAAGGAAGTTGTGCTTCATCCACACCTTTATCTCCTCCAGGCATGTGGTTATGTTGGATGATGGCATAGGTGCAGAGGGGGTTGTGTTTGTTCTGATGTAGAACTGTGTGTCATCAGCATAGCAATGGAACAATATTCCATGCCGGCTGATGACACGACCAAGGCGGGACATGTATATGGTGAAAAGGGTGGGGCCGAGGACTGATCCTTGAGGGACACCACAGTTCACAGAGTGTGTTTGTGATTTTACAACTCCCAAGGGGACGTGCTCAGTCCTCCCGGTGAGGTATGATGTGAACCAGTTTAGGGCAGTTTTAGAGTCAGAATCCAATTGTCAAGCAAAGACGATGGAGTAGAATGTCATGGCCGACAGTGTCAAATGTTGCAGTTAGATCCAAGAGGATGAGTAGGGATGGAGATCCGGTGTCAGCTGTCATCAGCAGGTCATTGGTCACCCTGACCAAGGAAGTTTCTGTACTGTGGCCCTGGCGGAAACCAGAATTTTTCAAAGAGGTTATTGTGTTTTAGATGTTTGTTCATCTGAATGGCAATTACTTTCTCCAGCACCTTTGATAAAAATAGCAAGTTGGAGATGGGTCTGTAATTAGCAAGGACTTCAGGGTCTAAGGTTTTCTTTTTGAGGAGTGGTTTGATGACAGCAGCATTTAATGGGGATGGAACATGACCAGACTGGATGGAGTGGTTTATCACTGAAGTGATCAGGGGACTTATGTCACCAATGTTAGATTTGACCATGGCTGTGGGAAAGGGGTCCAGGGCACAGGTGGAGGGTTTAATATTTTTGATGAAGGCCTCAACTTCATGCTGCGAGATGTCAGTGAAGCAGCAAAGAAGCTGGGTAGGTCCGGGCTAGGGATTGACGGTCAGGACTGGCAGAGCAGCAGAGTTTGAGAGGAGAGAGCGGATGGTCTGCGATGAAATTGTCACACTGCTCCTCTGTGGTGTCTTTGTGTAAGGGAGTCTGAGGTTTGAGGAGAGGATTTATGGTGGAAAAAAGTAGCTTGGAGTTGCCAAGGTTATTGTTGATGATAGTGGAGTAGAGCTTTGACCGTGTGTCTCTGAGGGACTTTGCATAGGCCTTTTGGTGGTCCCGTTGGCGCAGTTTGGTGGTACTGTCTGTGAACAGTGAGTCCAGAAACCTTGAGTCGCCACTCGAGGACACGCCCTGCTGTCATTTTCCGCAGCTTGCTGGTGTACTAGGGGGCTGAGCGTGTGAATGTGACTGTTCTGGTTTTGACAGGGGCGTGGATATCCAGGAGATTATGCAGAGATTTATTGTAAAAGTCCACAGTGACTGATGTAGGAGTAATTGTGGAGAAATGCTGGAGATCCGAAGTCATGGTGTCGGGGAAGTTTTTCGGATTTCTGAAACGGATTCGATGCTTGGGTTTGGTGTGGGGTAGCAGAAGCGGCAGCTCCATTGATGGCCTTGTGATCCGACACACCTAGATTGTACACTGATAGTTTACTAATGGGGGCAGAGTTTGTGATGACAAGGTCCAGTGTGTGTCCCCTAGTTTGTGTGGGGACATCAACATGTTGTGTTTGGTTGAGGCAGTCCAGAAGGTGTAGGAACTCGGCTGCATAGTGACAGGAGGGGGTGTCAATGTGAATATTTATGTCTTCTAGTATTATGTTAGCAGAGGTAGCGAAGAGTGTAGTGATAAGGTCGTGCATCTCTGGGACGAAAGCTGAGTTGGGTTTGGGTGGCCGGTAGATGAGAAATATTGTCAGTGGGAGGGGGGGTTTACATTTAAATCCAAGGCATTCAAATGAGGATAGCACAGACAGAGGCAGGGGGGACAGTTCCAGTGCATTTATATGTAATATTGCTAAGCCGCCACCACGACCAGTGCTGCAAGCTTTTTCAAGGTAGCTGAAGCCAGGGGGACAGACTTCATGTAGAGCAGAGTAAACTTCTGGCTGTTGCCACGTTTCCATGAGGCACATAAAGTCTATTCCCTTATCCATGATGTGGTCTTGTATGAATGATGAATTGTTTGTAAGGGATTGTGCTTTAAACAGTTATATTTTGACTGTGGATGAAATGGTGGATTTCTGTAGGGTCCGGAGTAAACTGGAATCCACTCCATGTTTTTCACACAGTGTGTAGCAGTCTCGCGGTGTTTCCCGTGCTATTAATACCGAGAGCGTCAGCGCTCTGATGACGCGGCAGACGTGCGACAGTGGTCCAGATGGAAGGAATGGATGATACAGGCGGGCAGGGTTGGTGGTAAACAAACTTTCTACGAGAGCCTCTGTGGATGTAACGAGGTCGGCGTAGTAGTCCAAGGTGTTTGATGGCTGAAATGCAAGTTGGGGTTGTGTGGTTGTTGAGACTCAGCAGTTGCAGGATGGAATACTGTGACATCATGCCGGTGGCCGTAGAATCTCGTCTGGAGCTAGCTGTTAGCCGTAGACAGAAAACTGTTAGTCTATATGAGATGGTGATCCATAGCATGGCAGCTGTCCTAGTCGGCTAGCTGTGGAGGCAGCTGTCCTAGCTGACAACGGATAACCGCACCGGGAAAGTTGAAAGGCTATCAGGAGATACGTCACTTTAGCCGCCGATAGTAGAAGAAGGTGAGCAACAGGTAGGGGCGGTTATCCAAAACACGGTTTGTATTTTAGATACAGTCAGCAAAAGATATGTCAGTTGTTGAACGGTAACATCTTGCAACAACAACGAAAATAAAAAAATAACTTAAACTAGAGCTAGAGCTAGAAGGAGAAGCGGTGAACAAGCAGCACCAGCGTCCTCTCCCGTGATGGTGTTGTCCTCACACCATCGCGTCAGCTGGACTACCTCATCTTTGTACTCTGTTTCGTTGCCCTCGTTTATCAGGCCGATGACTGTGGTTTTGTCTGGAAACTTGATAATCCGATTGTGGCGGTGCGTGGCAGTGCAGTCATGTGTGTACAGCGAGTACAGCCGGGGACTGAGGCAGCAGCCGTGGGGTGCTGAGGACCAGGGATGGAAAGGTTCATATGCAACATTCCAAGTTTCTCCAGGCACTTCATGGCTATGGGTGTTAAAGCCACTGGATGATAATCATTGAGGCATGTTACCTCGGTCTTTTTGGGTAACGGCACAATGGTTGTCACTTTGAAGCACGCTGGGACGACTGAGAGTGTTTCAGTGATGCATTGTAGATGTCGGTGAACACAGGAGCCAGCTGGTCGGCGAAGGTCTTGAATACACTCCAGTCAGTGATTTCCTGCAGGTGTAGTAAGGCGTCATCTGTCCAGCAACGTTCTTTACAACGTGTGTGTGTGTGGACTTCAACTTCTGCTTGTAAGCGGAAAGTAGAAGCACGGAGGCGTGGTCTGATTTGCCAGTAGCCAAAAGCCGGCCGCGCAACAGTGCGATAAGCGTGCTTGATGGTGTTATAGCAGTGATCAAGAGTCTTGTTCTGTCTGGTCGGACATGAGATGTGTTGAAAATCTTTTGGAAAATCTTTTTTAAATTGTAGTGATTCAATTAGTAGACCAAGATGGCAGCGCGTAAACACCTCGATGCCGAGCGTTTGACCTGCTTTTGCAAATTTGCGGTGATATACGTAATAATTCTTAGTCTGGACAGGTTCTGGACCTGGTTCACACAGAACAGTCTTGCTTTTATCACGTTCACCCGACACAATCATTTTGAAATTGGATTACATAAAAATTGGGTTACATTAACTCGCCTGCAGAGAAAATGTAAACACAGGAGATGAAGCCGCGGAGGGCTACGTGCTAAGTGCTAGGCTAAGAGCTAACCCACATCGCCCGTCGCTACCCAGCGTTTTCCTCGCCAACGTATGATCTCTGGCTAACAAAATTGATGAACTGCGGCTGCAGATTATCAACCATAAACGGATTAAGGATTGCAACGTGATGATTTTCACAGAAACATGGCTTAACAGCGGAATCGCAGTAAAACCAGGGGTGGAGGTTTGTGTATTTATACTAGCAAGGCTTGGTGCACTTACACTACCACCATTGAGAGCCACTGCTCTGCTAACGTAGAATACTTAATGGTTAAATGTAGACCCTTTTACCAACCCAGGGAAATTACAGCCACCATTATAACTGCGGCTTACATACCTCCAGATGCTAACGCTAAGCTAGCTATGAAGGAACTGTACTCTGCTAATAACCAAAAGCAGAACTCCCACCCAGAGGCAGCCTTTATTATTGCAGGCGATTTCAATCATTCCAACTTAAAGACTGTGCTCCCCTGCTCCACAAGAGGAGAGAGAACATTAGACCATGTTTACACCAACAAGGCTGTTGCTTACAAAGCCGTCCCCCTCCCCAACCTTGGGCAGTGCGATCATGTCTCTTTGTTCATGCTGCCTAAGTACACGCCACTCATCAAGCGTGTGAAGCCCACCGTTAGGACAGTCAAAGTTAGGAGAGTCCTGAGGGAGCAGACTCGGTTGCAGAACCGGTTTCTACACACGGATTGGAGCCTGTTTGTCTCCAAGTCTACCCTAGACTCCCACACCGACATCGACTCCTACGCCTCCTGTTTTGGATTACATCAACTCCAGCATTGACACTGTCACCACCCTCAAACAGATCACAACATTACCCAACCAGAAGCCGTGGATGAACAGAGAGGTCCGCCTACTCCTAAAGGCACGTGACGCTGCTTTTAAGTCAGGCAATGCACTGGCCTACTGTTTCGCCAGGGCTAATCTGAAAACGGGCATCAAGCTGGCCAAGCTCGACCACAAGCGAAGGGTTAAGTAGCAAGCAGAGGTCGGTAACAGGTAGTCGAGGGTTGAGGCAGATGTACAAAGACGCAAGGCAAAAACGAGGTCGTTATCCAGGCGAGGGTCAAAACATGGCGAATCAATAGGCATAACAACAATGAACTTAGCTTGATGCGAACGTGAGGCTTTCTGAAAATCGGGGTGATGATCCAGCAATGAGTTAGACAACAGACACGGCTTAAATACAGCTTGGTAATGATGTGCGATTGACAACAGGTGAGTTGAGGAAACAGCTGACAGGGAAAACACGGAGTTACATCTTGGAACAAAGTCGTGAAATTGCGGATCCAGGAAGCCAGCGGAGATCCAGGACTAGGAGAGTGAAGAGCAGGGTTGGATCGTGACAGCTACGACCGGAACAACCCCGAACTGCCCACCAGAGCTACTCTCCCCGATGACCACCAACCCCTCACCTTATCCCCCACAGACGTGCATGCGGCACTGAGCAGAACAAATGCGCATAAGGCAGCTGGTCCTGATGGCATCCTCGGTCGCGTGCTCAGGAACTGCACTGAGCAGCTAACCGAGGTCCTTACTGACATTTTCAACATGTCACTATCTCAGGCAGTTGTCCCAGTGTGTTTTAAAACCACCTCCATTGTGCCAGTGCCAAAACACTCGTCTGCAGCGAGCGTCAACGACTTCCGCCCTGTTTCACTCTCCCCCATCATCATGAAGTGCTTCGAGAGGCTGGTCCTGGCTCACCTCAAATCTGGCCTGTCACCTTCACTGGATAAATACCAATTTGCCTACCATGAGAACAGGAGCACGGAGGACGCCATTTCCTCAGCTCTTCACTCCGCTCTCTCCCACCTGGATGAGAGCAACACCGACGTGGGAATGCTGTTCATAGACTTCAGCTCAGCATTTAACACCATCATTCCTTCCAAACTCATCTTCAAACGTGGTGACCTCATGAAAACCAAGAACCTTGACATCAACCCCTCAGTTTGTAACTGGTTATTAGACTTCCGAACCAACAAAGTCAGTCAGGTTAGACCATCTCACCTCCTCCACCCTCACCCTAAACACCGGCATTCCACAAGGCTGTGTGCTGAGCCCTCTCCGCTACTCCCTCTTCACCCACGACTGCACTCCTGTACATGGTACAAACACCATCATCAAGTTTACCGATGAAACAACGGTGGTGGGCCTCATAAAAAAAAACTATGAGGCAGCCTACAGGGATGAGGTCCAGCACCTGGTGGCGTGGTGCGCTGACAGCAACCTGACCCTCAACACCAAGAAGAACAAGGAGCTCATTGTCGACTTCAGGAAGACCAGAGCTGGCCCACACGCCCCCATCCTCATCAACGGAGCGGAGGTCGAGCGTGTCTAAAGCTTCAAATTCCTGGGGGTCCACATCTCCGAGGACCTCTCCTGGTCCCTCAATACTGCCTCACTGGTAAAGAAGGCTCACCAGCATCTCTTCTTCCAAAGGAGACTGAGGAAAGCCCACTTGTCACCTCAGATTCTGGTGAACTTTTACCGGTGTACTATTGAAAGCATCCTCACCAACTGCATCACAGTGTGGTATGGCAACTGCACTGTTTCCGACCCGAAAGCACTGCAGAGGGTGGTGAAAACCACCCAACACATCGTTGGATAAACCCTCCCTGCAATAAACACTACCCACCACAAACAGTGTCTGAGGAAGGCACAAAAAATAGTGGATGACCCCTCTCACCCAAACTATGGACTGTTTGCCCTCTTCCCCTCTGGGAGGCGCTATAGAAACCTTTGTTCCAGGTCAAGCAGGCTTAGGAACAGCTTCTTCCCCTAAGCTGTCATCTCCCTGAACTCTGCACTACGAAGACAGCCCCCACCCCCCTCTGCTGCCCAACCCCTGCTGCCCCTGGCCCCTGCTGCACCTCTGCTGCCCGCCCCTGCTGCCGCCCCTGCCCCACACCTCTGCTCAACACAAACAAATAATAATAAATCACCACCAATGTCTTTGACTAACTGTAAAAAAACTAAAAAACGAAATATTTTAATCTTAAACTGTTGAAATAACTGCCTATCCCTGCTCCTGTATATACATTTATATATGCTATATATTTATATATGCTCACTTATACATTTACATTTACATATATATATATATCCTGCTTTCAATAACTGCATACCCCTGATCACTACCTGTTAAATATTTACTTACCTGAATATATATAAATACCTATTATTATTATGCTCATATCCCACTTAATACCTAGTAGACTGTCTTTTAACAACTGTAAAATATATTACCATGCACTTTACTGCAACATTTGCACTCTGGTTAGATGGGAAATTATTTTCGCTGGACAGTACTTGTGCTCTTCAATGACAATACATTTGAATCTAATCTAATATAAAGTCCCCCACTACAATGGGGACTGCCTCGGAGTAGGGATTCTGAAGTTTGCTCACTTGTGAGCATTGTGTCACAATGTAAAGTTTGTCCAATGTGATGTTCGCATCACCCCGTGGTTGGATGTAAACCGCCGCCATGAGAATAGCAGACATAGATTTCCGTCGTCAAGTAAAGAGGTCGACACTTGATTGTCAGTAATTCCAGATTAGATGAGCAATGTTGAGAAAGAACCTGAACGTCCTTGCACCAGCTGTTGTTCACCAAGCAGCATACGTCCCCACCTTTGTTCTTCCCCGTGGACTCAGCTGTTCTGTAGGTCCGAAACAAATAGAATCCTGGTGGTTGCACTGCTTCCTCAGGAATCACAGAGGACAGCCAGGTTTTCGTAAAAATCATGGCGCAACACTCCCTGATGTCCCGCTGTGAGGCGATACAACAGTTTAGTTTGACGGAGTTGTTTGCGAGAGACTGGACGTTGGCAAGGAGATTGCTCAGTAGGGCTTATTTCCATTGCCTCCGGCATATCCTAACCAATAGGCCACCACGGGACCCTCTCCTGCGGGTGCGTTTGTTGTTGCCCCCTGAGGCTTGGTGGCTCCCTTCCCCCCGCTATCTTTTGTCCCGCCGGATCTCCGCAGGTAAGTCCCAGTGCTTTGTTGCGTTGTCTGTAGTTGTATTGTTCCGTAATTCCGTAAGTGTTTGGTGATCATATGTGATAACACACATGGTGACTTGCTATAGTCCTATAAATTACTTAAATATACAAAAAAAGTTAATTTTTAAAAGTTAAAAGTACAAGTAAAAATAACCTGCAGGAGCTCCACTGCACAGGACAAGAAGTTCATCCAGAGGGTCGTGAGGATGGCAGAGAATATCATCGGGTGTGCACTTCCATGCATTGAGGAGATCTGTATGACCAGATGTCGGAAGAAGGCCATGTCCATCATAAAGGACTGCAACCACCCTGGGCACCATCTCTTCTCCCCCCTACCGTCTGGTTCGCCGGTTGCGCAGCATCAGCACAAGGACTACCGGGTTTAAGGATAGTTTTTATTCACAGGCAGTGCACCTACTGAACTGCTAGGAGTGCTGCCACTTCACTTTCATAACATTACACTTAGATATTTTGCTGGACTTTCTGGACTCATAACAGTTACTGCACTACACTGCACTGTATTCATGATGCTGCTGCACTACTGGCACTTTAAAATGCTTTTAAAGATTTAAAATATATATATATATTTAAAACATGTAACACACATGTAAATATAATTTAACAGTCACTTTAATGCTCTTTTTTTGTTTATTTTTATGCTATGGAATATCTTTAGAAACATTTTCCGGATAAAAAAATATCATGCAATAATTTGCATTGCTGCCATGAATCTTGGCAGATATTTGATGGTGCTACAAACCTGTAAATTACATAATTTATTTTCTGTGCATCACCACATGCCATCACTTGAACTTTCAACAAAAGGTTGTGTATAACAGTGGTTGATTGCATGCTACTGTTACCGGTGACATATTAGAATGTGTGTCCTATCATACAGAGAAGCTATAGCCAGGTAGATGAAGATGAATGAAGATTATCATTATAATATCATCATATCATATCATTGTCTTAGTCAAAAGGTGTGCTTCATACCAAACATACATACCATTACCATACTTCCGGAAAAACGGTGGAAACTGTCAGATGCTTCTGTTTCCTGGGACTACAGATCTCCGACGACCTGGTGTTGACCAAAACATGGAGGTCATGCTGAAGAACGCACATCAGCACCTCTATGCCCTGTGGTGCCTCAGGAGAAGCGGCATAGGCAAGCCGTGGCTGGTGAACTACCATGGCCCTGTAGAGAGCCTCCTGATGAGTAGTGTCACTGTGTGGTACGGCAACACCACTGCACATGACAAGAAAACCATCCAGACTGTTGTGAGCACAGCGGAAAAGATAATCCGGTGTGCTCTTGAGATCTTTCAGACCAGATGTATGTAAAATGTATGTAGATGTGAATAAGGCAATCTCCATCACAAATGACACCATCTCTTCTCCAGTCCACTTCTCTTCAGTCTCCCGTTCACAGCTTCTGTACAAGGACTACCAGGTTCAAGGACAGTGTTTATCCACAGGCAGCGCGCCTACTGAACAGCTAGGAGTGCTGCCACTTTCATTACATTGTCATTCATATTTCATCACACTATCATACTTGGACTTCCTGGACTCATTACAGTAACTGCACTGTTCTGCACTGTACTGCATTATATTTATGATGCAGCTGCATTACTGGCACATTTAAATGCTTTTAAATGCTGCGAACACGTACAGTATATATCATCTTCAGTCACTTTATTGTTATTTTGATTGTGTACAGTATTTTTAGAAAAGTCATACTTGGGGAGGAAATGGGGAGTAAGCATTCCATTGTACCTGTATTTGGCAAAGACACATTTTGAATCATCATCTCTTACCATACATATTCGACATAGAACTCAGAATGAATGCTAATTCAAGAATCACAATCCAACAGTGACAAATAGCTGTTTTGCCTATGCTTTAAAATGGGCTGTTCATTGTAGCATAAATCCTCAAGATAATGTATCATGGAAGAATAATAAAAAATATATATGCAGGACATTACATCCAGTGCCAAGCTATAGGGCCTCATAGCTTTGCCTCTGTCTTTATGGGTGTACATTTTAGTAGAGGAACGGTAGGGTGAGAAAAAGTCACTGTGGGTTCTCCCTTTAGAAACACTCCCATCAATAATTCATAGCTCAGTTGATAATGCATGAAGTATGTACCTGGACAAAATTATAGATATCTAAAATATTATCCAAAAACTGAAATTGTTTCCATGGCATCCTGTTGATTGTTTTCTGAGTCGTTTTAGTATTTTGAAGGATATATAGCATGCCCTTTAAAAATGTCAAATGAGGCTTCTCACTCCCAAATGAGCACTTCAACAATCATCCAGCTTCCTTCCTTCCTTCCTTCCTTCCTTCCTTCCTTCCCTCACAATTGCCTTGTCATTGTCTTTCTGGAATTAAATACAAAAAGGGTGATCCGCTGAAATTATTACAGAGCCGCAAATCTAACGGCCAATCACAATTACCACACTTGCATTGCGAGAAAATGGGTTATATATTTTGAACCGGGCCAATATCTTACACATTTCCATGGTAATCAACCATGATGGAAAGATCAGCAGCCCCTGACAGTGTATTATTATGATGATATTCTGAAATCTGGACATTTGCTGCGGAAGAGTCATTACCTCATCAATACAACCCCTCCTCCTTTCCAAAGATAATCGTTTCCATGGAGCTTGCACTTTTGACGTATCATTAGGCTGACATGCTTCACGATGCGACCGGCCCCATGAAGAGACTCACTCGTGTGTGTGTGTTTGTGCGTGTGCGTGTGTTTGTAGTGAGTGTTGACATTCACAGATAAGACTCATCTCCTTCGAGATGATTCGCTGACGTACATGAAGCAGGCTGTTTTTTTAATGGTTGGCCAGTGGTGTGAGATCCGTCTAATCTAGAGCTGTCAATCTTGGGGTCATTATTGTGGTAACCTAATGGCTTGATGCGTGAAAGGGTGTCATGTGTGTGATTAAACTGTGCATGTCTTTTCTGTCACCTATATTCAGCTAATTGATTTCAGGAGATCATCTGAAAAAAATATTTCTAAGAGATGTGTTTAGGAAGGTTTTTAATAGTTTAGTGCCCCCATCCACATGCAGCTGGATACTGGACCTCCTGTCGGACCGCCCCCAGGTTGTGAGGATGGGCAGCACCACCTCAGAGCCACTGACCCTCAACACGGGAGCCCTCCTGGGTTGCGTGCTGAGCCCTCTCCTCTATTCCCTCTACACCCACGACTGCATGGCTATGCACAGCTCCAACGTCATCATCAAGTTTGCTGATGACACGACAGTGATGGGCCTGATCGCCGGCGACGACGAGACTGGAGCAGTGGTGCCAGGAGAACAGTCTCGCCCTCAACGTCAAGAAGACCAAGGAGTTGATTGTGGACTTCAGGAAGCAGAGAGGAGAGCACAGCCCTATCTCCATCGACAGTGTTGCAGTAGAGAGGGTCAGCAGCTTCAAGTTCCTCGGCGTGCACATCTCCGAGGACCTCACATGGTCCACGCACACCACACACGTGGTAAAAAGGGCCCAACAACGCCTGTATTTCCTCAGGCGTCCTGAGAACATTCTATAACGGCACCATCGAGAGTGTTCTTACAGGGTGTATCACCGCCTGGTATGGGAACTGCACCGCACTCGAGCGCAGAGCGCTTCAAAGGGTGGTGCGGACGGCCCAGTATATCGTTAGAAGTGAGCTCCCCTCCCTCCTGGATATATTCAACCAGCGGCCAAACGCATCATAAAAGACAATGCCCACCCCAGCTACGAACCGTATTTACTTTTACCGTCAGGCAGGCGATACCGCAGTATCAAGTGCCGTACAAATAGGCTTAGAGATTGCTTCCACAGTCAGGCCATCAGGCTGCTGAACAAGGGCGTATAGCATATAACAATGTATATTTTATTAAATTGATTTATATATACATATTGCTCTTTTTCTGTGCCGACATATTGCATTTTATAAATTGCATTTTTATTTTTATTTTTTAACTTTATTCTATTCAATTTTTATTACATTTTTAAAGTTAAAAGCAATCAATAGAATCAATTGAAACTAAATAAACTATACAAAATGTATTTGTTGTACTGAGATGTTGTGTCTGTTATTGTGAATTCCATAATAACTTAAATCCCCACATTCAGTTAGAGTTAAGAAATGTTTGGAGTTTAGAGTGTAGAGTGTTATAGACAGAAAATACCAAGCAAAAGCTTAAAAGCAATAGAAATAAAACAAAATTCTAAAATCTACTAACCAATGGATATGGTGTCGGAATAGCAACAATTACTCCTTGTCCTATTTGTATCCCGGCTACCAGTAGGCCGGATAAAAAAATGCTTTGCAGTGGTCGGGTTTGAGTGACATGAGCATGTGTATATGTGCCACTATTGGCAACGAGGACAGCACCTGAGAGACGCCATGGAGGTTATAGTATGCGGTTTTGAAGACATGCACAGTGTAGTTCTTTAAGGGCTCCTGGATTGTATTTCCTCATTAGGTTTACGTTTGTTTGACTGAGGAATTTGTAGGGAGCTGGGTTTTAAAAATATGTCAATAGTGGGGGAAGAGAAAAATACTAATGTTGTTGACAATCAGCCATTCAGGTAAACGTTGCCACATTTGATGCGGATGTCAAGTCAGTGTTGTTGGTAAATATAGACAATCGAAGCAGAAGAAATACCTCAGTGCGTTTTATTGTATTGACGGAAAAGGTGGAATTTTTCTGCTTCAAAATTATTTTCTTTCTTTCTTTCTTTCTCGGGCCGATTCTTTTCACAAAGATACATTGGAAAAGACAACCAAGACCAGCAGGGCAGAGTGGGCAGATGAATGAGCATTTTTGTCATCCAACGCTGTGTTTTGGCCAACAAAGTAAAAGCTACAGGCTAGGGTGGTAACACAAACTTGTTAGGCTTGTTGCCGAGACAAATGATATAGTATATTCATCAGTGGCAAACCGTGTCTATCACAGCTTGACCTTCTGTAGACCACCACCACCACCAACATATCAAAACCTAAATTCTACTATTAAGGAAGTTATTTTACATTAAGTGTTTTCCTCTCATAAAGCTGCGTTAAGAATTTTCCTTACTGGCTCAATAGAGAGGAAAACACTTAATGTCACATAACGTCCATAATGGGAGGATTTAAGTTTAGATATTTTGACAGGTGAAAGTTCTAATGACAAGACATATGCCAGATACATTTGGTGATTATTGATCGCGGTTTTGTAACTCTTAGTTACGTTAAACCTTTTCACATTAAGCGATGCAAAGAAAGATCAAGTCAAAACTCTCAATTGAAATACACAACAATGCTTAACAAACTCAAGACAGCCATTAATTAATCATTCAACAAGTGTGTGGAAACAAAATGCAACAACCAGCTCAACGAGATGCAACACTGCGACAAAACCAGCAAAGACAAATGAGTCTCACTCACCAATGATGTTCACTTAAAGACCAAATCCATTATCCTGTCCTTCTGGATGTATCGATAACCCGGTCATTCAAGATTCAATAAAAATCCCTCTGTCTCTTGATTTTTATCATAATATATGTATTTTTCCAAAGGCATTAAATGGGACCTCATTAAGAGAAGAGAATATAGATTGTAAAAAAGCCTGAACCTAATATGACTAATTAAAAGTAGTGTTTACCTGCAGGACCAGGACCAGGGTCAGGACCATGTGACCAAAACATGAGGCTGTTTTAAGCTATAGCTGCAATATATTAAAACATAAAGCAAAAAAAGATTTACTGAGAAAGTAAATAATAGCACGAGAGAGCTTGACAGAGAGAGTAACAGAAAGAGACAGAGACAGAGACAGAAAGAGAGAGAGAGATCTGGAGAGAGCGGTTGTAACATGGCAAAGTAGAGAAATCGAGGGAAAATATATATCTATGTATATATATATCTATAGATATATATACTGTATATCTTATATCCTTAACAACGTTATCCAGTTCATGTTAATGACTTAATTACCCTGTAACCAGCAGTACTATGGAACCATTACATGTTCCCTGGACCCTAGCATATATATATATGGGTCAGGGTGCATGGGTGCACGCCGGGGATATAGACCACTTATATAGAACACAGCCCTGAACACAACCCCTACTAACTACAAAACACCAGTTTTTTACTCGTTAATTGTTTTCTGCTTCTTGACTCACTTATTTTTGCTCTCTTGGCCCTGCTTAGGACTTGCTCTGTAGGAGCGTCACCGTCGGACTGGGTGAACGTGTTTGGCACAGCTGATCAGACCAGGCCGATGAGCAAGGCCACTCTTGTCTTCTTCCCGAAAATGTCGGCTGCACACCTGAGCTTACCGTTAGGATGACAACATTTCGCCAACCACTGTGTCCCGGTTCAAAATACCACTGTGTGCATGGTCCGGATTCCTGTTGTCTGATACCTTGCAGTATTTCGCAATACAATACGTCCTTGTGTCAATATTGAACGATCAAAATCAACGCACAATGCACATGCTGAACAATAGTGAATTACTGCTCATTTGGCGACTGCGGCATGATCGAGCACTGTTGACGTCACAGCCGCTGAATTTGGTCACGTGACAGACAAAATGGCATCCCCCACAGAAAGATCGATTTTTTACAACAAAATAATGTAATATAATAGAAAATTGCAGCGGGTGCTTCTGAAAAACTCTGAGTTTATTAAGAAGTTACTGTCTTATCACCCTATGTGCTTTTTCAAATGAGTGAACTATCCCTTTAATCTGCCATTCAGACCATCTGCCAGACAGTGTAATATTTCACCAATGACCCATGGTTTTGTAATGGTACTTACTGGGTGACCACATCCACCCACCCAGATCCTCTTGCTCTGCCCATGTATATTCAGGGTATTATACAACTGTGGCTGTGACCTGCTTTATCCCCTTGTCCTCTTGCTCTTGTTCCTCCACCGTGCTCAGGCACAGTGGAGGAGCCAGAATACCAAATAATACTAATAATAAAAAATAGAGGAGCAACTTCCCCTAGGACTACTTTCATATTTACTTAAAACTGAAAATCCACTGTAAAACAGCTCTCTAACACGAGAGCCGTTTTGCACCATTCGCTAGATGAATATACTGTATCATCCATCAGACATATTATTTATATTTTTGCTGTGTATAGCTTTACTATATTTTAGTTCTGATATTGTTTATAGTATGTAGTATGTAGTGTTGTTAATATAATAGTATAGTCTATTATTGCATGGTAAAGTATAGCATGGTACAGTATTGTTGTCCTAATTCAGAATGCGGTAGGGAATGGGAAGGCATTCCATTGTACTTTGCACACATTTATTGCAAATAAAAAAATAAAAAAATATTGTTCAACCAAACACATGGTGCCAGAGGAGCGAGCGATGACAATGACAACAGAGCAGACGAAGTAGAGGAGAAATGGACCATTACCAACAACCAAGTCCCCCACACTCAAGGTTTGGATTGCTGAATGAAAAATGTGGAAGTAGAGAGCTCTGTTGTGCCATAAGCTCAGAGAGTCTGATAAGGTCAGCCCTGGATGTAAAGGGCTTTGCTAGTAATAATGCCTTGGTAATGCTCAAAGAAGTGGACGGCCTCGACAACTGGCCGTGATCCGCCTGTAATCCCTCTAGTGTCTTACAAAAGTCGGGTCTTTTCCGGAGCAAGCATTATAGGTTTAAACGACCGGAACACCACCAAACCATAAGCCCCGCACGTAACAATAGGACAGTGAAGACTTAACCGATAACAGGTGCAGCTCCTCAAGCAATCAGTACTAATTGCAGACGCTATATGTGAGCGGCTTGGTGTCTCCACTTTTTTGCGTGCCCTGTGCATTTCTTCCTCCCGTCTCATCATCGATGACTCGGGCCGTCCAGACGACCAACGTCTGCCAGGTCTCTTATGGACAGCATTCATAGCCAACGATGCTCGTCAGCCACGCAAAGCAAGATCAGCTAAGTGCAGTAAGCCTATTGTCATACGAGATCTGTAGTTGCTTTTGATTGCAGTTGTCCTCTAAAAGGTATTGCATGTTGTCATGGGTAAAAGACACCACCAACAGTACAGGGTATACGACTACGGGGAGACAGGGAAGAAAAGCGCAGATATTTACAACCAAAGTGACTGGGTACTGTACCGAAATACAGGATATCCACATACGGAACTCCAAGCTACACAATGAACGGCAACGGATGCAGAGGTCAAAGCAAGGTTGTCGAAAATATTTGCTTGAAGTTCCTCTAATGGTTTTATTCCTCTCAGATCTGGGCACCGCTGCTGTACTCCACGTTCCATTGTCCTAATTCTGGAAGAGTTCGATAATTCACACACAAAAAATACTAATTACAGCAGGGTTCCATTTGTTTTAGTTTGTTTTCCTTCAATATCGGTACACACTTCATTCTTTTTTTGTTGGTTTTACACTTTTTATTTATATGTACACACAACATATAAATCAACAACAGAAAATAATACACACAAATCAGTTATAAAATAAAATACAATAATTGCAATAATTATTGTCTGAAGTCCTTCAATACTCGCACATACTGTACAGAAATGAATTAGTCATTCACTTACTCATTGGTGTCAAACATGTAAATATTCCACTTGTTCCACTCCCATTTCCGATTGAATGCATTATATTGGATTCGCGACACACTTCATTCTTAAGTAGCAGGAATGAGCATACTCCATCCAGGGTTACTAAACCTTGTTGGATGTGGTTTAGCTTGATTGTGTTTCTCAATTGATTCAACTGTGTAAGGCTGTGAGACAAAGTGAAAGAAATGATTGCCAGAGCAGAGTCTCCAATCAAATCAACCGTTCCCAACTGCCCTCGCCGTGTGTTAGCGTGGCCTGGTGGCCTCAGATGTCAGCCCGCCCACTCACTGTAATTGATAAGAAACATCGGAAAAACAATACCCTTGCCATCCTCTCCCCCCACCTCGACTCCACATCAGATGGCAATAAATCATTTAAAGTGTCTATTTAATTTGCCCTCACCTGGTTTCAAAATGTCCGGCCTCTCTGATTGAGGGCAACCCCTTAGCTGTACGTAGCACACAAACGCACGCCATTAGATGCGTCACTTGTTTTGGAGGTTAGAATAAAACTTTCAAAAACTATTATTCATTCCCATGAAGTTAGTAGAATATAAAAAGCTTTTTCAATATAAAAATAATTTTTTTTCAGAAAGCGTACACAGTGAGGGGAACGCATGACGACGTGAGAACAATACAAAGACAAAAGCGAAAAGTCACAGCGGGATCGTCTGCTAACTTTGTAACCGTAAATTATCACCAAATGATCGTCCATTAGCCTTCCGCATGACATACAAAACACCTGCAGTGAGATCTGTAGCAGGAACGAATATCAGTATTTGGAACGCTTGGAATCCGGCAGCAAAATAATTATTTGTGTTCTCTCCCATCTGTCTTTTAGGCTAGTGAAATGCTCTGAACATGGCTGGTTGTGCTACGGTCCACCTTACTATATAATCACCATCATCTGAACACATTCATGGACTTCCAAGTACCTGAGGACTTTGGTTGCTTCAAAAAACTGCTCTTTAAATGTGAATGAAGAAACAAGAGAGCAGATAAACACTAGTAAGCAACAAAGTCATTTCGGGTTTCCAGTTGGACCGCAATGCATGCTGGGTCGGCGGGTCAAGAAAAGTGAGTACCAACTCTAGCAGGGCCATCATATTTGATCTCTGAAGTCCTTGCTTATGACAAAGAATAGAGGCTTTAAAAAAGTGTTGTTGCAAGCGTGACAAAATGTATGAATGAAACTAAGTACACATATGTATCTTGGACAGCATGGTTTTCATTGTTTTTCTTTTTATAGAAATAAGGACATAATAAATAAATATAAAATAACTTGCCCAGCAACATAAGTGCAATAAGCACTGATTATTTAACCAGTTTTTTTAACAACACAGATCCATGATGAACGGCTGCTAGAGTTGGTGCCCTCCCCCCCAGCATGCATTGCGGTCCAAACCGTAAACCCGAAACCCCTGATGCATGTATAGGCTTGGAAATGTCCCCAATGGACTGCAAGGAGCGAGGCCAGTTAGCCTATAGGGGTGAGACACGGTACCTCTCACCCCAGCCCGTATTGTATAGTAGCTTGACTAATGTGAGGTGATGGCTTGTGTAGGGTGTATACCTGGAGAAGAAAATGTGTTTGTTTTTTTATTATGTCTGATATTTCTCTCACTTTGTTTCTGGGGGATATTTGCTCTTTAAAAAGCCAGGTTACGGACATGAAGTTAGTCTTGTGTTTTGGCTACGATTCCCTTGATTTAACACCTTTTTTATAATAGTGACAAAAAAAATCTAATAAAAAAAGTGCCTCAAGTGGTTTGTAGAAAACCATTTTCAAAAGTGTCTCTGTTGTTTGATCTTCGCTCCAGAACCCTGAGGATATTGACATGTTTTATGACACTGAGCATGAAGAAAGATCTAACACTGTTCCTCTTTCTTAATAATCGTAAAAAGACACACGCCCCCGATAAAAACAATAATCCACATATTCTTCTTTGCATTTAACCCATCCTAGTATTATGAGCAGCTATTTTAAAGCAGCAGTGTAGGGGGTCTGGTGCCCTGCTCATGGGCACCTCGGCAGTGGCCAGGGGTTTCGGGGACTTGAACGAACAACCATCCTGTTCCCAAGCCAAGTCCCAACAGACTGAGCTATACTGCCACCCTAGACACACATATCCATAACCCATGTGAAACACAGACAGCGTGTGCATGCTGGATGTGTTTGCACGTTACCACCCAAGTGTCCTCTAGTAGCCAGAATACGCATATTTAAATGGGGACAGAAGCCTGACCATCAGAGACACCATAAGAGGAACAAAATGTATTAGTAACACAGAACATAACCAATCCAATGGTACCCAAGCAGAACTATCCAAACCTTGGAGCAATATTCACACACACACACACACACACACACACACACACACACACACACACACACACACACACACACACACACACACACACACACACACACACACACAGAAGGAGGGATAAACAAACCATCTGCACCAAAGGGATTTTCAATACTTGCATCTCATGCAAGGGTGCACATGTGCACCCTGTGCACATGTGTCTATGAAATTGAAAGTGTCTCTTCTACAAACTACTGCTCTGTAGCCAAAGTCAGTAAAAGTCAAACCCTGTCAGTGGTGGATTTCACAGACCTCTCGGTGGCTCGGGGAAAAGCCGGTGTCTCTTTGAGTGCACCGTGTGTTCTGGCATTTGTATTCGCTGCATAGCAGAAGCGCCTGTGGGGGGAAATGTGGTGGTTTCAAAAAAAAATCTCAAAGGAAAAAAAAGCCTGTTATGCTGCACATGAATATAAAATGCCCTTATGTCCCCACAACCAGCACATTCAAATGTTTTTTTAATAGGAAATAGGGGGGTATAGGGGGGGTTTTGTGGGGTAAAACAAGTTAACACTTAACAGTAGACAACAATACCCACAATAAACTAATAAACAAATCAACTTCTTTTTACAGTTATTTGATTATTCTAATGTTTTCATTATGAATTGAAGAATTCATACCACACAGAGTTATTTAGTGGCAGGTACTGTAAATATACTAATCACACGTCAGTTGGGCCCGCGAGGAGGGAGGACCAAGACTTTAGTGCTTTAGACATTTCTGCTTCTGCCGCAATAAAGGGTGACCTGCTATGCGGCTATTTTGATCTCCGCTTCCTCTTGTACATGAATTTTTTGGGATATGTTTTCTACGTTTATTAGACAGCTTGGCTTACGTCATTCGAACAAAACAGTATCCATTGAATTAGCTAGGAGTGTGTTGGGATAACCGACAGCAGGGATGGTCCCTGATAGAAAGACAGGTGTGTGCGCAAAACTCATGATAATTTTAGTAAAGCCGCATTATACGCATATAATTATTGAAACCATAACTCCCCCGGCCTCATAGTGCACAGGGTAATGTAAGGGAACTGAAGCATCAAGCTCAAATATCATTTCAGAGATAATTATTGTGTTTTAATACATTCAAATCAGAAATCCTGAATATATATTGAAAACAATTAGTAACCAAAGTAACAAACCCAATACAATAGTGTTATGTTAACAGCAACAACAAGGGCTTTAATATAAGCTGGTTGCCATTGTGGCCAATATTCTTACACACAATATTCGACACATGGTGTCGTCTATACATTTTCAAGAGAGGTTAATGGTAGGAGCCGGAACGGGCCTCATGTCCAAGCTGCAGCAAACCCACAAGCAGGAATAATACCTTTAAACTAATGTATATTCATCTCTCTCTTTCTCTCTCTCTCTCTCTCTCTCTCTCTCTCTCTCTCTCTCTCTCTCTCTCTCTCTCTCTCTCTCTCTCTCTCTCTCTCTCTCTCTCTAGCACATCTGTCCTCCTACCTTAAATGCGGTGAGGGTTCAGGTTTTTAATCCATATTGAAGCACGGGGTGTGGGGGGGGGAAGTGTGTCCTCAGATCTGGGTGTGGGTCCTAAAATGTGAAGGTGGGTCCGCAGATGTTGGGGGTGTGGCCTCAGATGTTGGGGGTGTGTCCTCAGATGTGGGTGTGTTCGAGGAGGCACTGGTTATGTGCTCTTCCTTATCACAGGCACACTCTCACCTTGAGACACTTCAGGTTGGTGGGGGTGGGGGTTCAGGTGCACCGCTAGAGGAACATAAATGCATAAATTGTCAGCACCTGATGGAGAGGGTGAGAGTTGTTGTCAAGGATACTACGCAGCTTGCGCAGCATCCTCCTCTCAGACACCACCAACAAGGAGTCCAGCTGGACCCCCAGGACAGCGCCAGCCTTCAAGACAATCCTGCTGATCTTGTTGGCATCTGCTGACCTCAACCTGCTTCCCCAGCACACGACACCGGAGAAGATGGCAGTGGCTACCACCGACTGGTAGAACATCTTCAGCATCTTGTTGCAAACGTTGAAGGACCGGAGCCTCCGCAGGAAGTACAGACGGCTCTGGCCCTTCTTGTACACAGCCTCAGAGTTCTTGGCCCAGACCAGTTTGTTGTCCAGGTGAACTCCCAGGTATTTATATTCCTGAACAACTTCTGCGGACACACCCTTGATGGAAATGGGTGTGGGGGTAGATTTCCTCCTGCGGAAGTCCACCACCATCTCCTTCATCTTGTCTGTGTTGAGCTGCATGTGATTCAGCTCACACCACTCAAAGAAGGAGTCCACGACGCCCCTGTACTCCTCATCGTTTCCCTCGCTGACACAACCAACAACTGCAGAGTCGTCCGAGAACTTCTGCAGATGGCAGGACACAGAGTTGTACTGGAAGTCTGAGGTGTAAAGGGTGAACAGGAATTGGGAAAGAACCGTTCCCTGTGGAGCACCAGTGGGACGTCAGCGCCACCGGTCTGTAGTCGTTAGAGGTGCTGGGACGTGCCTTCTTCGGAACCGGCACCAGGCAGGATGTCTTCCACAGCACAGGGACCCTCTCCAGTCTCATGCTCAGGTTGAAGATGTACTGCAGGACTCCACTCAGCTGGGCAGCACACGTTTTGAGGACCCTCGGGCTGACGCCGTCAGGACCTGCAGCCTTGCCTGGGTGGAGCCTGCACAGCACTTTCCTCACCTGCTCAGCTGTGAAGGTCTGTGTGCCGTGTGTGGGGGCAGGAAGAGTCTCTGTTGTGTTGATGGGGGAGGGGTGAGGTAGTGGTGGTGGGGGAGAGAGAACAGGTATGTTGTCGCTGGAGAGGGACGATGGGAGAGGGGGGACAGCAGGGCTGGGGGGCTGGAGGGGAATGGTTGTAGAGGGGCTGGGGGAGGGGGGGTAGACCGGAGCCCACTCATTGAATCTATTGAAAAACAAATTCAACTCGTTGGCCCGGTCAGGACCCCCCTATTGTCTGGCTACCAGGTTGTTTGTAGCCAGTGATGCTCCTCATGCCACTCCACACATCCTTCAGGTTGTTCTGCTGAAGTTTGTGCTCCAGCTTCCTCCTGTAGTTGTCTTTGCCCTGCTGGATCCTCTGCTTCAGCTTCCTCTGAACCCGCCTCATCTGCTCCCTGTCCCCGTCTCTGAAAGCCCTCTTCTTCTCATTGAGCAGGACCTTGATGTCTCGGGTGACCCACGGCTTGTTGTTGGGGAAACAGCGTACAGTCTCTGTGGGAACAACACTGTCCACACAGAAGTTGATGTACCCTGTTCCGTGAGCTCATCGGCCTCCTGTGACCATCTCCTCACAGTCCTTGTGGTCACAGGCAGCCGCTGTACTAGAGGCCTATACAGGGGCTGGAGGTGGATGAGGTTGTGGTCTGACCTTCCAAGAGGAGGAAGGGCAGTGGCGCTATATGCCTCCTTAACATTGGCATACAGCAGGTCCAGTGTCTTGTTTTCCCTGGTGGGACAGTCCACAAACTGCTTGAAGGTAGGCAGTGTTGCAGCCAGAAGGATGGAAGGGAGATATGGTTTATATCTCCGCTTCCTCTCCCGCTGTTTACGTCCAGCCTTGTGTCCCCTGTACGTCCTCCTCAGCTCCCTGGGGAGGTCTGGGATGTCGGGCCTCTCCCGTAGCAGCGAGGTCTGTTGTAGCAGCTGACTCCGCGCATAGACAATGGCTCCGCCGTAATGTTGAGCCGCGACTGAGACGCGGTTCAGTAACAGTGTCCCCAGAATGAAGAACACGGCAAAAACTTCCCTAAACATAGTTGGCTGAGGGTTGCACAACTACTTAACAAAAAATATGCATCAAATATACTAAAAACAACAATAATATAAGAATAAATAACTAAAAAGTAAGAGGGGAGGGGGAGCAACTGTTGCTGGCTGCCGCTCGTCGCAGCGCCGGAAGTAGGAAATAGCATTGTTGTTAAGCATTGTTGTGCATTTAAATTGAGAGTTTTGACTTTATCTTTCTTTGCATCGCTTAACGTGAAAAGACATAACGTAACTAACAGTTACACAACCGCGATCAATGGTCTACAGAAGGTCCAGTTGTGATAGACACGGTTTGCCAGTGCTACAGATACAGGTAGCCAGTGTAGAGATCAAAGGAGGGTAGATGTGTGGGAGAACTTGGGTCAGTTGAACACCAGGCGAGCTGCAGCTTTCTGAATCCGCTCCATGGGCCTGATGGCAAATACCAGGGCGCCAGCAAGGAAGGAGTTGCAGTAGTCCAGCCGAGAGATGACAATAGCCTAGATGAGCACCTGTGCAGCCTTTTCAGTGCGAATTTGCTCTAGCAACATGGAGCAACTCCGTCACTGTCAGAAGGGCAGTTTATATTGGGTGACCCGTCTTAAAACCAGATTGGTGGGTTCCAAGAGGCAGTTCTGGTGGAGATACAAGGACAATTGGTTAAAGATCACACTTTCAAGAGTTTTGGAAAAAGTTTCAAACAGTCTTTTAGGGTTAGATGCTGCGCTTTAAATTTTGGAACATTAAAATACAGCTTTGGCGGATGAATGAGACAAAGAGAAGTTTGACAGGAGCCCTTGAAGATGGAGAAGGTCCTCTGGGGTTTTTCCTTTCTTCCACCTGGGCTCTATGCAGAGGCTCCGCCTCTGCATACGCACTGAGTCCGACAACCAGGGGGCACGTGGAGTTGGACGTGCAGACCTGGAGGTGAGGGGACAGAGAGGAGGACAGGGTAGAGAGAAGAAGGTCAGTGGCAATATCAAGGTGTAGAACAGAGAACGAATCAGGAGGAGGGAGGGCAGAGAGAACAGAAGAGGAGAGATCGGCAGGGGTGAGTGTGCAGAGGTTGCGACGTGACATCACCATCTGGGTAGGGGGAAAGTGGGAGGGGGGGAAAGGTAGGAAGAGGGAGAAGGACATGAATAAGTGGTCAGATAGGTGGAGAGGAGTAACTGAAACGTTTACTGTATCGCAGTGTCTGGTGAAGATGAGGTCCAGCTGGTTGCCGGCCTTGTTGGTCGGAGAAGACAGGCTGCAGGAAAAGTCGAAGGAGGCGAGAAAGGAGAGAAGAGGGTCCAACTTCTAAGCCTAGATGTTGAAGTCACCAAGAAGGATTAGGCCGGAATCATCATCAGGGAAGTGGGAGATAGGCATGTCAAGCTCCTCCAGGAAGTCACTAGCTTGGCCGGGTGGACGATAACCCACTGCAATGATGAGCTTGACTAGAAAACAAACAGTGACAGCATGAAATTCAAATCAGGAGGGGGAGAACTGTGGAATGGAAACAGGGGAGTATTTACAGTCGCACAAAATAAACAGACCAGTACCACCGCCTCGTCTTGTGACTCTGGGAGTGTATGAAAAAGAGTCCACATCTGACAAAGCAGCCGACGAGGTGTTTTTGTCAAATCTCAATAAGAGCAAGGAAGTTCAGGGAGAGCAAGGATGCATAGCCTAAGATTAACTTAGTTTTCTGCACTGCCGACTGGCAATTCCAAAACCACCAGTTACCACTAGCTCGAAATGGGTAGACAGAGTATGGAAAATGAGGTTTGTGGGATGACGGCAGCGGAGCACCTGGGTGTGACCCAGTGTCTCTGCAAAGAAGTGTGTACCGCAATGCCACACAAAAATGCCGATCTGAGAAGAAATCAAACTTGAAAAAGTCGACTTTAGCCTTATTTCGCCTTTGATAAGCTCCAGTAGTTGAAACAAACAATGTCCATTAATGTCCATTATATGACACTTTCAACCTCCAAAAAACATATCTAAACTTGTAAACACATCCTGCCCTCCATCGCATGTTCTCTCCACTTGTGTGACGTCACCTGCAAACAACCTATTGTGGGTTGAATATATAACGTCTGTACCGTGACCTGCCAAAAATTTGAATGGTGTGTTTATTTTATTGTACTGAAATATATATAATTTCCACATAACTAACCAAGTTATATTAATTCTAGTCAATATAACTTTAAAAAAAAATGTTTGTTGGAGGTTTACTTTACAATATTCTGTTGTATGTATTCAACAAACTGACAATTAAAGTTGGTCGAAAATGGGTCTTGTACCAGGCTGGTCCTGACGTGACTTCTATCAGACAGCGATGCTGTGACCAGTTTCATCGTTTAATGTTATTTGGTATTAATATTATTATATTATTACAATAAAAATACATATAATTTCCAACTAATCTGGATATATTTAATTAACATGTGGTCGAATTGGAGTTGGTCCTAAATGGGTCGCGACGTGACACGACTCGCAACCTATTTTCCAAACAAGTGTTTGGAAAGTCATATTTATGTGTACATTGGGAAAAAACACTGTGATTGTCAGTTTGTTTCCTATTAGTGAATTTTATGAAGAGCCTGTTGTCACCAGAGGATGATGGGGCATGTGGAGTGTGGTGAGGAGTTATGTAACTCAGGATGAAGAGAAGGGATTGGAGTAGTATAACTCAATTTTGGCAAGAGAAAGAAAAAAAGAAAGATACAGAGAAATAAACAATAAAACAAACATTTAGAAACATCTCAATACGTGAAACAGATGTGGTCTAATTTTGGACTACAAAGGCCTGGATACACTTCAAACAACAATAACATCTTTCAGAAAAAGAAAGGAACCGCATTTGGTGGCATGCTGGCTGAGATACCTCGTTAGTGGACAGGGTGGAGGGTGAGTCAGCCCAGTGCTGATTGCAGCACACAATGCAAAGGGGTAACGATGGAACCATTTGTCTTCATCAGTTATATTCCTCTAAACCATTGCACCACATTGGTGGAATTAATTGCGCTGAACACCGCCTATAGCATATAGATTACACACATTTCACAAATAAACTCCCATATTAGGGCCAGCCGAGATGGGTAGAGGGCTGGTGCTTAGAAATCGTTGGAAGAAGGACGGATTGACCTGGAAGTACATGAGATTAAAGGGTATTATCAAGGTTAGAGTTTATTATCAAGGGCGACCTTCCATTGACCTTGCAACATGGTACCACAGGCATAACTTGCTGATCACATATGCAATCATTTCATGTTTATAAAGAAAACATAAAGCACCGTTTAGGTCTAGTCTATGATATGTAGTATATGATCTGAAACAGGTGTCATACATTAGGGATAATGAACACTAAATGAAACGGTTTTTTTGGCACGATGTGGCGGTCAATGAAAGCGGATATAAAGTTTTGCACTCAAAAACTAAATCTAAAGGTTTGAGCTCTCTGTTCTCATGACAAGGAATAATTATAGTCCCATTAAGAACCAAGCAAGTTAGTTACGGTATCAATTACAACAGGGTGAGCTAAGCGAAGGTTATGTTTCCAACTTATTTGTGGGTCAAAATTGTCTAGCAGTTGCCTATGTTGCCTATAATAACAATGTGTGATTGGTAGAGACAGAGTTCCTGTTTATCCGATCAAAGTTGTTTTGCAAGGAGTTTGACAAGGCATCAGTGGGGAGAAAGAAGAAATATAGAAGATAAAATTGAACAATAAATAATTTAGGGATACAGAAATAACCAGCAGAGTTGACGTCAACACATTTGAGGTTAGATGGAATGTGGAATATTGAATGATCCTCTTAAAGATACAGTTGGCCGGTATTCTTCCTTTTACATTATTTCCGAAATAAGTCAATAAATAAAGTTAATCCATTTCAGTTGTTTCGAGATTATCTTATACCTAATAGATCTACGTCAGCCAACTTTCAAAAATAGAGCTTGAGAAATATGTGCACATGCATGTGTGTGTGTGTGTGTGTGTGTGTATGTATGTGTGTGTGTGCCTGCGTGCATGTCAAATTAGCAGTGTGTGTGTCTGCATGTAGCTCTGTGTGTTGATAAATGTTATCTCTTTCAATAAATGACACAAGCAATGATAGAGTTGCACTTTAGGGCCTGCAGTCAACACAATCAAATATCTGGTCCTTCCAAGGCTCTCTGTGTTGTACTAACATTACTTCTGTAATGTTGCGCATGCCAATGGGTATACAGTCAATAAAAAGTGCAGTATTAGCAGTATGAATGTTTGTGTTTGGCTTCACCACGGTCATCAATATAAATTGAAAATCTGTGAAAGGTTGGGGAGGGAATAACAGACAACTTAATTGATGGTCTGGTCTTAGAAGGCCAGTTTAGCTCTATTTCCAATCAAACTCAACCCAGAAACGAACCAAAGGCGATAGAAGCTGAGGTGCTGAGGATCCCACACCAAAACCACCTCTCACTTATCTTGTCTTATTCAAATTACTATCGAGCCTGAATGACCTATCACCTTGTTACCATCAATATTTTTTAAATTAGACTAAAGAGACTTTAATGATAATACATCTTAGAAAATTGATTTAGATGTATTCTGTCTATTACCAAATGCATAACAATTAGCCCGGTGTCAATTAAGTAAATCAAATAAAGGTGTGTGTGTTAATTATCATCAAATAACATTGGGTTGTTTACATGACAAAGTGAATGGTACACGTCCCTTTTGTGTCTGAAGGGATATTCCAACTTTAAGGACATGATATAAAATGTTGATAAAATGCTGCATCGCCATTGGTGGAGACATCATCTTTTGCCCGGTTTAACTTTTAATTATGCACACACATGTGAAATGTCATAAGTAGCTGGTGCAATGGCAAGCAATGGTGTTTTGCGTAAGAAGAAATAATAAATACATTTAATTAATACATTTTAATAACCTTGTTTTGATTGTTTGATAAAATCGACTAGACTGCTGGTGTACGAACATTTTTTAACAACAACAACAAAAAACAACAACCAAGACAGAAATACCAAAGGACATATGACAACCTATTATTTGCGCTGAGCATTCTGCATTACGAGTCCAAATCCACCATTGTCAACATTAACGACCGTTTTCTGCATGTGCGCAGCTGCGCTAGCAAAGTAATCAACCCGGTTTAAACGCCTGCCACCGAATGGCCCGCTTCTGCTGCTATTGTTATCGGCCACTGACTTTTTTAGTTATGCCTGTGGTTATGAGGACATATTGTTTTCTATCAGTCTGAGCCATGACCCTAATTCAGGAGACGAGAGGCAGCAGTGAGCCGGCCGTGCAGAGCTGCAGGGAACTGATAAGGCTGCTACTGCCGTCCTGCTATTGGCAAAGGCAGCAAAACACACTGTATGCCTTCCACCCAGCAGTAGGCCTTGGTGAAACACTGCATACATAAACTAAAAATGAATAATAATACTTTGTGCATTTATATTAACAAGGCTTGGTGTACAGACACTACCATCATTGAGAGCCACTGCTCTGCTAACGTGGAATACCTTATGGTTAAATATAGACCCTTTTACCAACCCAGGGAAATTACAGCCACCCTTATAATTGCGGCTTACATCCAGATCCAGATGCTAACGTTAAGGTAGCTATAAAGGAACTTTACTCTGCTATTAACAAACAGTGTGGAGTAAAATAACTATTTGCTCTATGTGCTAGCAATAACTAGAACTACCCAACTGTCTCAGCCTACGCCGTTTCTCGTCGGTAGGCTCAATGGTTGTGGTATGGGAAGGCCGGAGCCTTCCTCCCTTTCGAAGTGTACGGAAAGAGAGGCACAAATAGTCTCCCCTCCTAAAATCATGTGTACACTGTAATTAAATGTGCGAAAAGAGCAGATGAAGCAAACAGGAAAGTGGCAAAACAAGAGCGAGAACAGACGGGGACACGGCGACCCAGACGGGAGGCCTTAAACGGCCATGGGGAAGTGATGACCGGCTGAGGACGCCAGCAGACACTGGCGCCATCTGACAGAAAGAAGAGAACAACACGTATGAAGAAAAACACCTGACGGAGGGAGAAGAAGACAGTACCACCGGATGGGCGGAGAAACCATATAAATGTATTGTGTATCGAAGGAATCGGGGCAGTAGGGAGTAGACTACTGGTCAGCTAACTCGACACCATGGGTCTGGGTGGTACGAAGCTCTTGTGTCCTGGTCCCGGGTTCTGTAATTGAGTATTCACTCATCTATCTTAGATTGCTGTATTAGGGTATCATTTTTATCAATAAATAACAACTAATCGACTGGTGACTACGAGGTGTGTATTCTTCCAGTGACGCTGAGGCGGATCAGGAGGAACTCTGAACACAACAACAGCAAAACTCCCACCCAGAGGCAGCCTTTATTATTGCAGGCAATTTCAATCATGCCAACCTTAAGACTGTGCTCCCCAAATAAAAAACAATTCTCCTTCTCTACAAGAGGAGAGAGAACATTAGACCATGTCTACAGTAAAAAGGCTGATGCTTACAAAGCCTTCCCCCTCCCCCACCTTGGACAGAGTGATCATGTTTCTTTGTTCATGCTGCCTAAGTATACGCCACTCTGCCCACCGTTAGGACAGTCAAAGTGTGGCCTGTGACTCTGAGTTGCAGAACCGGTATCTACACACAGATTGGAGTCTGTTTGCCTCCCAGTCTACCCTGGACTCCCACACTGACATCGACTCCTACGCCTCCTCTGTTTTGGATTATATCAACTCCAGCATTGACACTGTCACCACCCTCAAACAGATCACAACATTCGCCAAGCAGAAGCCGTGGATGAACAGAGAGGTCCGCCTACTCCTAAAGGCACATGACGCTGCTTTTATTTTTTTTCTGGTCGGGCAATGCAGTGGCCAACTGTTTAGCCAGGGCTAATCAAGCTGGCCAAGCTTAACCACAAGCGAAGGGTTGAAGACCACTTCAACCACAACAACTCCGATCCCGACACATGTGGCAGGGCATCCAGGCCATCACGGATTATAAACCCTCCAACAACTCCCCCCCAACCACTGACTCATCCCTCCCTGACAAACTCAGTAATTGTTTTGCTCGCTACGACCGGAACAACCCCGAACTGTCCACCAGGGCTACTCTCCGTTGACCACTATTCCCTCCCCCTATCCCCCACAGACGTGTGTGCGGCACTGAGCAGAACAAATGCAGCTGCATAAGGCAGCTGGTCCTGATGGCATCCCCAGTCGCGTGCTCAGGAACTGCACTGAGCAGTTGACCGAGGTCCTTACTGACATTTTCAACATGTCACTAGGTCAGAAAGTTGTCCCAGTGTGCTTTAAAACCACCTCCATTGTGCCAGTGCCAAAACACTCGTCTGCAGCGAGCCTCAACGACTTCCGCCCTGTTGCACTCACTCCCATCATCATGAAGTGCTTCATGGAGCATGGAGGACGCCATTTCTCACTCCGCTCTCTCCCACTTGGATGAGAGCAATACCCACGTGAGAATGCTGTTCATCAACTTCAGCTCATCATTTAATACCATCATCCCCTCGGAATTCATCTTCAAACTTGGTGACCTCATGAAAACCAAGAATCTTGACATTATCCTCTCTGTTTGTAACTAGATATTAGACTTCCTAACCAACAGACCCCAGTCTGTCAGATTAGCCAATCTCACCTCATCCACCATCACTCTGAACACTGGCCTTCCCCAGGGCTGTGTCCTGAGCCCTATCCTCTACTCCCTCTTCACCCACAACTGCACTCCTGTACATGGTACAAACACCATAATAAAGTTTGCAGACGACACAACGGTGGTGGGCCTCATCAAAAACAACGATGAGGCAGCCTACATGGAGGAGGTCCAGCACCTGGTGGTGTGGTGCGCTTACAAAAACTTGGCCCTCACACCAAGAAGACTTCATCGTAGACTTCAGGAAGACCAGAGCTGGCGCACACGCCCCCCATCCTCATCAACGGAGAGGAGGTTGAGCGTGGGGGTCCACATCTCTTAGGGGTCCACATCTCGGGGACCTCTCTTGGTCCCTCAATACTGCCTCACTGGTAAAGAAGGTTCACCAGCGTATCTTCTTCCTGAGGAGGAAAAGCTCACCTTTCCCCTCAGACTCTGGTGAACTTTTACCGGTGTGCCATCCAAAATATACTCACCAACTGCATCCCAGTATTGTATGGCAACTGCACTGATTCACCACAGGGTGATGAAAACCGCTCAACACATCGTTGGATTACCCCTCCCTGCAATAAACACAAAACAATAGTCAAAGACACATCTCACCCCAACCATGGACTGTTTTCCCTCCTCCCCTCTGGGAGGCGCTATATAAACCTTTGTTAAAATTCAAGCAGGCTTAGGAACAGCTTCTTCCCCTCAGCTGTCATCTCTCTGAACTCTGTACCACGATGACAGCCCCCCCCCCACCTGCTGCCCCCCCTCCTGCTGCTGCCCCCCCTGCCCCCCATCTCTGCTAAATATATCCTATAATAACAATAATAATACATCACCATCAATGTCTTTGACTACCTTGTAATCATAACTACCTACCTTTACCAATAGTTTACATATTTATTGATAACATACCTGTTTGATAGCGTGTACATTTTTACATTTTTACTCTACCTGCTGTATACATTTTAACTGTTGATTTAACTGCATATCCCTGCTCACTACCTGCTGTATATACATTTATATATCATTATCCTGTTTTTTTTATAAATACATACCCCTGATCACTACCTGTTGAATACTGTATATATATATATACTATGCTATACTATATGATTCTGCACATATCTCATACATACTCTATATGTCATTTAAGAACTGTTTTTGTTATACCTAGTAGACTGTCTTTTAGCGACTGTTAACTGTAAATTATATATTACCATGCACTTTACTGCAACATTTGCACTCTGGTTAGATGCCAAATTATTTCCACTGTACTGTACTCATGCTGTACAATGACAATACATTTGAATCTAATCTAATCAAATTGAATTATCATATTCTGAGAACAAAATTTGATAATTTACCAAGGCCCCTTAACACAGAACCCCACAGTGTCCCCTTTGGAAGAGTGGTTTGGTAATTACTGGGTTCCCGATGGTTAATCTTCACCACTAGGTCAAAATCACACCTTAGTATGATTTCCCTCTGCAACTTCTTTTGGCTCAAAGAGTCTTTAGAATCAATCATTCACCTAATTACGGCAGACAGATAAAGAATGAAAAATTAAAACTAAATGGACATTTTTTATATTTAGATAAAAAACAGTACCATGAGACGGCATGCACAAAGAACAAATAGTATAAAGTAGTTTACATTCTGTGGATTATGGTTATGGTATTTTTTCAAAGCAAACAAATGATATAAGTATTTGTGCTTGGCCCCGACATTCAAACGTTTTACCAGTCAACCCACTAATGCACCCATGTTGAAAAATGCTAAATACACTAAAGTAAATCACTTGAGTTACTAAATGATGTATTGATCCGCTGATAAAAACACCACATGTTGCATCGGTTAAATAGTTTACTTCTATCTATAGTCCTTCTATTTATTTTCCAAATGTTATTAGCACTTGTATGCTTGAATCCATGTGTCCTTAAACAAATATGAAAAACACAATCACTCAGTATATTCTCTTTGACTGAGTGCTTGTGCAGATGATGCAGTGTGAATCTAAATGGCATCATGCTGCTGGTCGAGGCATACTTCCACTAACATCTATTACAGTTTTTCAACAACATTTTCCTTCTTCTTCATTTCCTCGAAAACCTCAGATCTCATCTCTCATGCACCATTCCATTAGTAGATTTGCGTGCCCTAAACAATTGTTTCTCACTCTCACACACACACACACACACACACACACACACACACACACACACACACACACACACACACACACACACACACACACACACACACACACACACACACACACACACGTGATTATTATTATCATCATATGCTCCATGTTCTCTGAGCTTCATAAAGCATCCTTGGTCCCATCGATCCAAGAATCAAGTCTCCATCCATTATCCAGGGGTCGGTCTCTCTCTCTCTCTCTCTCTCTCTCTCTCTCTCTCTCTCTCTCTCTCTCTCTCTCTCTCTCTCTCTCTCTCTCTCTCTCATCTCTCAACATCTCTCTCTGCCTCTGCCTCGTGATTGGTCAGCGACTGAACCTGTTGGTCTATCACAGCACACCAGAGTCGGGGTCTTGGACATGAGTTGAAGACTTTTGACAGTGAAACACGCTGATGTTGATATAGGGGCCTTGGAAGGACTCTGCTGTGATGATGATGATGATGCTGTCGCCCAATGCACGATTAACGATGACAAGTTGTGTCATTTGAGGATGAAAAGGGTATGTTGTCGAATACATGAGCCGGCAAGAGCTTGGGTTGGTCATTACAATATCCAAGCAACACCAACAAACAAACACACACACACACACACACACACACACACACACACACACACACACACACACACACACACACACACACACACACACACACACACACACACACACACACACACACACACACACACACACACACACACACACACACTAGAATTCTAAATTTAGGTCCACCATTTCAAATATGAATTAGATCACAGATTCACTGGCCACCATGTCAGGAGCACAGCTGTTAGGGAGTTAGACAGTGTTAAGGGATGCACAAAACACATTTTTCAAATGGGAGCCATATTTTTTTCAGCCATATAATGTTATTTTGTTTTGCCTTTGTTTTAGAGAAGCCCATGAACCTGAGAGCTCTAGAGACCAGTGGGCGTACCGGCCCCAGGCGTTCACCTGTAAAACAAGGAGATCAGACAGCCACACAGCCGAAGATGGTGACGGTGTGAAGTACAGGCACCAGTGGTGGGTATTTTAACAGGTCTCCCCAACACTGGAACCACAGATAAAAACCAACAGCACCGGATCTGTGGTGGCTGGTCTGTCCCAAAAGACATACACGCACACACATATGTGCACACATACAAACACACACACACACACACACACACACGTCTCTCCAGAGAGGTATATCAAGTGTAAAAGCTTCATGGGAATCGCAAAGTGTAAAATGAACATCTTCGGATTCAAATAGTGTTTAGAGTTGGAGTTATTTGACAGAGTTAATCACATCAGAGTTACCTAACTCTGCCGAGATGTAATAAAGCTCTGCCAAGATGTAATTAAGGTCTGCCCACACGTGCATTTTTCGTTCTTACATGTATGAGGTTCTAACATGGTAAGTGCAATTAAGTTAAACGTTTTTAACCACATATACTAGATAGATGATATGAACTGCAGTATAGTACAATTAAACATATACGGATATGTTGTATGCTTTACAAAGCCTTGTTTGTCAGGACTAAACAATAAATTGACGATTTAGCAATCCGCATGCAAGTTCGATGAAAAACAAAGCTTTGTGGTTTTAACAATATAAATCTTGTGTTATACTAGTAGGTTCATGTAGGGCAAGGCTGCCTATCCCTTTAAGAGAGGGGCGTGGCGTGTGAGTGTGGGAGCGCGAAGTGAAGGAGCGAGCGTCTGTGTGTGTCTGGAAGTGAACGGGGGTAGTAGCAATGTACACCTGTCTAGAATAAGTTATCAATAAATCCAACCCTCTCGGAAGTAAACCCTGCCTGTCTGTTCATTAAGTGGGTTATTGAACCCGAAGCCTGTGCTTCGGCCCTGGATCAATATCCCCTGTATTCCTCGACTACGGTCTGGGAGCTAGTCAGGAAAATTCAACACTTGTTTGAGGCTTGAGTAAACATTAATGTCCTATAGTGTTTTGCTGTTGAAGATCAAAGGGGCCGCCAAAGATATGCCCCAACACATTTATATATAAAATATATATTAATATATAAATATATTTTTTGCGTGTTTTTGTGGGCATGGCTTTCATGGCAGTTATTTGTTTTATGAAATTCTCATTTAAAATGTATAAATGTAAATGTATGTATTAAGAGAAGCCGTGAGACCACACAGGTTTAGCGGACGAGTTAGTTCCATAAAACTGCATTTATCGATCCAAGACGCTGTCTGCCCGGTTTTAGTAGCCCCCATTAGCCTACGGCTCACTGCTACGCTAAGCTATTTGAGAACGGGTGAGTGAAGACATGCCTTTTTGTTAGCTCACGCCCGACTTAGTTAGACAGGGAAGCTACGCTAACTTGACTTACTATAACAGTCTATATATACTATAACACTATAACAGTCATTCACTGCAAGACAAGAATCAGTGCTGACTTCAAACGCACATTCTGTTGTATCTCACTGTACTATCTGTACTAACTGTACTAACCTTTCCCCATTTTGCCTGCCACCTGAAGCAAAAGTTTCATACATGGATGCAACATGGACCGAAGTGGATGCTGAGATATTCAGTGACCTCGTTGGACAAGGCAATGTCGTGTTGACATTTTTCTCAAATGAAGGTGAGGTATAAACGCAGGTATAATCAAGCACTATACACCCTACAGAATAATATTATTCAATCTTAATTTTTTTCTATTTCTTTAGAACTGTCTAATCACTCCACCTCTGCTTCTGAGATGTCTGACTCAAGCTTTTGCTCAAGTGCATCCACTGTAATCATGGATATGTCCCTAGCAAGAGAAGAATAATTGAAGATAAACATGGTGCAGTGTCTGCTAAGCAGGTAAGATAGCTTGATTCTCATGAGTTGCTTTGATTGAAGCCGTGCTCAAAGGCAAGTCTGGTGGTGAAGAAGTACTACAGGAGAACCAAACAACAGCAACTCTAACAGATGACAGACAATGACAAATGATTAACATCCTGGTGGCTCACATGGTTGATAATCATGGGTGTTTCATGGTATTTTTTTGTACCAAAGAACTGCATGGTCATTGCATACATTTAGATTACTAATTGTATATATACTCTCAGGTGCCTCCCCACTAAAGCAATCAGAGAAGAGTTTGCTCTTGGGATAGTTATGCTTTTCCCTTCCCTCAAGGATCCATATTCCAAGAAAGGCTATGTAAGTCATTCTTATTGTTTGCATTAATTTCTTAAGAACCCAGTATGATAATGCATTTGTTTATTTATTTTCATTTAAGGAAGAATTATATGATGCTCCAAGCAACACGGATACCTTTCTTGCCATCTGAAAGTAGTCAAAAGGAAGATTTGTCCAGGATCTGCACTGCCACCATGCAGATCTACGAACCTTTCTCCAGGAGGAATAATCTTGTCCAAAGCGGTTATCTCAACTACTTGGGTTAAAGTTGATGGTGTAGAGTATAAACTGGACATGTTACTTGCAGTGCAATGAAAATAGACATGTCAGTATTTTGTCAAATAAGTGACATACTTTTGATTGAATAACACAAGTTAATCACAGAGAATTTTGATGACCATCATCGTGCATTCAGAGAATCACAAAGTGAGGAATGTTGTATGGTTGAATTGTCTGAGCTCAAATTGTACAAACCGTTTGATGTTCAGATCATTCATATGAGAATTGCTTTGTTATACTTTCCTTCACTATGTTTGAATGACTACTGTTGAATCTGAATGAAAATAAATAAATGTTTTTTTAAACTCAGAGCAGTGTTATTTGTCTAATCCAGGGGTACTCAACTTCAGATGCCAAGAGGGCCACATTTAAACCACAACAGGTGCAAAGGGCCACAAATTATTATTAACATATATTTGTACCATTTTATTCGCTGTATTTACTACTGCTGTTTAATATGCTGTCTTGCTTGTCATTTTTAATGCATTCCAAAGCATCATGGAATATTTAACAAATATTCTCAATTTGAGCAACAAATGTAGTGTCAAGTGTTGGTCAAGCTGATGTTTTATTAACACTGGAGTGAATAGCTTTGCATTGAGGACATTGATAAAGTTTGCAATTGCTACTTATTCCTAGTGAGAGCTCTGAGTCTGCATTCCACAAATATTAATAACAATAACAATATAACAAACAACGTTTTACTTATTCCTATTGAGAGCTCTGAGTCTGCATTTCACAAATATTAATATCAATAACAATATAACAAACAACGTTTTACTTATTCCTATTGAGAGCTCTGAGTCTGCATTTCACAAATATTAATATCAATAACAATATAACAAACAACGTTTTACTTATTCCTATTGAGAGCTCTGAGTCTGCATTTCACAAATATTAATAACAATAACAATATAACAAACAGTTGTTACTTATTCCTAGTGAGAGCTCTGAGTCAGCATTCTTTTCACAAGTACTTTCAGATCTGGTTGTTGCTCAGTTGTAGCTGCTCTGAGATAGTCTGCCAAATGTCTGTCAATGAGACGGGAACACTGCTGCGGCAGAGAAGGAGCTTTCACACACATAAGTAGATCCAAAGCAGGTCAGGATTTTTATTTTTTTGGTTAATTATAATTATTATGCATTCATAACCAGGCATGTCGGGTGCCACAAAATAAGCGTCTGCGGGCCGGATGCGGCCCGTGGGCCGCCTGTTGAGTAAGTCTGGTCTAATCCCATAACTCTGGTAAAAAGTTAAATAGGAACTCTTAGCATTGTGTTAAATGTTTAACGATTTGAAAAATGTTAATTTAACTCTGGAGAGTGTGGACCTATATCAACTCCAAAAAAGTGTTGAAATTTACTAAGTGACAGTTAATTAAACACAGGTCTTTTTGCTGTGTACAGTTAAATGCACAAATAATTTTAGCATCCAAGCCCCAATGACCAGTTGGCACGGTAGTAAAATAGGCGGACCAACTTGACCACTTCAAATAATCAAATCACGTGTACTTCCCTATCTATCCCTCCATCCTGTCCTGGATGTCCCAGAGTCTAGGCTGAAGACGATAGCCGGGGTGATTCCTTCTGGGTCACAGCTCATGGGCTCTGGATTAGATCAGCTGGGACAGTGTCCTCTTTTAAGAAGCATTTTAAGATTAATTTATTTCAAATTGCTTTAATTCTGCTTTTATTTTTAATTGGTCCATGTTTGGGTTGATGTTGTTAATTGTGCATATATTGGTAATTGTTTTTTTTTTACAAAACATATATAATGTTTACCACGCTGGACCCATGGCAATTTGCATATCGTCAAAATAGATCCACGGACGACGCAATTGCCATGGCCCTCCACACTGCCCTTTCCCACTTGGAGGGGAAGAACTGTTATGTGCGAATGCTGTTTGTGGACTACAGCTCAGCATTCAACACAATAGTTCCTGCCAAGCTCGACACCAAGCTGAGAGGTCTAGGCGTACCCCCATCCATGTGCAGCTGGATACTGAACCTCCTGTCGGACCGCCGCCAGGTGGTGAGGATGGGCAGCACCACATCAGAGCCACTGACCCTCAACACGGGAGCCCCCCAGGGATGCGTGCTGAGCCCTCTCCTCTACTCCCTCTACACCCACGACTGCATGGCTATGCACAGCTCCAACGTCATCGTCAAGTTTGCTGACGACACGACAGTGATGGGCCTGATCGCCGGCGACGACGAGACAGCCTACAGGGAGGAGGTCGGATCGCTGGAGCAGTGGTGCCAGGAGAACAGCCTCGCCCTCAACGTCAAGAAGACCAAGGAGCTGATCGTGGACTTCAGGAGGCAGAGGGGAGAGCACAGCCCTATCTCCATCGACGGCGTTGCAGTAGAGAGGGTCAGCAGCTTCAAGTTCCTCGGCGTGCACATCTCCGAGGACCTCACATGGTCCACGCACACCACACACGTGGTGAAAAAGGCCCAACAACGCCTGTATTTTCTCAGGCGTCTGAAGAAATTCAGCATGGGCCCCCGCATCCTGAGAACATTCTACAACGGCACCATCGAGAGTGTTCTGACAGGGTGTATCACCGCCTGGTACGGGAACTGCACGGCACTCGAGCGCAGAGCGCTTCAAAGGGTGGTGCGGACGGCCCAGTATATCGTTGGAGGTGAGCTCCCCTCCCTCCTGGACATTTACAACCAGCGGTGCGTGGCCAAGGCCAAAAGAATTATAAAAGACATTGCCCACCCCAGCCACGAACTTTACTCACTATTACCGTCAGGCAGGCGATACCGCAGTATCAAGTGTCGTACAAATAGGCTTAGAGATAGCTTCCACAGTCAGGCCATCAGGCTGCTGAACAAGGGCGTATAACATATAACAATGTATATTTTATTACATTGATTTATATATATATATTGCTCTTTTCTGTGCTGATTTTTGCATTTTATAAATTGCATTTTTTTATTTTTATTTTATATTCCTTCTATTTTTTATCCTATTTTTTATTCTATTTTTATCTATTTTTATCTATTTTTATTTGATCTTATTCTATAACTGCTGTCTGTCGTCGGGTATTGCACACAAGAATTTCACATCACTGCTTTATACTAAACTGTAAACTGTGAAGTGACAATAAACTTGACTTGACTTGACTTGACTAATGCCATTTGTTTTATTTAATACTATGCTGTCATTAAGCATTTAGCATTGTACATGCTTGATAAATAAAGGGAATTATTATTATTATCCTTCACATCTCTCCCTCACACGCCAAGTTGTTTGGCCCAAAAAACGGCCTTCAAAATAAGCGTTACGAAAGTGTACAGAAGAGTAAGAAGATGAGGAGTCTGGAGAGAAGGCAAAAGCGCCAAGACCGCCACGCTGATACAGACCCGGTGATAACAAGCAGGGCCCAGACTGAGCCACGTCACGCCCAACACGCACATCTGTTTTTTATTTTTTATTTAGGGTGAGGAGGTTTTTTTTTTCTTCGAGATGCTAAGAGGTGATTTTGTTTTTCTAACCATCAAGCTGTCATTCATTGTTAGATGTGTCTGCCGCAAAGGCTGAACTGCATGCTACCAATTAAGAACTCCCCTCCCTCTTAGCATATCATTGATTTAACACATATGTGTGTGTAGGGAGCCATCTTGAGAGAGATAACGGTGTGTCAACGGTGGTTGACAGGGGGCGTGGCCAAGCCACACACACACATCTGTCAACTATTACCATGGCTGATTACCAATTACCTCACCTGGGTCTATTTATACCGCGGCGTCACTTGGACACGTTGCTCGTTCGTACTTTGTGTAACCTCAGATGCTATTAGTCTCCGGTTAACCTCTTACCTGATCTTCCGCCTGTCTACTACCTGTCGGTACTACGCACCTCGACCTCCCGGTATCCAGACTCCTCGCCTGTCCCTGATCTTCCGCCTGTCTACCCCCTGTCTGTACTACGAACCTCGACCTCCCGGTATTCCAACCCCTTGCCTGTCCTTGACCATTCCATGTGCGTGTTTGCGAAATAAACCAACTGTTCTCCCCTCTCTGGTCTGTTGTCTGGAGGCAGTCACTTTATGCGTTATCTCATTGAGGCAGATACGATTGTTGCAGCCAATTTACAAGTTGACCATAGTTTGCAAAGCACTAGTGAAGTAACAGCAAAACACAGCACCACCACACACAGGCAATCGATGAAAGGGACAGTCTAAAACGCTTAACGTGAAAAGGCTTAACATAACCTAAAGTTCCAAAACAGCGATCAATAATCACCAAATGTCTCTGGCATATGTCTTGTCATCAGCACTTTCACCTGTCAAAATCTAAATCCTACTATTATGGAAGTTATGTTACATTAAGTGTTTTCCTCTCATAAAGCTGCGTTAAGACTTTTCCTTACTGGCTCAATAGAGAGGAAAACACTCAATGTCACATAACGTCCATAATGGGAGGATTTAAGTTGAGATATTTTGACAGGTGAGTGCTAATGATAAGACATATGCCAGAGCAATTTGGTGATTATTGATCGCAGTTTTGTAACTCTTAGATACGTTAAGTCTTTTCATGTTAAGCGATGCAAAGAAATATCAAGTCAAAACTCTCAATTGAGACAGCCATTAACTAATCATTCAAGTGTGTGGAAACAAAATGCAACCAGCTCAACGAGATGCAACCAAAACCAGCAAAGACAAATGAGTCTCACTCACCAATGATGTTCACTTAAAGACGAAATCCATTCTCCTGTCCTTCTGGATGAATGTTTCGATAACCCGGTCATAAAGCCGATCCCTGCTTTTCAGATCCATAAGAAGTTGCCTTTCAATAGCTATGGAAGCTAATGCAGTGAATCAAAATTGTCCTGTTCTGTTCCTCGCATAAGTTTTTAACCGTTTGAGGGCGGACAATGTCCTTTTCACAGATACAGTGGTGACGGGGATCGTTAAAACTTTTTATAATGTCCATCTTTTCACTGAATGGTCATATTGAAAAGGGTACTAACAACAATTCCTCAACAACATCATCTTCACCTGTTGCCATTTCTATGTAAAAAACCTATGTAGAAAAAAACCCAACGTAGCACTAAGCTAGATCCTCTGTCTCGAGCCAGTGAACTAAATGGACCTTCTAGCGTACTATGGAACTATGGGGAAATCGGAAAGAATACGCCCATTGGCTCCATACCAATATATGATATATATATATGGTTGATCAAATTGTCAATCCAAATGTACGGCATTCAGTTTAAGGGCCAAAGCATTCGCGAGTACTTTGGTTGAAGGATATTCTTCCCAGCAACCCAGAAAGATATCTGATCGGTTGCATTTTTTTTCTAACACAATACCACTCAAATGCTTAGTGCGTGGACCGTGAAAGACAATTAAATCAAATGTAATATAACAGATAAACAACACAGATACAATTCTCATTTCTTAATTTTATTTATATTTTATTAAATTGTATTAATACAATTTTTTTGAGGGTTCCAGGGTCTTCTCTGAATACCTTGAAGGCCCTGACGCTTCACCACTGCAGTAGGATTATGTGAGTTTGAGGACAACCATATCTCAAATATGGCATGAGTTTACCACACTACACTACAGATATGCCGCCCCCAACCGTTCCATCCCCAGCTGAGCTCAATAACATCGGAACCGACTTCAGGCATTAGTTGTGAACCTAATATAACCTAATGTGCAAAACACATTAGGTTATATTCCGTGTTGTACGGTCATCTCAGCGTATATTTGATGTAGATATTCAACCATGCATTCAAACATGTATGTTGAGTGTATTATACCTGTGTGAGCTAAGTCCAATAGTGCCATCATGTTTCACATTTACAACACAGATAGGGCCTGATTTGAAGGTGAGGCAGTAGACATATGAGTAGAAGTGTTCACACCTGTACATTAATTGAAGTATCTAATCACATCTCTCCTATGGAGTGATGTTCCCCATGTGATACAGTTTGACTTTAGGACTGTTAATGCTGTCTATGGGATGCTTCAAATAAAAAAAATACTAATTACACTTGGATTCTTGTTTCAGTACATAAACATACAACATATAGTAGACCCAGGCGCATGCAAGTGACATTTTCTGCAAACTCTATCTTCGCTGAAAGATAGGAAGAAAACATAAAAAATACAAAAATAAATGAATGATTTCATGCCAGAGAACAGTAGTTGAGAATCCTGAGGCCCAGGGATGCGGGGACTGATGCAAAGACATTGACAGTGGTTCGACACAGTGGTGCCTGTTTTTCTTTATTTATCTGTGTTATGTGTGTGTGTCTAATGTGTGTGTGTGTGTGTGTGTGTGTGTGTGTGTGTGTGTGTGTGTGTGTGTGCAAGCACACACTTCTCTGCTGGCTTCTCTGCTGTGCTAGTGCCTGGGCACATTTATCAATGTGTCATAACAGAGGAAGAGTAATAAATGATCTTCAGCGTCATTAGGAACGGGGGCAGGGGGTGGTAGGACCTGCTGGGACAGTTTGTGACCGGCTGCTAAACCTGGTGTCAGACACAATGGAGGAGGATGGGGGCCGCGGTCCCAGAAACACTGTGCACTACTTTGCTGTTATCCCGGAGACAACAATATGAGCCTTTATTGATCGTAGCAACCACATCAACAACAACAACATCAAAAATAGACTGTAAGACCTCCATAACCGCAAGACAGGGCTGAGCTCAGATTCTCACACACACACATCCTGTCGTCTCCATTGTATCATCATGAGGCGTGTGTGCTTGTGCGTGTGAATGTGTGTGTGTATTTTCTCTGGGTAATTTGAAACGGTTATATGGAATAAAGGTGAAGGAGCTGGCCCTTGTCGTCTCCCCCTGACTGGCCCAGGGGGGTAGGGGATGCTACTGCAGTGTTGTCTCACAGTCGGGAGGGGGGCTACAACCACACAGGAAGTGATGTGTCACTCTGGCCGTCTACAAGGACGACGGGGGCCTAAATTGCATCCGTTCAATCGATTGCACCCACCCCACCATTGTAATTACACACTAGCTATTGAGGCATGTGCTCTCTCTCCATGACACACACACACACACACAAACACACACACAACTCGGCTTTTTCTGGGATTCTTAACACCTCTACACCTTTTCCTGGAAAGCATCACAAGGCTGCTCTGTTCTCCGATGGCTCCCCACTCCCCCACCACACACACACACACACACACACACACACATACACAGATGCACAGAAAGAAACCCAGGCGCATATACACACACACACACACACACACATGTTGACACTTCCTCGTGCATATAGTGCTGAGGTGTGTCTCTAGCTTACGGCTGATTTGGCCAATACCATTTCAAACTCAGCGTTTCTTCATGTTTCACTTATGATTTAGCTTCTTGGAGAAAAAAGGGGGACACTGTGTGTGTGTGTGTGTGTGTGTGTCTGTTTGTGAGACAACAGAAAACAGAGTGGGAACTGGCATTCAACTTATCCAAATGACTTAAAGGCTTTTTATGAATGCAACCATTAATACACCAATACTCAATAGTCCCTCCCAGTGTTTTTGTCCCATCTAAATAGTATATTTAACTTGGAAATGTGTCATATCATTGAAGCAAAAAACCTTGTTTCACTCTTTCTCTGTAAACGTTCTTTGTTCATGGTAAATGGACATTTATATAGCGCATTTCTAACCAATGGTTACTCTAAGCGCTTCACAAGTCATGCCTCACATTCACCCATTCACCCACACATTCAACCACCAACGGCGGAGTCAGCCATGCAAGAGACTAGGAGGTAGGAGGAGGCGGCGGGGATCGAACCAGCGACCTAACCTACCGAGGCGAGCGCTCTACCTCCTGAGCTACACTGCCGCCCCTATATTGTTCACACCGCCAAGGTCTGATATGAAATAGCCTTTAAAATATGTTACAAAATGATGATAGAATACAATCAGCCAAGATCTCATCTTGTATAATAATGAAAGCATTATTATAAGGAGCTATTGCCCAGCTCCTTTCTCCAACTGCAAATTAACTTTATTACCATCCTTTATCTCTTGGAGGATTGGAGTCAATCCTCAAAAACTGGAAAAACTAGAGGGCCCTCGGTGGAGTGCATACCTCCACCACACCAAAAAGGATCTGGATTATGATCCAGATCCAGGGGTACAAAATCATAATTAACTGTTCCTTGGCCCATAAGTAATCTAACCACCAAGTTGTGTCCAATTCGGTACATACGTTTTTGAGTTATCTTGCTTATAACAAACAAAGAAACAGACAAAACAAACAAACAGTCAAACAGGGGGGAAACCTCATCTCCGGTTCAACTTCCAATGGCGGAGGTTATTGCCATTGTTTGAAACAGTTAATGTTTACCGTTAAAAAATGTCAAATTATATGTTTTTTTTGTCTCCGCCAACCAGTTTGTGAAGGTTCTACTACACACAAAACTCGGGTCCTTTCGGTGGCGTATATGTGCCATTTCGGTGGAACTCACAAGCCACGACAAAGTGACATCTATGCTGGGAAGAAACGCTAATGCAGTTAGCATCACACAGACAGAACACATCATCAGTGCGGTGAAACTAGCTTTTTGACTTTAACCACTGCAATTTACCAAAATACTATCAACACATCTCATTTCTGACCAGACAGAAAAAGACTCTTGATCACTGCTACACCACCATCAAGCACGCTTATCGCGATGTTGCACGGCCAGATTTCGGCAAGTCAGACCACGCCTCTGTGCTTCTACTTCCCGCTTATAAGCAGAAGTTGAAGTCCACGCCCACAGTTGTAAAGAACGTGCGTCGCTGGACAGACGATGCCGTACTACACCTGCAAGGGGGGCTAGAAATCACTAACTGGGGTGTATTCAAGACCACTGACCTTGTTGTGTATGCAGATCATGTCACAGCATACATTAACAGGCTAGTGGAAGAATACATCCTGACCAGGTCTGTTCGCTCATTTCCGATGTAACCATGGATAAATAACCATGGATTGCTCATAACCAAGGATAAATGCTGATATATGGAACAAACTTAAGGAACAGAGTACCGCTTTCACAACAGGAGACTCAGATCTCTACAAGAAGGCCAAGTATATAACTCAGAAAAGCCATCAAGAAGGGTAAATTGGATACCAATTGGATACAGATTTCCGATGACCTGGCATGGACACGCAACACGGAGGTCATGCTGAAGAAGGCACACCAGTCCCTCTTTGCTCTTCGGTGCCTCAGAAAATGCGGTATAGGCCAGAGGTGGCTAGTGAACAAGAAAGCCATCCAGAGGGTCGTGAGGACAGCAGAGAAAATCATCGGGTGTGTCTATTCCATGCATTGAGGAGATCTTGAGAACCAGATTTTCGAAGAAGGCCATGTCCATCATAAAGGACTGCAACCACCCTGGGCACCATCTTTTCTCCCCCCTACCGCCTGATTGCCGGTTGCGCAGCATCCGTGCAAGTACTAGCAGGTTTAAGGATACATTTTATCCACAGACAATGCACCTACTGAACTGCTAGGAGTGCTGCCACGTTCACTTTCATAGTTATTACCATTACACTAGCATACTTTGCTGGACTTTCTGGACTCATCACAGTTATTTGTTGTTTATTTTATTGTATATATCTTTTTACTTTTATGGTGTTGTTTTTTTTCAAGATGTATACTGTGGGAGGGAATGGGGAGTATGCGTTCCTATGTACTTGTTACAAATGGCAAATAAAAATCTTGTATCTTGTATGGGTCTTCATATTGCTCATACTCGATGACGCATACTTAGCTTGGGAAAACATCTCCCCCTCGTTCCCAGAAACTCATTACATTTCAGAAAATGCTTCTTACTTACGACAAAGTAGCCAAAGTAGCCTAACTTTTCCGGATATAGAAGGCTATCAAAGGAGGCGAATGACCAGGCATAGGTCATCCTTAAGATACATCCCGCTGACGTTAAGAACTTCACAAATGGAAAAAAAGGCAGGCAGAATAGCTTCTAGGAAGGTTGATATATATCAAAAACCAATTAATTAAAATTTAAAAAAAATTAATTAATTTAGAAGCTGATAGATGGTGGCCATCTTAATTCACAGCCAGGGCCGTCAGACAGAACAAATGTTTGCATTCTCTCTCTCTCTCTCTCTCTCTCTCTCTCTCTCTCTCTCTCTCTCTCTCTCTCTCTCTCTCTCTCTCTCTCTCTCTCTCTCTCTCTCTCTCTTTCTCTCTCGTAGAAGTCTATTCTATTCTATTCATATTCTCTAAATACTAACTGATGAGAAGACATTTTGCCCAAAAAGCTTTCTATGCTTATTGACGTCACAAAATTATGCATAATTTAATAATGTTATTTATGTTGCTAAATCACCGTCCTGAATAATTTACATACATATATAACGGAAATAACCAGACGGACACATAAGTGTGTCGAGTAACGGATGTTGGGCATGGGGAGCATGCATACTTAAACAGGCTGAACTGTGTGTGTGAGTGTATATGTGTGTGAGTGTGTGTGTCTGTATGTGCTAATGCGATAGTTTTCACTAATGCTCACATAGTGATGGTCAGTTTTAATCGGTATTTCTTTTAGCCCATTTGCGTAACACCCACACTGGAGCTTAGATTGTCACGCAGGGTACTTCGTAATTCGCTGATTGTGTAGCAATATTGACCAAACAATAGCTCTATAGAGAGGAGCCCTGCTGCCCGATGGCTTCACATGGGACTCATACTGTCTCCTGGGTAGGTATCCACCGTTAGACACAGGGGACTCATACCGTCTCCTGGGCAGGTATACACCGCTAGACACACAGCACTCATACCGTCTCCTTGGCAGGTATACACCGCTAGACACACTGGGACTCATACCGTCTCCGGGGCAGGTATACACCGCTAGACACACTGGGACTCATACCGTGATTTTCTTTAACACAATTCCTCTTTTTTTTCAATACTCTTTTAATTCATTAACTACAGCTACTAAACATTGGCTGAGGTTTTGACTATTTAATGACATATCCTGCCCCAAAACGTTGTTGATAGTTGGCCTATATGATTTACTTGTTTACAAAATGTACTGTATGTATATGGTAAAACATTTTATGTTGTAAGCAAAAATGTAACAAGCTTAAAAACTTCTAATTAGGATTGGTTGAAACATTTTCGAACATTCCCTCGAAGATGTTTCTCCTGGACACTGCTAAGGATGATTGGCCAGCTGTTACGCATTCACATTGCAGGCATCACAGACGCACAAGCCTTTGTTTGCCCCTATGGATCGGTGTACAATCGAGATGGTTCACAGTTACCAAGTGTTGCCTTCACTGCTGAGTGACACACGTGAAAGTGACAATGTGATAATTGGAAATTAACGCAAAAGTGAAAGGGCAGCTTGTGTATATGCTGGGGAGTAGAACGAGAGAGAGAGAGAGAGAGCGAGAGCGAGAGCGAGAGCGAGAGAGAGAGCGAGAGAGAGACACACACACACACACACACACACAAACACACACACAGGCAAATTAGCAATAGCGATTGTAATCCTTAAAATCACACATATGCTCTCTTCATCTCCTGAATGCAGAAGGAAAGAGAAAATAATATCATCAAGATAATAAAGAAAGAAAGAAATTATGAACCAACAAAGGAATGAAAGAACGAACACAAGAACACAATCGACAAATCCAAAAAAGGAAAGTTTACATAAAAGGACAGTGAAAAAAGAAATAAAGACAGAAAGAACACGTCCAGTAAAAAACCAAAGTGGGCAAGTATTGAAGTGAAAAAGAAAGCGAGAAAGATACAAAGAAGGAAAAATGGCAACATAAGTTCAGGTTGGAGGAGAGAGGTGAGAGAGAGAGAGAGAGAGAGAGAGAGAGAGAGAGAGAGAGAGAGAGAGAGAGGGGTGAGAGAAGGAGGAACAACAACAATGAAACACTTCAGGGGTCAGCAGCAGCAGCCGGGAAGAGTAAAGCCCGCTGAGTGGCAGAGAGGCACGCGTTCACCGAGAACACGGCTCTGCAAGCTTTGAGCAAGTAAAGTCCACGGGTTAACCAGGCTGACTAGCATGGGACGTCCTGTCCACTCAGGGCCGTCCGGTCTGGAGCAGATCCTATGGACCTACAACCTCCGACCACCAACTTAACCTGGTGTTGACGCAACATTAGCTGAACGACCCCTCGGACGCTTAAAGCAGGATATTATACGCCATAAACACGAGAGGAGGCCCCTAAATAAATTGAAAAAGATTTTTGTTGGGAAGGATGGCGGTGTGTAGCGGGTGTGTTCTGGAACATTCCTGGTGGAAGCTCTCTAAGCGCGACACGCCCAGTGTGGGACACGGCGAGGCGTGACAGCCCTAGTGAATGAAGCTGCACAGCGGGGAGGAGACGGGAAGGGTGTCATGTCCCGATGCAGCCATCGTGACTAATCTCCCGCTGGTCGCACATCCGCGCTGGGTTGTGTGTTTATCGCACTCCTGTGTGGATGTAAAGAGAACATGATTGTGTGTGTGTATGTGTGTGTGTGTGTGTGTATGCTTGTGTGTGTGTGGTAATGATGTCGCTGAGTGAGAGTCATTGCCACCCCACAGGGGTTTCCTCTGTGTGAGGAGCGTCCGTCCTATAAACACATTTGCTGGCTAACAGAAATAACAGAATTGTGGGCCGTATGTGGATGAGGAGGAGGAAGAGGAGGAGGAAGAGGAAGAGGAGGGGAAGAAAAAAAAACCTCAACTTTTGAGGACCAAGACACCCTGTGATCAAACATCAATCTCAGCACATCGGGAGTTATGCATGTAACGTCTCTCAAAGAAACACACTCACACACACACACACACACACACACAGACACACACACACTTGCTCTCATACACAAGAACATTTGGAAGAAACCCCCTCTCTCTCTCTCTCTCTCTCTCTCTCTCTCTCTCTCTCTATCCCTCCCTTCCTCCTTCCTTCCTAGGCTCCATTATAAATCCCAGCGCAGCTCTCCTAGGGTTCTGAAATTTCCAAATAAATAAATCAGTAGAGGCCCTGACATGGGGATTAATCAGTAACTGCTGCTGCTGCTGTCGCTGTTGTCTCTTACAGGGAGCGACTGTCACTCCCAGTCCATTACCATCAAGTTAACCTCCTCCGCCTCTAACCAGGTCTAAGGATGGAGATGGCAGGAGCTGTAACTTGAGATTTTCCCTTGTAATAACATGTGTCCATTAATGAAATCGGCCCCACTAAGTGAAGGCGATCCAACACGGAGTCGTGAGGAGCGTGACGGACATCGTGGCAATTCAGTCGACAGGCGACGATGTTGCCAGCGTTAAAAGATGCAAACAAAATGTATCCAAAAGACGTACACAATGGCTGACCCCCCCCCCACCACCACCCCTGCCTCCCATGGACCCGCCCCCACTCCCTCCCCCGAGAAAATGTGCTGGCAAGAATTCTCTTTTGAACTCATTTGAACATCGCCGTGTGGCAGAATACATTTTTGCACCACTCTGCATTCGAGCCAAACAAGTGGCTGTATAGCTGAGCTAATGTCTTATTTATAGGATAGCCTGGAATATGCATTACAACTGACCTTTAAAGGCTACTACCCACAATGCAACTTTTTGAGTCGGGCCCAACTTAAGCCTTGACGAGGTCTCTCTCTGCCTTTGACCTCAACTCCCATTCGTCGATCTCAAATCTCATTGGCTGTTGCCAGCCTAATCGCCAATCTCACTCTCAGTGCCCCTCCCCCCCACACTGCGGGAGCCGATAATAAAAAAAATCTTAAATCTAAGCCGACTTCGACCCCTCCCCCCTCTCTCCTATATAATCGGGGGGGGGGGGGGGGGGGGGGTGGTTGCAGCCTTAAGACACGCCGAGCTGCCCTCTGAAAGGCTGGAGGGTCAACGTGCTCCGCCAATGTGCTGTGGAGGGATTTGAATACGCAACAGAGCAGCGGGAGTTACTTCCTCTGGGGAAGATGAACATGAGGTCAGGGTTAATGGCCGATGGATGGTAAACAATGTATTTCGGACAGAGCTGACACACCATCTGTGTGCGTGAGAGGGATCAGGGACATTACCCCATAGAAATGGTCTTGCCTCACTGCAAGACCATTTCTCAACTTCTTTGTTCCGACCTCTCACTAAATTACAGTTAAACATTTTAGCTCTAGTTGGCACTCAACAGTGGCACTCAACAGACAATTTGTCTGGTCTAGCGTCAATAGACAGACCAAACACAAAACAACAACAGCAACACATTCAAATAGTTTGTACCAGTGTGACCAATTTACATCTGTAAATTGAGCCTGTAACCTGTCAGCCTTGATTAACAACGAGCCACAGGTGTGCAGCCTCAACAGCCATAGAGTAATCTATGAGGCTGCTTAAACCAGCCACCAACCACACACACTCCACATATATAATATCCTTTGCATATGCTCTCGCTTTCAAAGTTAACAGAGGTAAAAAATGTACAGTTTATGAAGCGTGTCCCGCAGAGGTGTTGGAATGATGTTGCGGTGATATTACTTTGCTGTGTGGGTGAGCACTTCATAAGAGTATGTGAACCAATATGTATACAATATGTATACTGTATATACGTCAGGGGCAGGGGGCGGGGCTTATCGGGGCTGGGGGCGGGGCTTATCGGACAAACTCAAAACAAACTCAAAGTTTTTTTCCGCCATCTTTAAAATCAGTAAAATTCTCCGTGAAGGTGACAGTGGTCCGTGGACGAGACAAACTGTGTTTGTTTGCGTTGTTGCCCTCGGCAGAAGGTCACAATAAACTAGAGGAGCTTCTAGAACAAACCGCTATTAGAAAAACTACAGCGTGAGATGTCTTCAGCGGGGGACAGGACCGAGGAGCTAATCGATAACAAACTGGACGATACGAGGGGCTAATCGATAACAAACTGGACGATACGAGGAGCTAATCGATAACAAACTGATGATCCGCTGCTGTCACTCTGGTCCTGGTAAGTTTTACTTTATAAATCTTTCCCGTGTTGCCAACCAGCTTTGTATTTATAATCTGTTAAGCGAGCTGCTCATTATCACATCAATGTTATGTTCCTATCATCACAAATGAGGAGCTATGATTGCTAGGCTTCTGTTAGCCGATATTAACCTTGATAACGTCAGGATGCTACTTTCTAAAAACAGTAAAGTGTAATGGAGACATGTTTTAATGCACTTTTCTCTTGTTTTAGTTGTTCATGGAGTCGTCTTCCCTGGACAATGTCGATGCGGAGCTACCGCCCCCACTGGGCTGCAGCTCACAGGAGCCCCTCAGCCCCTCGGAGCTTTATTAACATGGACTTATTACACTGCACTCTACACTTTTACATTTTGTGATTACTGTATATTGTGTATTTAATGTTTTTTTATAAAATTTTAAATAAAACATTTATATTTTTCATACAATGTCCGATTCATCAACCGAGAAACATAATACAAGATGACAGTTTGAAGAAGAAAAGGCAAATGGTCCCTTCTGTTTAAGTACTCTATTAATGCATCTCTAACGTCAAGTCCATTTTATTAGTATAGTCCTTTATCACAGTTAGGGGCTTCAACGTAATCGCGTCCATAGCACTAAAGACGAGCAGCTGTTTGTAGCCTCAAAGCCAGGAGCAACACTTTTCCATCCATCATGTAATCCACTGGTGTGGAAGTTGGCGCGAGCTGCTGGGAAAGCAGAGACGTTAACAGTGACGTCATGACGTGGCTCTCTCGGCGAAAAAGTCAGTGGAAACGCAAACCAGTTCTTAGACTGCTCGCCAATTGAACCAACTGCAAACCGGCTCTCGCGCCACCCGAGAGCTAGAACTAGGCTTGCTTTGGTGGAAACGAGGCATGAGAGACTATTCTGCCGTGGTTCCATCTCCAAACGTGGAGCATTTCCACGTTGTTTGTTTAGGGACCGCCACCTTTCACGAGTGTCACATCGGGGCTCACGACAAACACGTGCGTCGTCGAAGGATCCTCTGTGCATCCCTACTTGTGTTTTGTCTGAGTTTTAGTCTCCTGTTTTAGTCTAGTTTTGGCCTTTTTTTTGGCTCTCAAACACTCTCAGAGGATGTGGTGGGCAGGGGGGGGGGAAAGAGAGAGAGAGAGAGAGAGAGAGAGAGAGAGAGAGAGAGAGAGAGAGAGAGAGAGAGAGAGAGAGAGAGAGAGAGAGAGAGAGAGAGAGAGAGAGAGAGAGAAATAGAGAGAGAGGGATGGGGGGGAGTGAGAGAGAGATAAGATTACATAGAAGAAATTAGCAATATCAGTTATCGTCATGTGATAACATCTTGTATCTTGTAGACACACACACACACACACACACAAAGTCACACACACACACACACACACAGAACAATTTTTTTAACAGGAGTGCTTGGGACCGCCGGTCTCGGTAGAATATCCAGAACGCCAACTGTCAAGTCACAAAGGAGAGCAGGAGATGTTGTTTCAAGAGGCCAAGCCTACCTAGTGGCTCACAACGGCCGCATCCATGGCCAAAAACAATCAATTTAACAAGGGTGTTATTTTGAAAATAGGTGGGCTAGGGTACTCGTGCCCCTCTGGCACCAGAATAAGCCAGCAGAGTGATTGGTTTAAGATGAGGAAATTCAGTGGGAGGCCATTTTGATTACACGTTAGTCATACTCATGTCGGCAGGGCTAAATAGTAACATTTATGCTATACATGATTGAAGTGCACGTGTGTGTGTGTGTATGTGTGTGTGTGTGTGTGTGTGTGTGTGTGTGTGTGTGTGTGTGTGTGTGTGCCTGTATATGATCTGAGAGCAGCTGCACTACTGCACTACTGGCACTTTAAACGCTTTTGAAAGATTTTTGTAAAAAATAAACCAAAAAAACATGTACATATCATTTAAGTCACTTTGCTGCTCTTTTTTTGTTTATTTTATTGTATATATTATTTTTATTTGTATGGTGTTGTTTTGGAGATGTGTATACTGCGGGAGGGAATGGGGAGTAAGCATTCCTATGTAATGTTACAAATGGCCAATACAAACCTTGTATCTTGTATCTTGTATCTTGTATGATCTGTGTGTGTGTGTCTGTCTGTGTGTGAGTGTGTATGTGCCTGTATATGATGGGGGGGTGTTTGCCCTTTTAAGTGTCAAAATCAGAAGGACATGTCATGTTCCTTATATGTACTGTGTGTTGTTCAGAGACAAACAATCAGTAAACATGAATAGAGATGAATGGATATTGAAGATGAATGGATATTTTATTAATAAGACACGTCAACGACTAGACTGATGAAAACTCGTTGGGACCGTTTCCACATACATATTATAAATATCCATCAGATCTGGTCCATGTAACCATGTGACCTTTTGTGGAATGAATACCTAGAGACGTACACATAGTTAGACTAGCACCTTCCAACAGTGTGAGGCGGCAGGATAGCTCAGTCTGTTGGGACTTGGCTTGGGAACGGAAGGTCGCTGGTTCAAGTTCCCGAAACACCTGGGCACTGCCGAGGTACGCACCTGACCCCGGGGCGGCTCTATTTAAAAATAGCTGCCCACTGCTCCTAATATGGTGGGTTAAATGCATAAAAACACTGTGTGTGTGTTTACATGTATGTGACTAATGGCCTTGTCACACCTTGACGATTTAGCCAGCGTATGCCGATGTATCAAACTGCGTTTTGTGAACACTTTCTTAACTACTGAGCAAATACATTTGTGCCAACACTCTAATTATCTAAAGGGTGGGGTAAATGGGAACACTTTGAATACATGAATACATACCACTTTTATCTTGCCCTATTGATAGCCCCGTAGACGCGAATAGAAGTATTCTCCATTGTCAGTTTGAATAGCCCTGCAGCTCTTGAACTTGCACTACCTATGGGGGCTCACATATTAACTGACTTTATTCACATCTCCCTGTGGTGGTTAGATTAGCATGTGTGTGTGCCTGTGTGTGTGTGCATGCGCTTGCGAGTGTGTGTGTTTGTGACTTATTAAGGAGTGTGATTTAAATAGCTGGGACACTGTCGCCTACCTATTAAGCTGTGTTGTATGTTGCCACCGCTGATATTGATTCAGGCCAGTTGCTTGAGTGTCACCATCCATCAACACGTCGCTCAAAAGGTTATTCTTATGGTTAGGTGTATGTTTGGGGGATGCAGCGGTTCCGCCTCTAACATTCTCTGTGTTACCTTTCACCTCCAAAACATGAAGTCTAAATGTCCTGAAAGGACAACTTTGGGGGCCAAGCCGCGTGCTGTCGCCATGTAGCACTCGCCAAGCGCGATTATTTGCAATTACGGCTGTGTACGGTCATTTTGATCATCAGGATCGCCAAGAGAGGAGTAAGGGGTGGATTCTGAAACGCCACACAGCTTAGAAGTGGCTGCACTAAACATCAGCCATGAGACTGCACCCACAGCCGAGTCTCCCATGTGATTAGAGAGCCGGTATATGAGGATAGATGTATAAAAAGCCGTCTTAGGTCGTCACGTCCCAACATGGGAATAGCACCAACATTAGGCTTGTGGTGAGACATTCATCGATGAGGGGAAACATACCAAGCCCATTGCCTTCGAATGTGTGGAGTTAATACTCTGTTGCAATATTTTGTGTTCTCCATTTCCACTAGGGGGCAGTAGATCAGGAGGTAGAGCGGTCGCCTCACAACCAGAAGGTTAAATTCACCTCACAACCGGTAAAATTAACTTGTGTGATTTTTTGCTGGGGCTTTTTGAACAGGGTTTCATTTTCAGGTTTCGTTCTTTGAAGGGAGACATTGGAAAAATAAACAATAAACTAGAGGGCCCTCAATATAGGGCATACACACGCCACATCAAAAAGACCCCTGGATCTGGATTTGTATCAACTGTTTCTAGGCCCATAAGTTATGGAACCGGAAGTCCGTACATAACTCTTTGGAGTTATCTGGCTAACAGACAAACAGACAAACAAAATGATATCCTCCGCGTCCATCTTCCATGGTGGAGGTAACAAATACATGAATAAAATAATAAAAATAAACAAGGTCTCTGACATTTTGTCTTCTAACAAAGCTCCTCGCTCGGCACTGGCCCCTCCAGTGGTCTGAGCACCGCCCGCAATGAGGCAGTAGGACGGCAGCCTGGAGCCTCCTCCTTCAGTGACTGTCCAATACTACAGTATAATCATGGGGACCTGGAGCCTCCTCCTTTAGTGACTGTCCAACACTACAGTCTCATCATGGGGACCTGGAGCCTCCTCCTTCAGTGACTGTCCAACACTACAGTCTCATCATGGGGACCTGGAGTCTCCTTGTTCAGTGACTGTCCAACACTACGGTCTAATCATGGTCAAGTCAAGTCAAGTTTATTGTCACTTCACAGTTCAAGTATAAAAGCAGTGGGTGAAAACCTTATGTGCAATACCCGACGACAGACAGCAGTTAAAAAAATAAGATAAAAATAGATAAAAATATTATAGAAATAGAATAAAACTGAATAGAATAAAAATGCAATTTATAAAATGCAATATATCGGCACATAAAAAGAGCATTATGTATATATAAATCAATGTAATAAAATATACATTGTTATATGCTATACGCCTTTGTTCAGCAGCCTGATGGCCTGACTGTGGAAGCTATCTTGGAGTCTCATGGGGAACTGGAGCCTCCTCCTTCAGTGACTGTCCAACACTACAGTCTAATCATGGGGACCTGGAGCCTCCTCCTTCAGTGACCGTCCAACACTACAGTCTCATGACATGGGACCTGGAGCCTCCCCCTACAGTGACTGTACAGCATGACGGTCTAATGACGAGGACGTGGCGCTGGGAGGACCTAATTTCCCTTTAATGAGACGTCGACCGATGGGGGGGAAGCAGACCGGGGCTGATTGGTTTTCAGGGACTCCAATGCTACCTGTGTGTGTACCGTGGGCCCCTGCAGGACACCGCCAAGACTCCGCCAATTCCATAACTTCCTAATAGTGTGTGTGTGTGTGTATGTGTATGTGTATGTGTTTATGTGTGTTTATGTGTATATGTTTGAACAATTCAACCTATGTACACATTACCCATCAGTCACTTTATTGTTCTTTGTATTGTTATTGTGTACATTGTGTAGTCAATTTTGAGTATAGTGTTTTAAATCATTCATACTACGAAAGGGAATGGAGAGTAAGCATTCCATTGTACTTGTTGCATATGGCAAATACAAATCTTGAATCTTATATGTAAGGTACCCCAGAGGCAATTTCCTTTGTTGAGATGTGATACACATTAAAAAATATATCTAATATCTGTCATAATTTATATATATAGAAATAATTACAACCAGAGAATACATCTCCATATAAACAGGCACTTGGTTTATGGTTATCCATTTTAGATAGGAGGGGTGTTTAGTTATATTTACCTCTGCCATCGAGGATGGATGCCTCTGTTGCAGCAGATCTGTTTTCCTCGTCACTCTCGTCCCACGACGGTTGGAACCATGTAGATGGTCTCCCAGTGATAGGGGAGTGCGGGTCTTAGGACGGGGGTGATGTGGATGAGAGGGGGGCTGGGGTAAGGTAGATGATGGGTGGGCGTAGTCGGTCCAAGAGCGCATGAGTGAGGCACACGGAGGAAACACAATTACGACATAGGGGGAGAGGAGCCGGTACAGGTGCAGACAGGCCGACTTTTTTTTCTTTTTCACAAAGTCGTCCTGGTCCACCCTCACAGGCCCCTAAGTGGACCAGGGACCTTGCCCGAGCGCTACTTTTGACGGATCGCAAGTATTGTTAAAACCCAGCATGAAAAATGAGCGCCATTTGTCGCCTATGAATTACACACCAGGGGGTTGGTGGGCGCTTGGTTGGGCACCCAACCAACGCTACCCAGAGTAGACACACACACACACACACACACACACACACACACACACACACACACACACACACACAGAGGAACCGGGCCTGTCGAGACCAACATTCAATCAAAAATAAATTAAAAAATAAATAAAAAATTTTATTAAAAATATAATCATATTAAATACATTTAAAATATTCATAAATAAAAACAATGAATACAACATAATTAAATAAATTAAATAAATTAAATCAATTAAATCAATTAAATCAATTAAATCAATTAAATAAAACACTAAATAAACAGCTCAAATAAAGACATCTCGTGGAATAACAAAAATAAAACTGTGGCTCTTGCCTCGCGGCGCCACATAAAACGTCCATTTGGAGATGATTCAAAAAGGACATATTGACATTTAATGAATACAAATAACCAAAGAAATGCAGATTCACAGATGAAAGTGAAGCGCTGGGCTTCCAGCTGGTGTTTCTGAGCAGAAACACCAGCTGACTTTCTCCACCCATCACTTTCCCATTGAGAGGAGAAATTAAACCAAAATAGATTCATTACAATGGCCTGCTGGGCAGTGATGAGGAGGCTGGCTTTAACTAAATTCAATATTTATGAACTACAGAATTTCACCTCCTTTCGAAACGAATGCATTTTCTGGTCGCAGCTTCTGGTCCTTTAAATTGGCAGTCCAACAAACAGAAGGAAAAACCCAACAGCATAGAATCTCTCAAGTCCTTTGTGAAATTAGAGGGTAATAATGGACAATTATCTCCGAGGACAAAAAAAACAACCTATCCAGGCAGTCTTTAGATTATTATTTGACATCTTTAGGGCGGCATCGATTTTCAGCCGCCAAAACTCTAAACTCTGTAGCAGCATAATGAGGCATGAACATCTATCTGTGTCAACATACAGCGGGGAAATAAAACATCCTATCCAAACACTTCAGCCAACACACACCCACCCACCCACCCACCCACACACCCACACACCCACACACACACACACACACACACACACACACACACACACACACACACACACACACACACACACACGACTGCCAGACTGAAGGCCCAAGAGCCAATCCACCGCTGGCCTTCCTATGCATATACAGTACATCAAGCATCTGAAACTAACATGTCCCGCATCTAAATGCAAAAAGGTTAGAAGTAGAGTACCCTCACAAATACAATACAGCCAAAAGCAATTGTGTTTCTGTATCTGGGTGTTTGGATGCTCTCCTCTTCTTTCACCAAAAGTCCAACACCAAAGATTCCCCCAATTGCAGATAAACATTTTTAACGACTGTCATTAAGAATCCCTGCTTTAACTGGGTTATAAAAGTAACTACTTTTATTTAAAAAAGAACACTGTTGAATTATGTAGTTAAGAGAGTAGCTTGTGGAAATGTGTTTTATTTACTCAAGGAAATCTAATAGCCCAAATCGGCTCCTAATTTAGAGGCACCCTTCCATCCGTTTAGTTTGAACCTTAAAGTAAACTCCTTTAAACAACATGATAGATGAGCTGGCGTCCTCTTGCTCAAGGAGGCCTACCGGTAGGCCGAGTGAACCCACAACCCTGCTACTGCTGCTGCTGCTACTACTACTACTAGTGGCACATACGTCTGAAGTACACTAAGAAACAAACTGTACCTAGAGACAGGGAGGGGAAGTACAACAAGTACGTCAGGGTAGCTTTACGACACCATGAAATCCTACTTGTGTGTGTGCGTGTGTGTGCGTGTGTGGGCGGGGTGCCTAAATGTACACAGCGTTGTCGTTCTTATTGACATCAGGCAGGAAGATGGGTCCCATGCAAGTGCTTTATCTGTGGCGGCCGGCTCTCCCCGCTCTCTCTTGTTCATTTATCACCGTCATGGGAGCAGCTGACAACTGCTACAGTGAATATGAATCACTGGAGAAGGATCCATCTCTTTGTGCACAGAGACACGGGCACGGAAATAACTTGTGAAAGAAACCAAAGCACACGCACACGCAGGCACGCACTCACACACACAGGCACACACACATGCATGCACACACACACATGCAAACACACACACACATGCACACACAGGCACACACACACACATACACACAGTTTTTCGATTTGGTTTCCTTGTTGAGAACATTGGGCTATTTGAAGACAAATGTTGATTTCTGGCCAGCCCAAAGCTCACTGGCCACAAAAGAAAAACATAGTAGTCATAGTAGTTATAATATTAGTTATAATATTTGAAGAACAGAAAATGTATCACCAATTTTCTGGGTTGTAAAATAATGTGTTACGTTACTACTATTTATTGTGATGATTTTGTCATTCATTCATTCAGCAGGTGTAACAACAACTACAACAATACTACACTAAAAATAACAATAGAGTGTCTCATGGATGATATGCCTACGGGCAGACGTGCGGACACTGGGGTTCGGGGGGGACCAAAACACCCACGAGACCACGCTGCCCGTCTCTGATGTGCATAATAAGTGTATCAAGCGCCCTCATGTATCAATGACATCATCAAAGGCACGTCGCCCATCAAGTGGTGGCAGCTGTATGTACATGGAGTGCTGCATCCCGGGTTGCCCATGTAGGCTACATGTCTTCAGAGAGTGTGATCGCCGGTTAACCTTCAGAGCGGCGCAGAGCCAAGACTTCCACACACACACACACACACAATCCATCAATTTATCAGCCACTCCATGATATCATGCATCTTGCTCTTTTCCTTTTTTCTGCTCGGGGGGATTGCAGATGCAAGAAAGCAGAGATATCCTATCATACACAGTGTTCATTATTCGGTGGAACGGGCAGATAGAGCACATACTGTACGTGAGAACATCAACCTGGAACACAAGAGTTGGGCTTGTTAACGCCCATCGACTGCCTCCTCACTGAAGGCATTCACTTTCTTAAGCCATTTATCTCAACAACAACCACGGTGACATATCGGGTAATTGCTGCACGATATTGTAAACTGGCTTCTGACACTTGTCGTGCGTCATGATTAAAGACATTTGGGGTTTTATTTGTAAGTCGATTTCCATAAAACGGGGCTGTCCAGTAGAAAGGTGCAAAAAAGTCACCAACTACATGACCACAGAACAACAGCCTGCGAGACGACAAAAGTCCACCGGACGACGCAAAACTTTTGCTGGAAAACATATTAGCAAAACTGAATGCTGGTTAAATAGAGGGGAATATATAATTGTTAATTTGCATATACAAGCCACATTGAAGTGGTACTAAGCTGGCTGAAAATCTGCAAATTATTCCTTGAAGTAAGAAATTATTAACTGAGAAATGATACGAGTTAACGTACCGTCAATAGCAATTCATATTTCCAGCACCGCGATAGCGAGGACAGCGGTTCGGCATGGAATTACCCGGAACCATGGATTAGCAGGTTCTGGCTTTGCTGGAGGGAAGAATAACAAATCTTAGATCTGCTCTGCCACCATCCCCAACACCCACAAAATGAACCACACCAAGGTAGCTGGGTGCAATTTCACACGCATCTACCCCCTAGATGAGGACGGAAGAAGGGCCGCATGGACGTAGTGTTTACCAGCCCGAGATGGAAGGACAAGATCAACTGTTCCATCAAGCTGTTCCAGTGTGCCCCAACACACTGATCCCAAGACCAAATCCAGTGATCAGATCCTCCAGTGATGAATGAACATTGACGGTTTAGACTCACAGGCTACTTTTGAGGATGTACTGATCACAGGATGTACTGTGACCCGTGTTCAACGTCAGGCACTGTTCCTTTTCATGAACAAGAATCGTAAAGCGACAGCTTCTGCTTCCCCTTCTACAGTGGGACAATAACACATTGAAAACAAAATTGAAAACCAAACCAACTCACACACACATTAAAACAACATTAAAAAGGGGTCCAATTATACCACCAGGTGTGATTAGCCATTACAGGCCCAAATTATCAGTGATAGATAGATCAGTCTACCGGTTGGTTCAGTCAACTGGCCGGCAGACAGATCTTTCCATCACCTCCCACTGCGTGATGTCAACAAGTAACAGACAACTTTAGTCCCGTTTCACAGGAAATGTTTAATCACACTCACACCTAGTGGTATAATACCGTGAAATTGGTAATTGTGTAAATTGTGTAAAACCATACGAATGAAACCAAAAAAAGTTACATTGAGCCAAGTGTGTACAGTCTATTGAAACTACAAATGGGCGTTAGAGTGAATGCGTTGGGGCATATATGAGAGTGTGTGTAAACGTGTTTGCATTCAACCTAAGAGGAGGAGACGCACGCTGTAATTTAGTCAAGGATATGTCAATAACACTCAACCTTGAGGACGGTGTGCTGGGGAGAGAGTGAGAGACAGGCAGAGAGACAGCGAGAGCGAGAGAAAGAGAGAGAGATAAAGAGCAAGCAAGGATATGTTAGGATACTTTGTTCAACACTGAGCGACATTGTTAGTGTATCCTTGAGTGATCCTTGACTCCCGCTGTTGCACAATTTAACACACCGCCGACCGCATACCGGTATAAATTGATTAACGCGGATGAAATCAGACTATAATTAAAACCATGTTCAAATATGCCATATTTATTGCATACACTCAGGGTGTGTGCGCTTTCTGTGGTGTTCGCATCAGAGAGAAGAATGCCCCCATCACACCGAAGTAGTTCTATCCCGTTATAATACTAGAACGGGCTGTGATCACAGTCGAATGCATAGTTTGGCGTAAAATACGATGCTAGTTCGTTCATAAGCAGTCCTCAATATGTCTATCTTGTTATTATCTCGTTCTTAGCCAGTCTGCAGTCCGTTTGTATCCAGTTAAGATCGTGTAAAAGTGCCCGTTCACCTCATGCCGACAACGTTTCGAAGCAGTTCAAACCCGTCCATTGCTGTTCTCAACCTGTTCTTAACCAGTTCAACCTCGTTCTACCTCTTCCACCTCGTTTACAATATGTCCAAGTTCTAACTAATTCTTAACCCGACCAACTCGTTCGCACTACGTCCTCATCTCGTCCCTAGTGCGTGTGTACTCGCGTCTTGGCCTGACTGCTATGAATACCGAGTGCGTTGTAGCCTCATTCAAGTTCAGGGCTCCGAGCTGTACACATCTACAATCTCCGATCATCATGCCTCCAAAGAGAAGTAGATTCAGAAAGACAAGCTAAATAAACTCTTATATTATGTCAACAAAACAGAATGCGGGGGGAGGGGTTGGGTTCTTCAATACACCAATACAGGAAGTAGGATATTGTGTATGGAGGGTGTTCCGTCCCCAGCCAGAAGATGCTGGATGTGATTCGTCTGTAGCCAACCTGTAGGCACCCATTGAGCAATACTCACATCTGCTCTTTAATGCCCTGCATTGTATTTCACCGTCAAAACTAAAACATGAATGAAGCATGTCCTTAGCTGAGGTAGAAGGCCTAATGTCTCTTAATAGACGCCAAGCCCGATATGCAGGTGAAAAACAAACAAAATATTTAATAAACATTTGATGTATACCGCGGGCTGGATAACGATAACATATAGGCCTACACCAAAATACTTTGTATTAAAAATTGTTAAGTGTAAGTTAAGTGTAAGTGTTAAATGTAAGAGGCCGTTAAATCTACTGGTGACTGACACCATGCATATAATGTCATGTACTTATCAACCACTACTATTAAAAGGGCTAGCGCCAGAACAATGTCTAGGTCACTTTTATTCTTTTACCCTTTCTATTTTAAAATCGTGACCAAAAGGGACCACTAAAATCGACTAATTTGACCACAAGGTTATGCATAAACAACTGCCTCTTCTTGCGCGCATTGACACACCAGGTCATCGGAAATCTGTAGCCAAAGGAAACGGAAGCAGCTGACGACTGTCCCGACGGTGTCTCGTCCAGGCTGATGGTGGAGTGGGTGCCACGGTGGCTCCTGAAGTCCACGATGAGCTCCTTAGTCTTGCTGAAATTTAGTGCGAAGCTGTTGTCCTCACACCATCGCGTCAGCTGGACTACCTCATCTCTGTGCTCCGTTTTGTCGCACTCGCTTATCAGGCCGATGTGGTGTCGTCTGCAAACTTGATAATCTGATTATTGCTGTGCGTGGCAGTACAGTCATGTGTGTACAGCGAGTACAGCTGGGGACTGAGGCAGCAGCCTTGGGGTGCTCTGGTGTTGAGGACCAGAGTGGTTGAGTTGATGTTCCCAATCTTCACCACTTGAGGCATGGCCGTCAGGAAGTCCATAATCCAGTTACAGATGGGGGCGCCCAGACCTAGGTCCCTCAGTTTCAGGACCTAATTGGAGGGAACAATGGTGTTGAACGCCGAGCTGTAGTCAATGAACAGCAGTCTGACGTAGCAGTCTGGAGTGGGTCTAGGGACTCAGGGATTGAAAAGTGTATATGCACCATTACAAGTTTCTCCAGGCACTTCATGGCTATGGGTGTTAAATCCACTGGACGATAATCATTGAGGCATGTTACCTTGGTCTTTTTGAGTAACGGCACAATGGTTGTCACTTTGAAGCACACTGGGACGACAGACTGTGGCAGTGATGCATTGTAGATGTCGGTGAACACAGGGGCCAGCTGGTCAGTGCAGGTCTTGAAGACGCGGGATGGAACTCCGTCTGGGCCGGCTGCCTTCCCTGCCTTCACCCTCCTGAAGATTCTGCGAACCTCGGACTTGGACAGTTGTAGAAGGTAGTCCTCTGGGTGGATGTTAAAGTTGTTGGTCGGCTCATGGTCCCTTTCAAAGCGAGCGAAAAACTTGTTTTGCTTGTCTGGTAGATTTAGGGTCGTTGTCGGTGACTGCCCCTGAGCTCCCCTTGTAGTTGGAGAGGACCCTCAGACCTGGCCACATACGTCTGGTGTCAAAGCCCCCGAACTGTAATTCCAATTAGTTTTTGTAATTCAATTGACCTTGAGTTCATACTTGGCCTTCTTGTATTGATCGGAGTCGCCGGTTACTGCGTTATTCCGTTCCTTAAGTTTGTTCTGTATGTCCGCATAAATCCATAGTTTGTGGTCCGGGAATGAGTGAACAGACCTGGTTGGGATGAATTCTTCCACTAGCCTTTTAATGTATGCAGTGACATGATCTGCATACACATCCAGGTCAGTGGTCTTGAATACACTCCAGTCAGTGATTTCTAGCCCCCCCCTACAGGTGTATTATTGCATCATCTGTCCAGCGACGCACGTTCTATACAACTGTGGGCGTGGATGTCAACTTCTGCTTCGAAGCGGGACGTAGAAGCACGGAGGCGTGATCTGATTTGGCGAATGCCGGCCGCGCAACAGCGCAGTATGCGTGCTTGATGGTGGTATAGCAGTGATCAAGAGTCTTGTTCTGTCTTGTCGGACATGAGATGTGTTAATAGAATTTTGGTAATACATTTTTTTAATTGCAGTGGTTAAAGTCCCCCGCTACAATGGGGACTGCCTCGGGGTAGCGATTCTGAAGTTCGCTCCTCTTTGCTCTGCGGAATAGGCCAGAGGTGGCTAGTGAACTTCTACTGTGGCACCATAGAGAGCGTCCTAACGAGTAGTGTCACTGTGTGGTATGGCAACACCACTGCACGGGACAAGAAAGCCATCCAGAGGGTCTTGAGGACGGAGATCATCGGGTGTGTACTTCCATGCATTGAGGAGATCTGTAGGACCAGATGTCGGACGGAGGCCATGTCATCATAAAGGACTGCAACCACTCTGGGCAACATCTCTTCTCCCCCCTACCGTCTTGCACAGCATCCGTACAAGTACTACCAGGTTTAAGGATTGTTTGTATCCACAGGCAGTGCACCTACTGAACTGTTAGGAGTGCTGCCACTTTCACTTTCATAACATGGTCATTAACATTACACTTTCATACTTTGCTGGACTTTCTTTTTTTCATTATGTCACTTTCTTATTTTATCCCGAGGGAAATTATTCTGGACTCATTACAGCTACTGCACTGTACTGCACTGTATTCATGATGCTGCTGCACAACTGCACTTTAAATGCTTTTATATCTTTTTGCACATTCAAGAGATGTTCATAGCATCTATCAGTCACTTGATGTCCTTTTTTTGTTCATTTTTATTTTTATAGTATATATAATTTTTCTGGTATTGTTTTCGGAGATGTATACTGCAGGAGGGAATGTGGCGCAAGCATTCCAATGTACATACTACAAATGGCAAATAAATATATTGTATCTTGCACACACACACACACACACACACACACACACACACACACACACACACACACACACACACACACACACACACACACACACACACACACACACACACACACACACACACACACACACACACACACACTCTTTATCCGCCTCACTTTCTCTATCATTAAACCAGGAGCATCGCCTACTACATAATGAATAGCAACATTAAAGTGACCATTTCCAGGTCCCCACATTTTTACTTGAGCACCAACAATGATTATCGATCAATGACTACACATAGAGTTTAAACTTGTCTCCGTCACTTGATCATGTTTAGTGCGTAGTCATCAGTCACGACTAATAAGCGTGCTTTACCAGGGGCATGTCATGGCTCTGCAAGAAGTAGTGCTGCTAAGGACCCGAGAAGTGATAACGTGATGATGATGATGGCCACAAGGACATCACCAGGAGCACCAAACAAATATCTCACTTCACCCCCTCTCAAAGAAATCCTTTCCTCCCAAAAACACACTTTCTGTGTCTTCAAATGAATTGTTCGCCTGTTTGACTGGCTTCCATTTACAATCCAGATCATTCAAACGCAAAAAAGACAACGGATTCAGAGTCCTTCCCTCCTGGAACTGAGAAGAAAAGCTTCTTATGTCCGTCAATTCTTTAGGCTTTTTTTGTATATTCCACCGTGAAAGAGAGAGACACAAACACACACTTCCTGGATCAAAATAAGCCTACATGCAAAAGTAGTCTATCGGCATTACGGTAAAAAAAATAACAGAAAGAAAGAGGCAGGGCAAAATTGAAGTGCATCAGCCGGTGCTACAGCGAAGAGTATATCCTCCTCCTCCTCGCACACTCTGGTATTGGGACGCTGTGTGCGCCACACACGCACACACACACACACACGCGCGCGCACACAGGCATGCACACAAGCACGCATGCAAGCACTCAGGCACAGAGCACAGAGCATCAGAGGACGGACGCAAGGAGGATACGCGCCTCGGTGTATTACAACAACTCCAAAAATGTAGCTATAGACCATCTGTATTATGTTGCTGCATTTCTTTATGTATTTAAATACTCAGTGAACACAGTAAAGTATACTAAATGGGTGGTTATAGTTAGAATGCATACTTGGTTGGTCAGCAAATACAGCAAATGATTTGTTTTGGGTGTAAAATAAAGATTTTTCTTGGCATACTTATATACTCACCTCTTACTATATTACGTTGAATATAGTATGAGGAATATCGAACATTTCATTTGAGGTTATTGCCTTCAGGGAAACTTGGGAGAAAACACTGACAAAGGAACATACAAAAAAAAAAAATTGATATCTTCTGGCCGGATCCGGGGATGTCTACATACGGCGGCTGCTGTAACACCTCCGGCCCCAGTCTTCCACGCCTCGAATCCTCGCCTCTCTTCACCCGAGAAGTTCTCTGGAGAGTCCGGAGAATGCCGCTCATATATTGTTCAGTGTAGTCTGCATTATGAACAACTGCCCTCCGCCTTTCCCACCTTGCGTCCACAGGTGGTCCATTGGGCTCACACATCGCACCTCACTTGCCATCCTGGGGTGAAAATAACTATGTATGCCATTAAGCAGAGATTCTGGTGGCCCACCATCTGTGCAAGAAACAAAACCTCCTCCAGTGCACCCTTACCCAGTCGACCTTGGGCTGGGATCTCTTTGGACTTCCTCACAGGGCTCCCAGTCTCTGAAGGTACCACCACTGTTCACGGTCCACAGTGGTGGACCGTTTCTAAAAAATGACACATTTCATTGCTTTGCCTAAATTGCCGTCTGCTAAAGTGACAGCAGAAGTCATGATGCATAATGTGTTTCGTATTCATGGTTTCCCGAGTCTAACGGACAGACAGAACGCCTGAATCAGAAACTTGAGACATGCCTTCGCTGCCTGGTGTCTCAGAACGTATCATCCTGGAGCCGTCACTTGACCTGGGTGGAATACGCCCACAACTCCCTTTCTACCCCGGCCACCGGGCTGACTCCCTTCAAGTGTGTCTTCAGCTAACAATCTCCTGTGTTCCCAGAGACAGAGAAAGAGGTCACGTTCCGTCTGCTCACGCCCCGGTAAAGTGTTGCCATCGCATCTGGGCAGCCACCCGTTAAGTCCTCCTTAGAAGTGTGGATTGCATGAAGGTTGGAGGCGCTGACCATTTCCAGTGTATCGGCCAGACGAGAAGGTCTGGCTCTCTACACGGGACATACCTCTCCAGGTCGTCTCCTGGAAGCTGGCACCCAGGTTTGTGGGTCTATTCTCAGTTTCCAAAGTGATCAACCCCATGGTTTGCCTGTGCCTTCCCCGGTCCCTGAAGGTCCACCCCACCTTCCATGTGAACAAGTTAAAGCCTGTTAAGGAGAGCTTGATGGTTCCCGCAACCAAACCCCCTTCACCGAATGATCGACGGCGGTCCAGTTTACTCAGTCAAGAAGCTCCTGGCGGTGCGTAACCATGGACGAGGTAAACTGTTTCCCGTGGACTGGGAAGGCTATGGTCGTGTGGAGCGCTCATGTGTTGGGGGTGTGGGTTAACCCCTGAGCCGAGTCTTGGCCGGCCATTGTTAAAATCACCACCACTGGTGTCAGCAAATGTCAATCGTGCGCATGTGTCGGGTCGTTGGCGACCACAGTGTGTTGTGTCCATTTCACTTTGTTCGCCTGCACGGCCCTTTCTTTTCCTTTTTGGTTCCTTGGTCTTGAATGAAAACACCTCGACCTTGTTGATCTCAGTCCCCACCATTTGATGAAGTCTGTTCAATCACCACAACCACCACCACCACCACCACCCACCATCTCACTCACTCACTCACTCACTCACACACACTCACACACACACAATTACCTACTTGAGGGACCCTATAGGTGACAATCAAGCGGCATGTCGACGAAGCGTGGCTTGAGTGATTACTCCAGAGAGGTAATGGTTGAATCAATCGGTGGGAGGGCGCATTGAACGACCCGCGACAATCCATCGCCTTATCGGCTTCTTGCTCCAGCGGTAGGCCTATACACTCACCACTGGAATCACCATAATGATCAGCAGACAGCAATCCGTACGCAATGGCAAAACCCTCACCAACAGCTCTCTCCCGATGCAAAATCTATGCAAATCTGCAGCGGGTGGCACCACGTGGAGGACGGCTCTCTTCTTTATTTAGTTCTCTACTCCCATTTTCCAAGTGGCTTCGCTGCAAGATTAAAAGGAGATTGCTCCGTGTAGAAAGAGAAAGAAAATATATCAGCTCCGTGACTAAACATCTAGAATACATACACGACGACATTCAGATTAAAATTTGCTTATTTTTGGCTGACCCCCCCGGCTCCGCCCCGCCACACCCACACACCCTTGACACATTTCTCCCGTTAGCAGAAAACACACGGATTAATCTCCAGTAGTGATGTCACGGGCAATGCCGCCGCCGCCGCCGCCGCGCGCGTGCGTGCGTGCGTGCGTGCGTCTGTGTGTGTGTCTTCTTGTGCAGGGCAAGGGCGGAGGAAAGAGGTTGGGCAGAGGGGGGGAGGCTCAACTTTGCGGTTACATTGAAGGGACTCGCTCTCCCCCCTTTTGTCTTTGCCGTCCAACTAATTAGCCCACTGACGGACCGCACGTGGAATGTGTGGAATGACCTCCTCCACTCTCTCTCTCTCTCTCTCTCTCTCTCTCTCTCTCTCTCTCTCTCTCTCTCTCTCTCTCTCTCTCTCTCTCTCTCTCTCTCTCTCTCTCTCTCTCTCTCTCTCTCTCTCTCTCTCTCTCTCTCTCTCTCTCTCTCTCTCTCTGTGTATATCTCCCACACTGCCCATGAACCCCTCACACACACATACATGCATGGTCCCAGTGTTGCATTATGTCACATCAAGAATAGGTGTGGGGGAAACAGAGTTGGAGGGAGAGGGAGATAGACAGACAAACAGAGAGGGTTGGAGAAACACACACACACACACACACACACACACACACACACACACACACACACAGAAAAAGAGAGACAGCCGAGATTGGCCTGCAAGTTGCAGAGGTGTGGTGATTTCAATAGAAAACCAGAATCTGAAGCCTCATTGTCGTTGATTTGTTTACCAGCCATTCAAACACACACTAAAACTAGTGAGTTGTGTCTTCTGACTCAATCAGCGCAAATAACTGGTAGGGGTGGGTCGGTACTTCTGTGGCTGTTAAATGGTCAATGTTTGCCACCTACTGGTGGACCAAAAAATATGAGCAGGATTGATTCTTCATGCTTTTAGCCCAGTTCCCTTTACCAACGTGTTGGCACTCCTACAATAAAAGCAGCATAAATAAAAAATGTTTTGTTGTTCAAGAGTCAACAATGAACCCTCACAACTGTAAAAAGAGAATGAACTGATTCATCTGCTAAATATTACATTGTGAGAGCGAGGAATTTAACAAGGTGAAAGCGTTGAGTCCGATGAATATAACAATGCAAATCTGATTAATTTAACAACATGAAACCGATACATTTAACAACGTTAAACTTCTTAGTGAGATGAATTGAACAACAAGAAACAGATTAATTTAATAGCGTGAAACCGTTGAGTCCGATGCATTTAACAGCGCGAATCTGATTAATTTAACAACGTAAAACAGATACATTTAACGATGTGGAACTGCTGAGTCAGATGAATTAAAAAACGCAAATCTGTTTTGTATGTTTAATCAGATTCACCAAACGCATCGGTTACACCAAACACATGAGTAAAATGCATGGGTTCTAATTCAAGCCTATATATCAGCAATATATTTTTTGGAGTTTGTTTATGTTTTTGAAAAAAATATTAAATGTATTTTTGTACAACTATTTATTGAATTATCTTTGAATTTCTCTCTGACAGCCTAGGTGATAGTTTAAGCTCCCAAGGCAGCTGACAATCTTGTTTTATGTCAATCTAATCAATGGCAGAGATATTCTTAGCCTAGGGAGCCACAAGGTTTCAATTGCTGTCCTGAAACCTATTGAAAAGTCACGGGCTGCTCTCTGTTGGTCAGCGAAATTCATCAGCAGTACCCACCCAACCATACAGCTAAATCAGCTTTGGTAAACAACAAAGCTCAAGAGGTAAACAAATCCTAGTGCACGGACAGCACCTTCCTGGAGTCCAATCCCGGGTGAAAACTCTTCCAACATCAGTTTTTAACTTTTTTTAGATGTTTAGTTTAAGGCAGCAAAGGTAACTTTGGATCACCAGGAGAGAACCCCAATCTAAGTAGATCGGAGAACTGCCATTAGACGCGGAGGCGTTTTTCTCCACAACAGTTGCTTTTGTTGACAACAAAGACATAAAGTGAGTTACCTTTGTTTCCGTCGATGTCTGGCACAGGTCTTTCTGACCTTTGCTGTATTAAATTATTATATTTGATTTCAACCTCCTACGGAAAGGGGAAAAAACAATGCGATAAAATGTCATTAGGTCATATTCTGTGTATGAGAGCAGAAAAGACAGAGAGACCTAAACACATAGACAGAGAGAGAGAATGAGCAATAACTAAATAGGCAGCGACAGAGAGAGAGACATAATTAAATAGACAGACACATAAATAAATAGACAGAGACAGACACAGATGTATTTCTGCAGTGGACAGCCTACATTTACATTTACATTTAGGGCATTTGGCAGACGCTTTTATCCAAAGCGACTTACAAGGTGTACATTAGTTGAAGCAGACAATAGCATAACACTGGGGTACGCAAACATATAAATACAGCAGTTCACAAGTATTCATATTGACAAGATGAATAACACAATTTCGTACTGCTAGGTCACCTGCTTAAGTAGCTGTGATAAGAGCGTGTTAACAACATTAAGGACATACACTTGCTAACATATACAACATGGAGTTGACTTGAAATCTTTAGATGCTTTTTAATTTATTTACTTATTTGCTACCACTTGCCGAGTTTGTGTTTGGCAATTACATGCTTACAGATCCCCGCCTCCAGCCACACGATTGGTTGAAACAAATATGAGGCCAAAGCAAGTATAACAGCCCCTTCACCCAGATTTCTGCTCATCTGCCATCAAGACTTGAGATATTCTTTTAAAGTCTGGTTGGTATTTCTTTCATTCTTCCCCTGATTCACCGTAGTCCTCGGGGGAGTCAAAGAAGCCTTGCCCCCGGGTCCTCGGGTGGCGCATGGTGGCCCTTCTCAGAGCCGTTATGTGCACCAGTACGCGGGGCCGGCTGTCCACAGCGGTCCGCAGAGAGGTGGTACGGAGGAAGCGTGCCCTCGAGCATTTCTGCACTCGCTCACTGGCCTCCTGGGACATGAGCTGGTTGACCAACGCCTGCTTCAACGCCGCCACTGGAAAGTGGAGAAAGCTAATGATAGGGGGATCAGCCAGGATGAGTCAGAACCACGTGCAGAGAGGGAGTCGGAAGGAGGAGCACAAAGAACAATAAATAAGCCTGTACTACTGATTGGACCAGACGTTTCACATCCGGCTTTAATAATTAGGTCAGATGCAGAAAACCTTTGAACAAACAGCTTATGTATATATATATATATATATATATATATATATATATATATATATATATATATATATATATGGATCGGTTTGCAGCAGAATGTGAAGCGGCTGGGATGAGGATCAGCACCTCCAAATCTGAGGCCATGGTTCTTAGCAGGAAACCGGTGGATTGTCTACTCCAAGTAGGGAGGGAGTCCTTATCCCAAGTGAAGGAGTTCAAGTATCTCGGGGTCTTGTTCTCGAGTGAGGGGAGGATGGAGCGTGAGATTGACAGGAGAATAGGTGCAGCGGGAGCGGTATTGGGTGCACTTTGGCGCACCGTTGTAACCAAAAGAGAGCTGAGCCAGAAGGCAAAGCTCTCGATCTACCGATCAGTCTTCGTTCCTACCCTCACCTATGGCCATGAGCAATGGGTAATGACCGAAAGGACGAGATCGCGAATACAAGCGGCCGAAATGAGTTTCCTCAGGAGGGTGGCTGGTATCTCCCTGAGGGATAGGGTGAGAATCTCAGTCACTCGTGAGAGACTCGGAGTAGAGCCGCTGCTTCTTCGCGTAGAAAGGAGCCAGTTGAGGTGGTTCGGGCATCTAGTAAGGATGCTTCCTGGTCGCCTCCCGAGGGAGGTTTTCCAGGCACATCCAACTGGGAAGAGACCACGGGGCAGACCGAGGTACAGGTGGGGTGATTACATCTCCACACTGGCCTGGGAACGCCTCGGGATCCCCCAGTCAGACCTAGTCGATGTTGCCAGGGAGAGGGAAGTTTGGAGTCCCCTGCTGAAGCTGCTACCTCCGCGACCCGATTTCGGATAAGCGGGAGAAGATGGATGGATATATATATATATAGATATATATATCTATATCTATATATATATATATATATATATATATATATATATATATATATCTATATCTATATCTATATCTATATATATATCTATATCTATATATATATATATATATGAATGACATTACATTACATTATAGTCATTTAGCAGACGCTTTTATTCAAAGCGACTTACAATAGTGTGTTTCAAGGAAGGTAAGAGAACAACGCGTCACCAGAAGTCAAAAGTGCATTTAATTTCAAACAGGTCTCCAATAACTGAACCAGTGCTCAGGTAGAAGCACTGGTTCAGTTACACAAACTTGCTCGCAGGACAACGCTGAGAACTAAGCATGGGTTAGAGTTTGAGTAAAGGAGGGTGGTGGTGGTAGTGGTGGGGCTTGACAGGGATAAATCCCCGATCTTCTGGGTTTGATCTCCGATGTTCCACAGCCTTACTTTGTAGGCATCCCTTTAGCGATGCCTAAACCCCTATCTGTTCCCTATCGGGGGGTAAAAATAGACTTGCTTTCTAACAAAATAACAGCATTGCGAGCGAGAGCGCCTGTGCGTGTGTGTGCGTGCGTCGCTTACATGTCTTCAGAGCCTCGTCTGCTCTGGTTGGGTAGAGACTGAGAGTCCCCTTCTCCGCCTTCCTCGGCCGCTCGATAAGTGTCCACGATAAGGGTCCACGAAACCTTCCTCCAAGTCCTCCTCCTCCTGCTCCTGCCTCTGCTCCTCCCCCTCCCTGGACTTGGCTCCTTCACAGGGATTAGCTGCCATCACGGAGCTCTGGGGCACGCATCAAGGCATCACGGAGCTCTCTTTGAGCTCTGAGCCGGACAAAACAACAGCAGATTAATCAGATCAAAACAGGGGATCAATCTAAACAACACGGCAATCCATCCTATTTAATGTGGTCTTGAAGAGTGAGAGCGTCAGGGGTTACCTTTGGACTGCATGCTGCCGGTGGACGTGTGGTCCGCGTCTTTGCTTTGCTGGGAACCGCCGACGTGGATCATCTCCACGTGGTCTCGGCCGCCGCCGCTGATGGATGTGCTGAAATTAAAGTTAAAAAATGAAATAAACAAAAAAAACACACTCATGCCAAGTTTAAAGGGCACAAAAGCCATGATTTAGTCTGTTCACAGGGAGTCGTACTTGGTGTGAGGTAACGGTATGACATTGTGAGGTTTGACCTTCATGGCGTCTGCTCTCTGCATGATCAGACGTTGCCCCCTAGTGCAGGGAGGAGAGGGTGACATAATGAGCACACACAGATACTACACATGCTAGAAGCCTTGTGAACAGCGGAATTAAACAGCACTCACGTTCTCTGCTCGAGTAGGTTGGCGCCATTAGCTCGTAAATTTGGGCGCAGTTGTCAGACATGGAGAAGACGAAAAAGGACTTGTTGTCTTGAGGGGTGGGGGGGGGGGAAAAAGGCCAAAGCGTTAAGTTAAGAGCCGACCACCCTGGATTTAAGTCAGGGCCGTAAACAGCACTCTGAGCTCAGACCCAGAGGGGGGGGGGGGGGGGGGAGGGTTAGCGCTTACCTCTAGAAGCTGTAGTCAGGAGGGGGGAGTTTCAGTTCATGACAAACAAGCAGTACCACAGTCTACAAATTAAAAAGTCCCCACGGAAAGTGTAACCAAAACCGATTCCTCCAAAATAGACAATATAATGATGATGATATGACAATGATCATATACTGTATGTAACTGCCTCTGTGTTCAGTTTAAGTTTTGGTTCCTACCAGTTTTTGGTTCCTACCTAAATGCTGCTAGATTAATGGCGGAACTAATGGTTGAAGCCCACAGTGTCCGGGGACGTTTTATGCCGACGCACGCGTGTCAAAATCTCCGCGGATTTAAGAGATAGTTCAGTCACAGTCTTCTTGTAAAGAGATAGCTTCAGTCACAGTCTTCTTGTAAAGAGTTCATAACGTCAAGAAGATGATAAAGTCCCCATAATTTCCTCTCTTATTGCATGCAGCCAATAAGTTCTCACTGTAATTCCCTCTTATGCAATGATGACAGCAACGCGTTCTTTATAGTACCGGTCTGGATTTGAATAAATCCTACCAGTACTATAAAGAACGCGTTGCTGTCATCATTGCATAAGAGGGAATTACACTGTATGAATAACAATGTGAAAATAATTTTAGGGCTTTTCCAAGAGTATTATGCTTTTGTTTCAGGTTCAACATAATTTGAGCAAAAGCACCACCCTGGTTGGCTGGAGTTAGGACCAGCCAATCAGAGAAATCACCTGCTGCCCAGCCACGGCCAGACAGCGAGAAACACCAGCGGGGCGATGAAGACACGGTGAAGGATGTATCAATGGTCTTGTCTTTCTTCACTTTCCATGACAGCGGCCCCTCGTGCACCATTGTTCTCTTGGTTAGAGAAGAAGGTTCTGGTGAAAAAAATATATATATATATAATAATCAGGAACCCATAGCTTGTGAGCAAACTCTTTAACAGAGGACCAACATTGCACCCCTCCCCGGCCCCCCTATAGCGTAGAAGACAAGGGTCACCTTGAGCTCCAGGATCACAGGGTTTTTGGTCTGCTTTACAGAGGAGAGGTCCAGCCGTTTCTTGTAGTCCTCCAGCCTCTGCAGGGAAGAGAGGAGAGAGGTCAATAAGCACACTTGAGAGTTCTGTCTGAAACTTTACCGGTGTAAACAAATGGAGGCTGTCGAGGAAAAGGACCAGGAAACTGGTCAAAGGGCAAAGGGAAGAGGACAAGATACGAGGACAGGGGACGGATGAAGGGGATCCGCTGAAACCGGCGGCGCCCTACCTGTTTGTCCTCAGACTCCTTCACCGTCTGGCTGACGTGGTTCAGGATCTTCCGACAGCAATCTCTGGCCTGCTTCACCTTGTCCTTCTCCACCGCATTGTCTGAAAAGATGTGGCAAGAAAGCACAGATCATGTCTGGTCCTTCTACCGCCAGGATGGCCGGGGGAGAGTTTTCCTCATCCCCCTCCCATTAGCAAACCATCGCTCAGAGATATTATGTTAAGCACAGCAGGGTCTCTCACAAGCCTATTATAGCCTTAGTTATAGTTTATTGTCAGGATCATGGTCAGGTCACCTCGACAGTTTTTGCTAGGAGGAGCCGGGGATCGAATCAGCAACCTTCCGGTTGTGAGGCGACCACTCTACCTCCTGAGCTATACTGCTGCCCGAAAATTAATATGACATTTACCAAAATGTGCATTACTGCACCAGGACCATTAAAATGATAATCTCTCAATTGGTCTCTGTAACTTACTAATGGTAGGCATGCTGCTATAGAGAGCTCCGGTCCTTTAATATTATTTCCATAGTAAACCGAGTGTTTACCTACAGCAGCGTTTGACATTTAGCAAAACAAAAAAAGAAGAGATCTACTGTCTACTAGTCTAATTACCGTTGGTGTTGTCGTAGCATTGATTAATTAGTCTGCTTGCTCAATTACTTACTTCAACATTTACATTTACTCCAGTTTCCTGGTTTTTGTTGTGGGCGTTGCCTAGCAACATGGGAGACCGTTAACACCGTTAGCAACTCAAACAAGGCTCGCTAGAGCAGTGCAGGCCGTCCTCCGGCTGCCATCGGAAGTCCTTCTGGTCACAGGTGGTCCAACATGCCCGGAGGAGCATGAAAAAAATATATCGGCACAGAAAAGAGCAATATGTATATATAAATCAATGTAATAAAATATACATTGTTATATGCTATACGCCCTTGTTCAGCAGCCTGATGGCCTGACTGTGGAAGCAATCTCTAAGCCTATTTGTACGGCACTTGATACTGCGGTATCGCCTGCCTGACGGTAACAGTTAGTACAGTTCGTGGCTGGGGTGGGCAATGTATTTTATGATTTGTTTGGCCTTGGCCACGCACCGCTGATTGTATATATCCAGAAGGGAGGGGAGCTCACCTCCAACGATATACTGGGCCGTCCGCACCACCCTTTGAAGCGCTCTGCGCTCGAGTGCGGTGCAGTTCCCGTACCAGGCGGTGATACACCCTGTAAGAACACTCTCGATGGTGCCGTTATAGAATGTTCTCAGGATGCGGGGGCCCATGCTGAATTTCTTCAGACGCCTGAGGAAATACAGGCATTGTTGGGCCCTTTTCACCACGTGTGTGGTGTGCGTGGACCATGTGAGGTCCTCGGAGATGTGCACGCCGAGGAACTTGAAGCTGCTGACCCTCTCTACTGCAACACCGTCGATGGAGATAGGGCTGTGCTCTCCCCTCTGCTTCCGGAAGTCCACGATCAGCTCCATGGTCTTCTTGACGTTGAGGGCGAGGCTGTTCTCCTGGCACCACTGCTCCAGCGATCTGACCTCCTCCCTGTAGGCTGTCTCGTCGTTGCCGGCGATCAGGCCCATCACTGTCGTGTCGTCAGCAAACTTGATGATGACGTTGGAGCTGTGCATAGCCATGCAGTCGTGGGTGTAGAGGGAGTAGAGGAGAGGGCTCAGCACGCATCCCTGGGGGGCTCCCGTGTTGAGGGTCAGTGGCTCTGATGTGGTGCTGCCCATCCTCACCACCTGGCGGCAGTCCGACAGGAGGTCCAGTATCCAGCTGCACGTGGATGGGGGCACGCCTAGACCTCTAAGCTTGGTGTCGAGCTTGGCAGGAACTATCGTGTTGAACGCTGAGCTGTAGTCCACAAACAGCATTTGCACATAACAGTTCTTTCCCTCCAGGTGGGAAAGGGCAGTGTGGAGGGCCATGGCAATTGCGTCGTCTGTGGATCTATTTTGACGATATGCAAATTGCCATGGGTCCAGCGTGGCAGGTAACACGGAGCAAATAAAGTCCTTGACCAACCTCTCGAAGCATTTGCTGACAATCGAGGTGAGGGCTACAGGTCTATAGTCATTCAGGCATGTTACCTTGGGTTGTTTAGGGATAGGCACGATGGTGGACATCTTGAAGACCGCGGGGACAACAGCCTGGGACAGGGAGAGGTTGAAGACGTCTGCAAAGACTCCTGCCAACTGGTCTGCGCATGCTCTGAGGACGCGGCCCGGGATGTCGTCGGGGCCTGCCGCCTTACAGATGTTCAGCCGCTTGAAGGTGCGGCGCACATCCGCCTCCGAGATGCTCAGCAGGCTGGTCTCCTCAGGCGGCGCTGGCTTCGGCGAGCTGCCGTTTACGTCGAACCAAGCAAAAAAAGTAGAGGAGTTCTCTACACAACTGGTTCTCCCTCTGAAGTTAATTATCATCTGCAGCCCCTGCCACATACCCCTCGTATCGTGGCTCTTGAATTTATCTTCCACTCCCTCCTTATACTCCCACTTGGCAGTGATGATGGTCTTACAGAGGTCGTAACGGGCTCTCGTATATTCCTCCATATTCCCGGAGCCAAAGGCGGCGTTACGCTTGTGTAGGGCAGCGCGAACATCGCCGTTAATCCACGGTTTCTGGTTGGGATATATCCGAACCGACTTGGTCGGAACAACGTCATCTATGCACTTCTTGATGAACCCGGTGACCGACGACGCGTACTCGTTGATGTTATTGTCCGAGGCAAAGTGAACATGTGCGGAACATGTGCCAGTCAGCGCGATCAAAACAATCCCGCAGCATAGAGTCCGACATGTCCGACCAGCATTGGACCTCCCTCACAGCGATCGGTTGCTGCTTCAGTCTCTGCCTATAGGCGGGGAGCAGCTGGATAGAGCGGTGGTCTGATTTGCCGAACGGTGGGCGGAGGAGGGCCTTGTAGCCATCACGGAAGGGGGTGTAGCAGTGGTCGAGGATCCGCTCGCCCCGTGTGTTGCTCGTTATGTGTTGGTAGAACTTCGGGAGAACCTTCTTCAGGTTCGCCTTGTTGAAGTCCCCCGCCACGATGAGAGTGGGGGATGTGCCGACAGGGTGTGCCGACTCCTGTTCGCTGATAGCCCCGTACAGTTCCTTCAGCGATGTGTCCGTGTTGGCTTGTGGGGGAATGTAAACAGCAGTCACGGTTACCGCTGTAAACTCCCGAGGTAGCCAGTGTGGATGGCACATAAGCATCAGGTACTCCAGGTCCGGGGAACAGAAAGACTTGAGGGGATGTACATGACTTTGGTTGCACCAAGATCTATTTATCATGAGACATACCCCCCCCCTCCGCGATTTTTACCGGAGAGAGCCTTTGTTCCGTCCGCCCGGTGGACGGAAAATCCCGTCAGCTCGATAGCTGCGTCGGTAACCCCCTCCGACATCCATGTTTCCGTAAGGCAGATGATACAGTTGTCCTTAGTTTCCCGGTGGAATTGAATACGAGCCTGTAGCTCGCTTAACATATTGTCCAGAGACTGTACATTAGCCAGTAGAATGGTGGGTAGTGGGGGCGATCGGATCGACATCTCAGCCTGACTAGCACTCCGGCTTGCTTCCCTCGCTTCTTCCTGCGACGCTTGCGTGTTATCGTGCCCAAGATGGTCGGAGATAATCCAACTGTGACTTTGGGCGGGACGTCCGAGTCGAAATCATGAAAAAAATCCAGTAGGCGGCGAGCGACTGTCGATCTGATCTCCAGATGTGTGCAAAATTTATAAATGAACGTGCTGCTAACTTCCTGAACTAAAATCGTTGCGATTAAAAGAATAAATAACAAAAAACTGCGTCATTGCGACACGGCAGCCATCTCGTACGGCGCCATACTCCAATGGCAGACACACTGAAAGATCAGTGTGTCTGTATCAGGGTGAACACCACAAGAACAATAGTAGGGGAAGAGGAACAGCACAAAGAAGGATCAAAAGCATGTGTTTTTAGTCAAGAAGTGTGCATGCGTGCGTGTGTTTGTATGCGTGTTATATTGTGGAAAAAGCATTTAAAAGCACATTTTACTGGCACTAAAATGGCACATTTTAGTGCCAGTAGTGCAGCAGCTTGATAAATACAGTGCATTACAGTGCATAATAGTGCAGTAACTGCAATGAGTATTGAATATGTGTCAGGGATTGGTGTAGGTGGGACCCAAAAGCAGAGGTAGAAACAGGGTAACAAAATCATCAGTCAGCCAGCGCCTTATAACACAGTGACGGCTGATGTTACACCCTCCTGGCTCTGGTCCAGCTACTTCGACAGCACTGAATGAAGCGCTGGGCGGAGGGTACTGCCACTTCTTCTTCTTGGTTCAGGAAAAGGGGAGCCCAGACAGCACTGGAAAGGTGATAATCCCGTAGCGGAGGAGGGGAGGGAATTGTGAGTGTACTCAACCCATGGCAACATTTTGGACCAGGTGGTGGCATTAGCTGATGACATGCAGCGTAGGGCCACCTCCATCTTCTGGTTAGTCCTTTGTCTGGCCATTGGTCTGGGGGTGATATCCGGAGGACAGACTGGAGGATGCTCCCAGCAGCTTACAAAAAGCCTGCCAAAAACGAGCAAAGAACTGTGGTCCCCTGTCAGACACATGTTAGTTAGCAGACTGTGAATCCTAAACACATGGGTAATCATCAGATCAGCTTTCTCCTTAGCTGAGGGTAGTTTAGGCAGTGGCACGAAATGAGCCGCTTTGGAAAAAGGTCGACAATAGTTAGGATGCAGGTGTTACCATCCGAAGCGGGGAGACCAGTGACGAAATTGAGCGCTAAATGAGACATCGGGGAATCAGTAGTGGTCTGAGGAGCCCAGCCGGGGATCGATTGCTTACGGTGACCAAGGTGACCAATCGATCCCCGGCTGGGCTCCTCAGACCACTACCGATTCACATGCAGCGACATAAGCCACCCTAGTTTTTCCGAAGGGAATATTGAGGTCTCCATGGCAAGAGAACATTGTGACAGAACAGCACAGAACAGCATTACGCATGAGATTCCTGGCTCCTCTCCAAGCTCTGATATATAGACTTAGTGTGAGTCAATATTTTCCACGCTTTGGCCAAATTTAATTATCATTGTTTTGCAATTTATTGGTGCAATTTTCAAGCAAATGATTTTAAATTAAAGGAGAGTACATGCTCTCTCTAGAAGCTCATTTGGCAAAAGCTAATTTGCATGCAAATGTGCAGATAAAAGTGGTCTAGAGTGGGACAGGGGATTAGGTATTCCTCGTAAATATGAGCTATCCTTTGTTTTATTAGCTTTCTTAGAGAATATTACACCACAAGAAGAGCGTCAATGGTCCATATGTCTCATTTAGCTAGGCTCGATTATTTGCATTATCTATCAGGTCATCTGTACACTCCCAGAAGAGTAGGAGTTTAATAACAGGCTCAAACGTTATCCCTTTCCCTTGGACCTACTGTTGATATATTTCACCCAAGAGCATACATTGTTTGTCGACACAGAATGGGGGAGGAAAAAAAAGGCAGAGAGATTAATATGTTTGTTCTGTGCTGGAATCATGGGGCGGGTTATGGGCGGTAATGTTTGGATTGGTAGCCCGTGTTAAAGTGGACAAAGTGGATAAAACAGGGTAGGCAGCCAGTTGGCCAGTGTGGATCTAGGGATTAATGCCTAATGTTTCATTATCCTGCACCAACAGCCACTTTCCTCGAAATGAAAACAATTACTGATGAAATAGAACCAGGCAGTAAGGTGATTGTAACCCCCGTGTATGTGTGTGTGTGTGTGTGTGTGTGTGTGTGTGTGTGTGCTTGTTAATGTGTGCATGCATGTGTGTGGTGACGGTTCCCTGTATAGTATGTTATGTCACTCTTAGGGTATATGGTTTGCATTTGCTTTGTGTTCAATTATCTCTCATTGGTTTCTAGGACTTGGGGAGCAGTGAGCTGATGGCGATCAGCCTAATTGGCGTGCATCTGGGCCCGGGTGCTCAAGCCCTATAAAAGCCTGTCTCCCCAGTCCTCTCTAGCTCTGCTCCAGCTCATCTGACTTTTGCACACACACTACACACAATCCACTCATGGATACACCCATTAAACTACTGACTTTACTGATTTCCACACCTCATCTGTTTATCCCTGGTTTGTTTAGTTACTTTTGATTATTTAATAAACACTAATTTATTGTTAAACTGCGTCTCCCCTGTCTTTTTGCTATGTTCCCTGGTCCCCCTAGGCCAGGGTCATAACAGTGTATATATGCATAGTTGCATATTTGTAGGATTGCACTTTTGTATATGGCCTTATGCATTAATCTGCATTAAGAAAAAATGTACATACAAATGTCTTACAGCACAGCCAGTAGCTTGGCAAACCAACACAACATTTAAAATCTCTGTCTGATAGCGGACCAATACACGTATTAAGAAGTTAACAAAGAGCAGACTGTTTTAGATCAAGAGAGGAGAGGGGCAGCACGCGTGTTGCCATGATAACCCTAATGTTGTAACAATCACAAGCAGTACCGATACTCCACTGCAATGCAAAAGCCATGCCATGTCATCGAAGTTTACAAGAAGAGGAGACTGACAGAGGACAGTATGGCGAGGAAATATTACAAGTACTTGTAATATTACATATAACTAGGGCTGCAACTAACGATTATTTTGGTAGTCGACTAATCTGTCGATTATTTTTTCGATTAGTCGACTAATCTAACGATTATTTCTGTCACACCCTCCATCTCTGCTTCCTGTGGGCGCGGCTCCTTTTCCAGGCTCCAGTGCATGTTTTACCTCACTTGCTCAAGTCATGGCAGACAATGGAAATTATACTGCCCCCAGCACTTCCTGTAGTGCATTGCAGTTAGTGATGGGAATTCCGGCTCTTTTGAGTGAGCCGGCTCATTTGGCTCGGCTCACCAAGAAGAGCCGGCTCTTTCGGCTCTCAAACGGCTCTTCTATTTTACCACATATACCTTTTATAATTAAATCAAATGTTGCCCTATTTTGACTAATTATTTATATGTGTACACATATCACTTAAATTATTCAATACATCCTTTGTACTGAAGTATTCAAAAGTAAAAATTCAAATTTTAATATAAATGATTTGCTGTGGCCAATTGTTTTAATTGCATTTACAGACCCTTGTAACTCTGATACCACCCAATGAATGCACTGACTTGCTTGTAGAACCACGCTACACAAAGCAGATAGCAACACCTAGAACAACTTAAGCATAGACATTTAAAAAAAGACAGCTACTGTATTTTTGTATATTTGACATTTGTATTTAATCAAAAAGCCCTAACAAAACAGCAGGGCTCTATTTCAGTATAAAAAAAAGTGCCTGTGGAGGTGGTTTGTGGACCCTGTTCTATATGAGAGCTTCATGTTGCAAATTCTGCATTCTGCCTTTGTGTTTGCACAATTGTTAAAATGCAGCCAAATGCTGCTTCTTTTCCTACTTTCACTCATCTTATATGCGCGACGCAAACTGACACTTCCCCGTGTGAAGTGTCACCCCTTCCTCTGTTCAGCTATCAGCACTGAGCACACGCCGCCCCTCCTCCTTATCTATCCTCACGTGATGCACAGCATGAGCATACGTGGAGCACCCGTAACAAATCAATAACGGCTCGTTCGCGGGTGCGAGCCGGCTCCCGTCGTTCACTAAAAAGAGCCGGCTCGTTTGCGACCGACACATCACTAATTGCAGTTACAAATGAACATTTGCGCAGTTTTGAATTAACATTACCGGCTCTGATTGTTTTTATACGACGCATCGACGCTAAAATCGTTGCAGCCCTAATCGTTGCAGCCCTACATAACACCCTAAATTTTCATAAAATTAACTAAATGATCATGGGCAGGCCTGCCCATGAAAGCCACAATGGACTTGCTGCAGAGATGAAAGTCCACAAACAGGCCTGTAATAGGTTCCCTATTAGTCTAGGTGAGTAAAATAGGAAGCTGTGGCAACAACAGAGAGTCAGCCCCGTTATTACCGGGATCCAAACCAGCCTGTTTATTAGATTAGATTCAAATGTATTGTCATTGTACAGCACAAGTACCGTACAGCGGAAATAATTTAGCATCTAACCTAAATGTAAATGTTGCAGTAAAGTGCATGGTAATATAAAATACAGTTTAAATTTACAGGTTAAAAGACAGTCTAGGTATAAATGTGATATGAGCATAATAATAGGTATATATATATATACAGGTAAGTGATAATTTAACATAGTGATCAGGGGTATGCTATTAATGAAAGCAGGATAAAAATATATAGATGTAAATGTATATACAAGTGAGCATATATAAATGTATGGCAAGTATAAATGTATATACAGGAGAAGGAGCAGTTCTATCAACAGATTTAAATATATATTGCAGGTACAGTAAACAGGTATCTTAGTAATACATATGTAAACTATAGAGAGGTAGGTAGTTGTGATAGTTTTTTTTTTTCTTTTTTTCTTTTTTTACAGTTAGTCAGAGACATTGGTGGTGATTGTTATAGGTGTTGAGCAGAGGTGTGGGGCAGGGGCGTGAGCAGGGGGGGCAGCAGGGGGGGGCAGCAGGGGGGGGCAGCTGGGGGGGACAGCAAAGGTGCAGCAGCATGGGGGGCAGTAGAGACGTGGCAGCAGAGGGGGAGGGGCAGCAGGGAGTGTGCAGCAGGGAGGGGGGGGGATGTCTTCATGGTGCAGAGTTCAGGGAGATGACAGCTGAGGGGAAGAAGCTGTTCCTAAGCCTGCTTGACTTGGAACAGAGGTTTCTATCGCGCCTCCCGGAGGGGAGGAGGGCAAACAGTCCATGGTTGGGGTGAGAGGGGTCATCCACTATTTTTTGTGCCTTTCTCAGACACTGTTTGTGGTGGGTAGTGTTTATTGCAGGGAGGGGTAGTCCAATGATGCGTTGGGCGGTTTTACCACCCTCTGGTGGGCTGCAGCGCTTTCCGGTCGGAAACAGTGCAGTTGCCGTACCACACTGTGATGCAGTTGGTGAGGATGCTTTCAATAGCACACCGGTAAAAGTTCACCAGAATCTGAGGTGACAGGTGGGCTTTCCTCAGTCTCCTCAGGAAGAAGAGACGCTGGTGAGCCTTCTTTACCAGTGAGGCAGTATTGAGGGACCAGGAGTGGTCCTCGGAGATGTGGACCCCCAGGAATTTGAAGCTGGAGACATGCTCAACCTCCACTCCGTTGATGAGGATGGGGGCATGTGCGCCAGCTCTGGTCTTCCTGAAGTCGACGATGATCTCCTTGGTCTTCTTGGTGTTGAGTGCCAGGTTGTTGTCAGCGCACCACACCACCAGGTGCTGGACCTCCTCCCTGTATGCTGCCTCATCGTTGTTTTTGATGAGGCCCACCACCGTTGTGTCGTCAGTAAACTTGATGATGGTGTTTGTACCATGTACAGGAGTGCAGTCGTGGGTGAAGAGGGAGTAGAGGAGAGGGCTCAGCACACAGCCTTGTGGAACGCCGGTGTTTAGGGTGAGGGTGGAGGAGGTGAGATGGTCTAACCTTACTGACTGGGGTCTATTCGTTAGGAAGTCTAGTAACCAGTTACAAACTGAGGGGTTGATGTCAAGGTTCTTGGTTTTCATGAGGTCACCAAGATGAGTTTGGAGGGGATGATGGTGTTAAATGCTGAGCTGAAGTCTATGAACAGCATTCTCACATGCGTGTTGCTCTCATCCAGGTGGGAGAGAGCGGAGTAAAGAGTGGAGGAAATGGCGTAGCGGGCAAAACAATTCTTGAGTTTGTCAGGGAGGGATAGGTCGTGGTTGGGGGGGGGGGAGTTGTTGGCGGGTTGATAATAAGTGATGGCCTGGATGCCCTGCCACATGCGTCAGGGATCGGAATTGTTAAAGTGGTCTTCAACCCTTCGCTTGTGTTTGAGCTTGGCCTGCTTGATGCCCTTTTTCAGATTAGCCCTGGCTAAACAGTAAGCCAGTGCATCGCCCGACCTAAAAGCAGTGTCACGTGCCTTTAGGAGTAGGCGGACCTCTCTGTTCATCCACGGCTTCTGGTTGGGGAATGTTGTGATCTGTTTGAGGGTGGTGACAGTGTCAATGCTGGAGTTGATGTAATCCAAAACAGAGGAGGCAATGTCGGTGTCTAGGGTAGACTGGGAGGCACACAGGCTCCAATCCGTGTGCAGAAATTGGTTCTGCAACTTAGAGTCTGCTCCCTCAGGCCACACTTTTACTGTCCTAATGGTGGGCTTCTATCATACCATTGTCATTAACATTATACTGTAATACTTTTTGGACTCATATTCATTACTCATTACAGGTACTGCACTGTTCTGCACTGTACTACACTGTATTCATGATGCTGCTGCACTACTGGCACTTTAAAATGCTTTTAAATGGCTTTTTGCACACTTTCACATGCACATATCACCCATCAATCACTTTATTGACTTTTACGTTCATTCATTTTTTTAGTGTATAGTATTTTTAGTATTGTGTTCTACAATGTCCTACTGCGGGAGGGAATGGGGGTACGCATTCCAATGTACTTGTTGCAAATGGCAAATAATATAATATAATAAAATATATAATAATTCTTGAATCTTAAACACACGCGCACACACAGAAACACACGCACACATACATAGACACACAGAAAAACACACACACATGACAAAAAAGAGAATTCTGGTGTTATTGTTTTTGTTGAGGAGGAGGAGGGTTTGGAACGGGAGTGTAAACACAGGGGCAAACTAAAATTAAAAACAGCAGAAAGCAGAAACAGGCACACACACACACCCGCGCACACACACACACGCATGCACACACATAGAACAAAAACTTGCATTAAAGATAGGCAAGTTGGTATGCATGCCCCCACATTATAATTTTTTTACGTTTAGGTCTGCATCACACGCTGCTCTCTCTCTGCAGAAGGACAGAGACGCGCCTTGGCACGTAATCCTGCCCCTGCCATGGAGCAATGGCTACAGCAGGATGCACTATGCACTATATAGAAGTAGCTGACAGCAGAACGAACCAGAGAACGGGACACTGCCTCTTGACCTAATTTCAGAGTGAATACTGCGCAAAGAACGACGCAACGGATAGAAGAAATTAAAGTGCATTCCTTTTTGTTCTACCAAAGAGCAGGTCACGGCGCGGATGAATGAAAAGGCTTTCAGAAAAGCCAGGTTGCAGCCGGCGGCTGCTGCTGTAGGGGCGTCTGTCTTCCGCCGACTGCTGCACCGTGTGCCGGACAGACGGAGGAGGATCAGAGGAGAAACGTGCATCACTTGAGGGAGGGAGTGAGGGGGGCGTTGTTTTATGAGGTCATCCCAGCAAATAATAATAACAGTGATATAGTGACTGGCTATAAAAGTAAACTTCCAGTGACGCACAACCTGTAAGAGCAGTGATGGACGGGTCATTTGGTTGACTTTGGCAAGTGGTGAAAGGGTCCCCCACAAAGAAAAAAAAACGCAGCCACGTTGAGCACACAAGGATCAGTGAGGGGAAGGGGGGGGGGTGTAGGAGGGGGGAGGAGGGCTCTTTGCCATTATCCAAGTAAAGGATTCTACCAAGGGCCATGCCGTTCCTTGGTATTCCCACCGTACTAAACTCACCACCCCTCTGGCTGGAGAGACAGCTTGCTTGAATAATTTCCGCCACCCTGACGGACAGATAGACGGCTGACGCACCGGGACAGACCCGCCGTCTTTTCAATTCTCACCTCTCCCCTCTATTTGCACCGCCTCCCTCTTTCGATGCCTTCTCACCGCCCACCCCACCACTCTCCCTAACCCACACCGCCTCCCAGGCTCGCTCGCTCCCTCCCTCGCCTTTAATTGTCGTTCACTCGTAACCATGTGCAAGTTGCGGTGGTGATGTAGGGCATGCACACTGCTACACAATTCTCTCTCACTCTCTCTCTCTCTCTCTCGCTCTCTCTCTCTCTCTCTCTCTCTCTCTCTCTCTCTCTCTCTCTCTCTCTCTCTCTCTCTCTCTCTCCTCTCTCCCCTCTCTCCTCTCTCCCCCTCATTGTGCCTGAGTGAGCGTACGGCAGACATATGCTGAATAGCATAATAGTTGGGGAGAGCGAGAACGTCTGAGAGAACACGAGAGAGACAGAGAAACAGAAAGGGAGAGAGGCAAGGCAGTCAATACGGCTGATACTCACTCCATCAGCCCTCAGGGCAGCTTTCCACTTTGTTTTTGTCTAGTTCACAGACTGACTCACACTTTGGAATCACAGTGCCGTGTGCATGGATAACACCGGCGATCTTTGTGTATTGTGAATTGGGGGGGGGGGGGGGGGGAAGAGAGAGAGAGGACTTGTTTATTCAAGTGCTTACAGGATCCAGAAGGTCAAAGCACATAGCCTGTATACTGTAATCTTGTCACTCCGGCTTACACCACACACACACACACACACACACACACACACACACACACACACACACACACACCACACACACACACACACACACACACACACACACACCACACACACACACCACCACACACACAGTTCTGTCACTTTATAAATTGTGCTTCCCGACGTTCTCCTGACCTCTGCAGCTAAAAACCTTTGGACGGTGAGTGTATTTAAAAAATAAAAGCTCTGAAAATGGCATCATTCTTGCGCAACTTTGTGGACACAGTTGTTTTGCAAGAGGAATGTAATTTCAGAGGAATGAAATAAAGAAGATAAAGCAGCGCGGCGTCCTCACCCCGGGGCAGCGCGGCGTCCTCACCCGGGCGCGGGCACCCGGGCGCGCGCGTCCTCACCCCGGGGCAGCGAGGAAGCCAGGAAGGAGGAGCAGGTCTTAGCCCCCTCAGAGGAAAAGGTGCAAGGCTGGGGCGCCGGTGCGAATCCCAACAGTGCAGGAAAAACGAGAGGAGACACTTGAATTTGCGGAGCGAATACAGCTCTCAGCCAAGAGAGACTTAAGCAGGGTGATCAGCATTGCCATATCCCCTTGGGTTTTCTCAACCCAGTTAAAACGGGCCTGTGTTGACGTGGTGTCGGCTGGGTTCATGTTGGCCAGTTCGTTCTGTCCAGACTGAACTTTGGACGCAAACCCAAATGCATGACTCGATGACACGCGTATCAAAGAGTCTTTACTGATAAATGCAGTAAAACATAAAAATCACTTGACGATGGAAAAGCTTAAAGCTCAAAAGCAAAAGACCTAATCACAAAAACCTGATGGTGGCGTGGCATGACGTGGAAACATGAACGTGAAAAGGGGGCGTGGCTACCTGGGTGAGGGCTGTGGACGCGGGAAGGCAGAACAGCAAACCCTGACAAACGACAGGAAAAGGGAAAGCCAGGAGATGAGGAATAAATGGACAACATTTGCAGGTAATTATTATCCAGCATGTGGCCTTGTTTTATTGCAGTTGCCCTTCTTATTGATCAAACTGAAATTTTTATTTAAAGTTTCAAAATATATAGTGGGTCTCTTGTGGAACGCACCGTGTCTCCGATCAATAGCCATGGGATGAGAACAAAACAAAGCCAAGTCACACCAATTTAAAATGCTGAAGGTGTTGAGGGTTTGCTGAGCGACAACCTGAACCCACACCTGTGAACTTGGCCAAATAGAGAAACGCAGACAATTGTCTGAAAGAGGACAAGAAAAGCGAGAGGGAAACTATGCTGCAACAGAGGGGAAAGATCCCTTGACTTTGCTGTTTATCCTTTCCCTTCATGCTGTTCTAAAGTGTTATACTTTCTACCTTCCTACTTTGTTTGTGTGGATCTTCCCCCCCATTTTTATTATCTGGTCTAGAAAACAAAGTGCCAAACCTTGCGAATTGCGAAAACTTGACTGTGCACGGTCCTCGTAGGACCAGAGTAAGCATATTGTGCCACGTCAACAACAACCCCCCCCCCCCCCCCACACACACACAACCACCCCCACCTGAGGACGCAGCAGGGAACCTGCCTCCTCGTGCCTTGGCAAGGTGACAGCCGCCCATTTAGCTTAGTACCTACTGCTCTCAACTGATTCACCTCTCACTGTTGGTGCTCACACCCAGTCCCTCACTCCTGCTACTGCTACTGTTGGTGGTGGGTCTGGTGCTGCTCCACCAATGAGAGCTGCATGTTTTCTCTGGAGAGAGAGAGTGAGGAAGGAGGGTTTTACACAGGAGGCGGCAGGGAGGACAAGGAGGGTGGGGGGCAGACAACGGAAGTAAACACAACACAGGGACGCTAACTGCTAACGCAGTTCTAAGCCGCTCGCGATTCGTTGGTATTGGCTAAGGTCTGAGGGGAGTCTCTCCCTCTCTCTCTCTTTTCTCGGTGTGCAGCAAAAAAAATGCAATGTGTGTAAAGCAGAAATGCCGGCAGCACTGCCAAAAGCTACCGGTAAATACAGATCATTGGGCTCCTAGATAGTTTATTTTATTTTGGGTGGGTATGATTGCTCAAAAGATGTGTGCTTTATCACGTAGTGCCGCTTCACATTGCGGTTTTTAATTGTCGCCACAGAACAAATGAGACGTACTGGGTTTGAACTGCCAGTGGGAAGAGTGAGAATTGAGTAGTTTTGGCTGTCTACCTTTCTGTTTTTAGAGCACTCCATGTGAAATCCCTCAGATTGTTTCTCTCTCAGTCTTTCCGGCGCGTGTGTGTGAATGTGTGTGTGCGTGTGTCAGCTGAAATATATTATATTTCTGCAATGCATTTCAGAAAAGTTAATTTCTCTAAATAGTTAAATATAAAATACTACACAATATATGTAACTTTAAATGGAAGATCCCCATAGCCTCCACAGACTATGTGATTGGCAATCAGTGATCACCCCCAAAAACCCTGATGGGAGCATCCCTATCGTCTATCATCGAGGCCTGAGCCCAAAGGTAGGTAGTTGTGGTCAAGGGGATCCTCCCCAGAGAAAACCCTCATGTTGAGATTGATCAAAGGATTCAAGGTGTGTCTGTGTGTGTGTTTGTGTGACTACCTTGACGACTATGATAGGTTGAAAGAAATACAAACAAGACCAATTGAAAAAAACGTTTAAAACGACATGCAAGGGGTAGAGGGAGAGACCGGGAGAGAGAGAGAGAGAGAGAGAGAAAGAGAAAGAGAGAGACCGAAAGAGAATCACACTAGCGCACCCGAAAGCTAGCAATTTTATGAGGCCAAGGGCACACTGTCAAGACAAATCACTTGACAAAGCAGCTAGTTACACACACTCACTGCAACACACACACATGCACTGCAACACACACACACACACACACGTTAACGTATACTGAATACTGCATTGTTCCTGACAAATCATACAGGTTTATTTGCAAAGGATTCTTCATCTCCCAGAGGAGCAAGGAGAGAAGGCACATTGCATTGTAACTGTTTGCAGCACTGAAGAAGCCACACCATATCCCAAAAACTGAGGTATCCTCTGCCACTGTCACCACTCCATATCCACAAACAGAGAATGGGAAGAGAGGAGGGGGAGAAGCGGGTGTGAGGACAGACAGAGAGGCAGACAGACAGAGAGGCAGACTGATAGAGGCTGATAGAGGGAGACAGAGTCAGTGTGAAAAACACTAGAGACATGAATAGAAGGGTTGAAGAATGGGAGAGAAGGGAAAAGTGGTGTAGGTCTACTTCTTTCTGTACAGTATTTGGGTATTTTATTTATTTACTAAAAATGTTCTTATACATATATAAAGAGATATTTTTTTGTTTTGTTATTATTACAATAATAATAATTATTATTACATTTTATATTTATTTTGCCTTTACCCTTTATGATTATTGAATAAGGGAGTAGGGGAAGGGGGTGATTCATTACTGTGTGTAGCAACAAGACCACATACTATCATTTCTTGCGAAAATCATGATAATTTAATTAAATGCATCAATGTACGCACTCGAACAATAATATCAAAAATTGAAAAACATAAGGTGAGATTGGTGCGATGGAGGGAGGTAGAGAGTAGTAGTAGTGGTTGGTGTAACCAAGACTCCCGTTTCAATCACACAGATGGGAATACAGAAAACAGTTAGATGTTATGTACAATACAATAATTACAAAAATGAGAAAAAAACCTTGATTCACGTAATTGACTTCATAACACTGAGTGAATATTACCCACAGTTACCTACTTGGATTGCTTCTGAACACAAGCACGAATAAAACACTTACTGTAGCATAGCATGTTGAGCTACGTCTCTACTGAAATGCAACACGCCAAACTGAGACAACATGGACTGGACTGCATTTATATAGCGCTTTTCTAACCAGTGCGGCCACTCAAAGTGCTTTAAAAGTCAAGTCTCACACTCACCCATTCATACACCCATTCATCCACTGATGGTGGTGTCGGCCATGCAAGGCGCCCGCCAGCACGTCGGGAGAAGTAAGGGTTAGTTAGGGTGTGTTGCTCAGGGAAACCTCAACACTTGGCTAGGAGGAGGAGACGGGGAATTGAACCAGCAACCTTCCAGTTGTCAGACCGGAACGTATAGATGGATAGTCTAAATAGAAACACACATTCAACATCTTGATGTTGACGTGAGCGTTGAAAAAGGAGAAATGGCCAAGCGCAGACAAAAAGTCTAGCCTATCAGGCGCGAAAAGAGGCGGGCGCCCCACAACCGGAAAGGAAGCGAGAGGAACACGAAACCCCGGCAGGACACCCTACACAGCAAAGCCAACTTTTGCAGAAGGTGTCACGGTCCATCTATACATTAATTCAGCCCTGAGGACCATCAGTGCACTGCCAAGGCCAAGCGTGTTTGTGTGATTCTGCACACAAACAAGCATTTCTATTGTTGGGTTGTTTTGGAGGTGTGTTTACGGTCATCAGTGTGTGTGTGTGTGTGTGTGTGTGTGTGTGTGTGTGTGTGTGTGTGTGTGTGTGTGTGTGTGTGTGTGTGTGTGTGTGTGTGTGTGTGTGTGTGTGTGTGTGTGTGTGTGTGTGTGTGTAGGTATCTATGTAGGGACATCTGTGTGTATCTATAAGTGTGCGTGTGTGTGCATGCTTGCCTCAAAATGTCTGTATGTGAATACGTCGTGGAATGTTGGTGGTTGGTGGTTGGTTTAAGCAGCCTCACCTAGCCTGAGTTGGACTGATTGGCTGGTGAGGCTGCACAGCTGGTACATGCTAGAGCTCTCTCCTCGAGTGTGTGTGGTGGAGGCTGTTTTAACCTGTGAGCCTTGATTAACAACGAGCCCAAAGCTGTGCAGCCTCACCAGCCAATTAGTTCAACTCAGGCCAGGTGAGGCTGCTTAAACCAGCCACCAACCACACACAATCCACATACGTGTGTGTGTGCTTGTTGGAGGGAGGGACAGTGGTACTGTGTGGGGCATCTGTGTGTGTATCTATAAATAAGAGTGTGTGTGTGTGCGCGCGCGTGCGTGCGCATCTATAAAGGTATCTTTGTTTGTGTGTGTATCTATAAATACATGCTGTAGTGTGTGTGTGTGTGTGTGTGTGTGTGTGGTGGGGCGTTACATTACATCACATTAGTCATTTAGCTTTTATCCAAAGCGACTTACAATAGTGTGTTCCAACAAAGGAAGGTAAGAGAACAACTCGTCACCAGAAGTCAGAAATCAAGTGCATTTCATCCTAACGAGTCTCCAAGAACTGAACCAGTGCCTAGGTAGAAGTACAATAAGTTCAGGTAGATACAGGTGTACGTAATCAATCCAGAGGGTGGGGCTGCGTCTTGCATCCTGAAACACTGATCGTCTGTGTTCTCACACACGGTAACACCTCTGTTATCTGCATGCTACCGTTTTGAAAGTCCCCGTCGCTAAGTGAAACAACAAACCAAACAACCACCGAGCTAGCAAACGACGCGCTGAAAATGGCAAGTTCGAACAAAGATTTGGAGCCAGAGACTTTTGTGCCCCGCCCCTGCTTCCCCCAAGTGCAAAATGTTCTTTCAAAACAAGTCCCCCCCGAATCTGTTACAAGGGCACCACCGCTGCCTCCTGGGCCATTTTCTCCAGTGCTGGCCCAGCGCTAAAACAAAGTGTGTGAGATCGGGTCTGATCCTCGACCAGATCCTCCCTCCCATGTCTCTCCGAACTGCAGCCAAGAGTCATTAGAGCCAGTTTTCAGGTTCAGCCAGGTTGAAATATGATAATAATTATCATGATTACGATCTTATAGCATGATGATTATAAAAAAGCGACAATTGATACTATTGTAATACTGATTAAAATAATGTGTGTGTTGGGGTTGCCCTTGGTTACCGCTAACTAACAATCGGCTAGTGTTACAGCCAGCAGAGTGAGCTGACCTCCCAGGTCATTTGTTCTCATAGGGAGTGAAATATCTTGCTCCTCGTCAAGACGCATCAATTACACACCCAGATGCTGAATTATTCTCGCAACTCTTCAAAGGTGTCCGGTCCAAGTGCCGTTGGCCCCGGGGACCCCGTAGTGTCCGTCGGCCACCAGGCGGATGCGGTACTTGAACTTGAGGATGTGGGCCAGCTCCTTCAGCATGTCCACACAGAAGCCCTCGTAGCGCTCGTTGCCCTCCAGCTCCTGGTGGTTCGGCCGCAGCATCACATACGGGTTCTCCTAACAACAACCAAGAGAGAGAGACACACAAGCATAAAGTGTTATGTATGTGTCATCAAGGAGAGTGTATACATGTAAATGTGTATAAATGTAAATGTTTAAATGCAAAACACTCCAAACGTGAAGTCAAGGGGGAAAATTATGTTGATTTGTTTTTAGCGGCAGGGTCATTTTATTCACTGTTTAAATTCAGGTGGGACACAATCAGTTTTTTCCTCTTTGGATGCTGTAGATCATTCAAATCTGTGTTTCGATGTATCCCAATAAACCAGGGCCAAGCAGATCAGGGGAAACTTGATGCCTTCTCCTGCTGTGACTACCAAGCTACACACATTCATTCAAATGGGGCAGACATGTGAGCAGTCATGTGATCACACACAAACACACACACCCTGAACCCACCTCCCCAAACACACACTCTCAAACACCTATAATGTCACGCCCCATTTACAACAGCCCATCTTTGAGGCCCTTCGCCCCTTAAAATTATTGATATCTTGTTTGCCGCTACGTTGATGCAGCAGCGGTGGTGGTGGTGGCGTCTTGTGATTTAGAGAGCTTCCCCGATGATGGATCTCAGGGAGTCGGGAGTCACAGGGGTGAGAGACACCGCTGTATCATCAACACCGAATCCTTTTGTTAAGCGCTCATCATAGGACTCCCATCATAAGTACTCTTCTAAAAAAAAAATACATAAAAAGGTGATATGGATTATTATGCAAACACATGCAAATGCCGAAGGAGAACATCATATGGCCAGAGTGAGTTATGGTGGGCGGGGCATAATGCAGACTATAAGTTGTATGAATATCTGTGGCGTGTCATTATGTTGTCACACAGACAGGACAGGACAGATTACACCAGCGACCGTTGCCGTTAAGGACACAGCCATGTGTGAAATTAACCATTTGAGGTCACTCCTGCAGCTTTATAGGACACATTGAAATCACTTATCCACTTAATCGTCATCGTTTTTTGTTGTGCTGCCACGATCATAACATTATCACCAATATCACACGGTCATACTTCTTTGCTGGTCTTACTGGAGTCATTACCGTTCTGCACTGTACTGTACTTTATTATTTATGATGCTGCTACCACTCACCATGGAGCTGCACTATGGAATAAAATATATATTGTGTATAGTATTGTTATAGGTTAGTTTTGGTTCTAGTATATTGTGTTGTTTAGAGTATAGTATTGTGTATTATATTATTGTATAGTGTAGTCTAGTATAGTGTAGTATAGTATTGTACAAATTCAGAATGTGGGAGTGAATGGGGAGTAAGCATTCCATTGTTTCACATATAGAAATCTAGAATCGTGAATCTAGAAAAGCTTTTTTTGAAGCACTTTATAATATAGGACAGAAAAGGTGGCCTGACTGTCACCACCATTGTTCAAACCACAGTGCCCTTTTTTACACACACACACACACACACACGCGCCTTCCAAGCATCGATCTGGAATACCTTACTGGTCCACCGGTCTGCTGTCTCTCACCTCGCTCATTGGGTGACAGAACAGCTGCCTCCCCGGGCAGGAAGCACATAGCGAAGCTACTCGGTGCCTAAAGGAAAATTGATTTTCTGTGAATGCTGGAGGAGGTGTCTTCAAGGTTTTTTGTCTTTCTGAACTGGTACAAACAGTCAACGTTCGACGGTCGCAGAAAATAACTAAAATAAAAGAAAAATGAAAAACCTTCTTCAGTTCCCCCTTACATGAAAGGTGTGCAGTGCACACAGACCAGTGCAGACAGGAGAGTGAGAGAGGGAGACAGGACATGTAAGCTGCCTGTTTGCATGCATTGTCACCAAGAAGAAGCAGAAGGTGCCTTGGCAGTCGTCGTTTAACTCAAGTATTTCCACTGCCGGACTTTGGAGAGCAGTAGTTAACAACCCCCCCAAACAAATTAGCTGGAAACAATTAAAGGCGATGGGAGGGGGAGCAGAGCAGGTGTGCGTATGCATGGATCGTAGAACACTTTATTTACACCCAAGTTTCATCTGCTGCTGCAGAGCCTCTCCTATCTGTATCTTTATTTTTCTTCTCCCTCCCTCCCTTCCCCTGTCCATCCTTTAATGTTGAGCTGGTTAAATACAGAATAATAAAATAAGACCTAGCCCACAGCCATCAATCACAATGGTAAAAACTTAGCTGCAGTCGATAACAGCGGCAGATCAACATATTGCTCTCTCTGCCTCTCTCACTCTCTCTCCCTCTCGCTCTCCCTCCCTCCCCAGCTCTTCTGGTCTATTTCTATTGCATTTATTTTTTAAGTCCCTCTATGTCGGTGTCCCTAATTTTTCTCCCGCTGACCGCCCCCCCCCACCTCTTCCCACCCTTTACTTTTCCCCCAGCCTTAAGTCTTAAGGTATTTTATAAAAATGTAATATCTGAGGAAGCAGATCAATCCTGGTATTACCCAGATATGTGCTGGACGGAGAGAGGAGAGAGTTACAGTGGCAAATAAAAGTGGATCGGTGGGCTGAGCACGACATCCAGTCCTCACACGTCGCTGGCCACTCACCGATAACTCACACACACCACACACACACACACACACACACACACACACACACACACACACACACACACACACACACACCACACACACACACACCACACACACACACACACACACACACACACACACACCACACACACACACACACACACACACACCACACACACGTAAGAGGCGGGGCGTTTAAAGTCTCCCAGCTAACCTCGCCAAATATGTTGAGCTTCCTTGGAGGAGAACTCACAAAAAAATTTCTATCTTGCCTACTTTTGCACATGGCAGCAAAACTGGAATAAGTTAGAATCTTGGAGCTCTGAATAGAAGCAGACCCTTTTTAACACAAGCTCATGTTTACATGTCTGGGGAAGGGCTGATAACTTTACTGAAGAACACCCACACAGACACACTGGGGGTGTAACATTTGGCTGAAGAGAACAAACAAGAGATGTTTAAGATGTTCCTTCAGTTTCAGTAAGAAATTCCATTTTCCTTAAAACAACCGCAGGCTCCCGAGTCCTACGGCGCACTCCCAGCAAACCAGCAGTTGACACATAAAACCCATCCTCATCCCTGGGCGGTCCGTTCTAATAACGCCGCAGAAGAACGTCTCCCAGAGACTTACTTACTTCATCTCACCAGGTGGTCAGATAAAGAGTGATATTCCGATATAATGAAAAGCCGCACGCCAACAAAAACAGCTACGCTTGTTGCTCATAGGGGTGACAGGGAGCCACAACTTCTGTTCAGAGGAAATGTAACGGGCGGCGATGAAATGGGTGATCTATCGGAGTACAACACTGTGACACTAGGCCCGAGTACCAAGTGGGGTTTTGGACCGTGATTCATGCGTCCTTAAAGGTCCTATCATTATCCAGGTGAGAGGTGAGTGAATCAAAGGCATTTATCTGTCATTGTAATTATAGCTCTTTCATCCATTTTAACCTTGAGACTGTGAGGCATCGTGTGGCCGCCACAAGGTTCCGGTACCCTAGCTGGGAAAAGGAGGATACAATATTTTGACTCGGCCTTGTGGCTTTTTTGTCCGTTTTTCCCACACAAAACAATTAGTTAAATGTTCGTCTGGATTTAAAAAATAATTGAATATGAGGCAAGCTGAGGAAGAGCCGCTGCATTGCCGTCAACCTAAAATCATTTTATCACCATCGTTGTTAGCAAGACTGACTCCTACTCTGGAGGTGGTGTCACCTTGCTAACAAGCCAGAGCACCGAGCACAGAGCGGAATAAACTTGAAAAAATATATAATAATGAAACAACCTACAATTTATTGGAGGACACCTTTGGAATACAGCAGAGATGTTAGTTTGGAATGAGAGAAAGAACAGTAATAAATCCTCTGGCCCGTGGGTGTATGCACGTGTGATGCTGTGTAACAATAACATAGGTTACAGTTACCTATAGGAATCAGAGAGGAGAGAACAGGGGACGGCAGTAGCTCAGTCTGTTGGGACTTGGCTTGGGTACCGGTTCATGTCCCCGAAACACCTGGGCACTGCCGAGGTGCCCTTGAGCAAGGCACCAGACCCCTTCACTGCTCCAAGGGCAGCAGTTTATAAAAAAGCTGCCCACTTTTCCAAAGACTAGGATGGGCTAAATGCAGAGAAACACATTTCACTGTGTCTCCAAAAAAGAGGATTTGAAACCTCCAGATTTAGATTGAGCACTATTCTTTTAAAGCACTGAGAGATTATTTAATGCATAGGGCGTTGTCGTGGGACGACATTGACCTCCAAACTGAGGTTTTTGCAGAGGCACACTCCAAAACAAGTGTTACGTGAAATCTCCCTGAATGCCTTGCAAATCATCTGCAAAATGGCGACAAAAGAAAACCACAAATGTAGTATTTTCTTCCTCTTTGAATTATTGTACAGCCACTCTCCAAATGTCTCTTGGTTTGCCAAGGATGACCATGCCTTTGTGTTAATCAAGCTCTGGTTTAGATTTCTCTTCATGGTGTCTTTGTATTGGAGGCAAGGGCAGCCTCGTTTTCTCTTCCCATCAGGGAGTTGGGAGTAGAGGAGCTGTTTTTTGTTGTCTTTCCGATGGCATTCTCTGCACATGCCCTGCTCATCGAAGGTTTTTTCATATGAGGAGATCTTCCATAGAGGGCAGACCTGTTCACTCCATGATTTCCGTGTTTTTCACCTTGTCTTTCCAGATTATCCTCATTATTTATCTTAAGCGTCTCATCAAAAAAGCATGTCGTTTTTTCACCTGGCTTCTATATACTGTCCATGTTTCGGCACTGTACAGAAGAGTTGAGAGAATGATTGCCCCGTAGATTTTACCTTTGACTTTAGTGGGCATATTATGGTTATTCAAGAGTCTTTGGTGCAGTCTTCCAAAACACATGCTAGCCTTGGCCATTCTCTTCTGTATCTCTGCGTCGATGCGACCATCTCTCGATTTCGTACTGCCAAGATAAGTAAAGTTTTGTACTGTGTTTAGAGCAGTGACATCAACTTTAATATTCTGTTGTTGTGTTTGGACAGTTGGAATAAAACTTCTGTCTTCTTGATGTTAATATGCAGAACAACGCCATAGAAAAAGCATCTACAATTTGCTGCGCATGTTCTGGTGTATGAGCGACGAGGGCACCGTCATCTGCGAATAAGAGTTATCTTACAAGGATTTGAGTACACTTGGTCTTAGCTTTAAATTGCAAGACTTTAAATAGGTCTGGGTCTTGATGGGACTGTCTATACACTCCTTTATCAAGATCAGGGAAAGCCACATCCAGCATTGCCGATAGAAAGACAGAGAACAATTTTGGCGCCAATACACAACCATGTTTCACACCATTAGATACAGCGAATGTGTTTGATGATGTATCATTGACTTTTGCCATCATTCCAGTGTGTAGTGCCTCAACCATCTTTGTAAAATTCTCTCTCTGGGCATCCATATTTCCTCAGAAGCTGCCACAATCCTGTCCTTCCTACAGTATCAAAAGCTTTTTTGAAGTCCACAAAGACCTGGTCAAAGGTCTGTCATGTTCTAAGCATTTTTCCTGAAGTTGGCGGAGGCAAAATATCATGTCGACTGTGCTTGAGAGAGAGAGAGATTGAAAGAATGTAGATTATGTCGGTAAATCAAAACCACAAATCCCCTGGCCCCCCCCGAAAAAAATAACAAAAACCCCAACACCACATCATCACAAAGCCCGTATTGGTTCAGAGGGCGATGGAGCATCAGGCGAAGGGAGGGGAAGCAGGGTCCAAGAACGGCGTGATGCCTTGAAGAGCCGACACGGGGCCATGTGTCTCATCAGAGGCAACAGAATTCATTTAAGCCAATTAGTCAGCCAATCACATGTGCGAGACACATTCTGATTCTCATTAGAGAATCCAGCTTGTCTGTCCTCTGCCACATTATTACAACTGTGAGATGTTGATAACCAGGGCTGTAGACGACTCAAGCCTTTTTAAGTCATGAATTGTTTTTCCTTCTTCTATTTTTACAACCTTTTTTATTTATTTGTTACCAGATATTAAATCGAGACCTCAAGCCCTGTTCTTCTGTTAATTTCCAAAATGAACACGTTTAATTTTAGGGGATATTTCTAGTATATCTTTTACAGCTGAATCGATCAAATTACATTAAAAAAGGTCTTCCACATAGATTAACACCGTTCAACTCCCACTCACCTTCGCGTTAGTCAACTGCCAACTATGACTTTCGCTTGGGTGGTGAGGACTATCGTTTGTGTGTGTACTCCAAATGTCATGTCTCACACACACACACACACACACACACTTTTGGGGATGTGCTTAGTTTATTGCATGAATGTGCGTATGAATGGGTAAATGCAATGCGCAGCAACCGGCCATTGTACAAGAAATTCCCTTCAATTTTATCATTTTTTTAATATCATTAGATTCTCTGAATAGACACTATTTACAAACAGATTGTCAAGTTATCTATTCACTGCAGCTTCCCCACTTGAAAGGGACGCCATTTACCCGAAGGGTTCAACTGGATTTCACTCAAGAATGACCAAACTGAATTTATTTTTCTCTTCTTTTATTTCCATCAGAGTATTTCCATTCATTTTAAGGCCAATTAGAGTGCAGGTGAAAAACCTTTGTAAGGAAATGAAATCACGGTATTAATAAATAATGAATAGTAGTACTTTATAATAATTAATAGTTAACAATATAATATAATACAATAATTAATTGTAATTAATAAAGTACTATACACAACACAACAGCTCATCACCATTCCCCGTGCACACGCAAAGAGCCTAACAAACGCCCACACACACGCACACAAAGGCTCTCTCCCCGCGCCTCAAAGCCAGCGCGAGAGCGGTTAGGCAGCAGCAGGTAAGTCCTCCCAAAAGTCTTTTAAAGTACAGCATCTTACCGGCTGCCTTCCGGGTGTTATAGATGCTTTCAGATCTGCAGTTTGTCCGTTTAACAAGTTATTTTCTCCGCGGAGTTTGTGTTCCGCGGTGTCGGTTCAGCCTGTTCATTTCCGGGACCTCCTCCTCTGTGACGCTGCCTGCTTTTCAATGCGCTGGGCATCGCGTTGATGGGGCTGATTAGAAATTGGATGCAGCCATGTTTTCCACAGTATTCCACTTTTCCAACGGAGTCTTGCGAGAGCTAGCTATTTATTTATGAAATTATAATTCGGCCTCTAGGTCACAATCTTTTGTCTATAATTATTCCAGCTGATCAAATTATTCTGGTTTGACTTGACACAGATGGTAAACCATTTGGATGCAAAATAATATAACTAGTCAAACACATTATTTACATGTACACTAACATTCAAGAGATTCAAGAGACTTCATTTATCCCGAGGGAAATTAAGGTGCAACAGTTGAAACAGGGGGAATAAATGCACGCAAAATATACCAATACCTAAAGCTAAAAACTAAATAACAACAAACTAAACTAAGCTAAACTAGTATAAACAAAATATAACTAAATGAACTCTAATGAAATCAAAATGTATTGATAGATGAATTGCACAATTTACAGTATTATTACAGTAATACGTAGGTATATACAATACACAACAATACGTATAGTGCAAATTGGCAGTAATAGAATAATAATAAATAACTCTAATGAATACTGAAAAAGTGACTTGTGAAATTGAATTTACAGTGCAAAAATTACAGTGAGGATTTACAGTGCGTTGACCAAAAAATAATCATAACAGTTCAGGCACTCAGGTCACTGAGTCTCCACTGTCCCTCTCACGACCCGAGGTAGATGAATTAAAGAGTCTGATGGCCACAGGAAGAAAGGACTTCCTGTGGCGTTCTGTAGTACACCTGGGTGGAAGGAGTCTGTTGCTGAAGGTGCTTCTGTATGAGGTCAGCACCTGAAGGAGAGGGTGAGAGTTGTTGTCAAGGATACTACACAGCTTGCGCAGCATCCTCCTCTCAGACACCACCAACAAGGAGTCCAGCTGGACCCCCAGGACAGCGCCAGCCTTCCTGACGATCCTGCTGATCTTGTTGGCGTCTGCTGACCTCAACCTGCTTCCCCAGCACACAACACCGGAGAAGATGGCACTGGCTACCACCGACTGGTAGAACATCTTCAGCATCGTGTTACAAACGTTGAAGGACCGGAGCCTCCGCAGGAAGTAGAGACGGCTCTGCCCCTTCTTGTACACGGCCTCAGAGTTCTTGGCCCAGACCAGTTTGTTGTCCAGATGAACTCCCAGGTATTTATATTCCTGAACAACTTCAGCGGACACACCCTTGATGGAAATGGGTGTGGGGGTAGATTTCCTCCTGCGGCAGTCCACCACCATCTCCTTCGTCTTGTCTGTGTTGAGCTGCATGTGGTTCAGCTCACACCACTCAACGAAGGAGTCCACGACGCCCCTGTACTCCTCATAGTTTCCCTCGCTGACACAACCAACAACTGCAGAGTCGTCCGAGAACTTCTGCAGATGGCAGGACACAGAGTTGTACTGGAAGTCTGAGGTGTAAAGGGTGAACAGGAATGGGGAAAGAACCGTTCCCTGTGGAGCACCAGTGCTGCTGACCACAGTGTCCGACACACAGTCCTGCAGTCTGACAAACTGTGGACGACCCGTCAAACAGTCAATAATCCAGGACACCAGGGAAGAGTCCACCTTCATCGCCGTCAGCTTACTCCACAGCAGGCCGGATGGTGTTGAACGCACTGGAGAAGTCGAAAAACATGATTCTCACAGTGCTCCCGGGTCTGTCCAAGTGGGCGTAGGCACGATGAAGCAGGAAGATGATGGCGTCCTCCACTCCCAGTTTCGGCTGGTAGGCAAACTGAAGAGGGTCCAGCGATGATCTGACCAGGGGCCGAAGAAGCGACAGGACCAGCCTCTCGAAGGACTTCGACACGTGGTACGTCAGCGCCACCGGTCTGTAGTCGTTAGAGGTGCTGGGAAGTGCCTTCTTCGGAACCGGCACCAGGCAGGATGTCTTCCACAGCACAGGGACCCTCTCCAGTCTCATTCTCAGGTTGAAGATGTACTGCAGGACTCCACTCAGCTGGGCAGCACAAGTTTTGAGGACCCTCGGGCTGACGCCGTCAGGACCTGCAGCCTTGCCTGGGTGGAGCCTGCACAGCACTTTCCTCACCTGCTCAGCTGTGAAGGTCTGTGTGCCGTGTGTGGGGGCAGGAAGAGTCTCTGTTGTGTTGATGGGGGAGGGGTGAGGTAGTGGTAGTGGTGGGGGAGAGAGAACAGGTATGTTGTCGCTGGAGAGGGACAGTGGGGGAGGGGGGACAGCAGGGCTGGGGGGCTGGAGGGGAATGGTTGTAGAGGAGCTGGGGGAAGACCGGAGCCCACTCATTGAATCTATTGAAAAACAAATTCAACTCGTTGGCCCGGTCAGGACCCCCCCCTATTGTCTGTCTACCAGGTTGTTTGTAGCCAGTGATGCTCCTCATGCCACTCCACACATCCTTCAGGTTGTTCTGCTGAAGTTTGTGCTCCAGCTTCCTCCTGTAGTTGTCTTTGCCCTGCTGGATCCTCTCCTTCAGCTCCCTCTGAACCCGCCTCATCTACTCCCTGTCCCCGTCTCTGAAGGCCCTCTTCTTCTCATTGAGCAGGAACTTGATGTCTCGGGTGACCCACGGCTTGTTGTTGGGAAAACAGCGTACAGTCTCTGTGGGAACAACACTGTCCACACAGAAGTTGATGTACCCTGTTATGCATTCCGTGAGATCATCAAGGTCCTCTCCATGCAAATCACAGAGGAAATCCCAGTCTGTTGACTTAATGCAGCCCCGCAAGTCCTCATCGGCCTCCTGTGACCATCTCCTCACAGTCCTTATGGTCACAGGCAGCCGCTGGACTAGAGGCCTATAAAGGGGCTGAAGGTGGATGAGGTTGTGGTCTGACCTTCCAAGAGGAGGAAGGGTGGTGGCGCTGTATGCCTCCTTAACATTGGCATACAGCAGGTCCAGTGTCTTGTTTTCCCTGGTGGGACAGTCCACAAACTGCTGGAAGGTGGGCAGTGTTGCAGACAGAGTCACGTGGTTGAAGTCTCCAGATATCGCGATGAATGCTTCTGGGTGCTGTGTCTGAAGTCTCGCGACGACGGAGTCAACCTAGTGTACATGTAACTTGGTTGCCAGGGGGATTTTGTAGTGCAGATGAAGCGCACAATAAGCCTATAATGAATCCATATTAATTATACTCATTCATTGGAGGGAGGCATGATAGCTCTGTCTGTTGGGACCTGGGCACTGCTGAGGTGCCCTTGAGCAAGGCACCAGACCCCTTCACTGCTCCCCGGGCAGCTGTATATACAATAGCTGCCAACTGCTCCTAATACTAGGATGGGTTAAATGCAGAGAAACAAATTTGAGTGTGTGTGTGTCACAAACTCAAACACACAAGGTAGTAAGACTCAAATGCACGACCCCAGGAGACAGAGGTAAAGTATGAGAAAAATCCTTCATTCCAAAAAATTCCAAAATTTCAAAAAACTATCACAAAAAAATGCCGCAACTAAGGTTGTCAGAAAATATCAACGGAAAACAAACAAAACTTACTGGAACAAAAACTCGGGAGCATGAATCAGGCTTGAAACAAGAGGGGGAAAACACTGGTACTGCCATCTGCCATCACGATAGGACAAGACAAACTGGCACCAGACAAGGGGAAACTGGAGAATTTAAACATGAGGTAACAAGGAACAGGTGGAAACAATCAGGGGCGGGGCTGATGCTGACGAGGGCAGGCACACACCTGGGATAGGGAGTCAAGGGACCTGGAATGAGACACAAAAGGTGAGTACCAAAATAAAACAGGAAGTGGGAGACAAGACAAAAATTACTTAACAAAACTTGAATCATGACTAGACTAACATTTTTGACGAGACACAACAGTGTGTATACCTGTATGTGACCAATAAAGAGGATTCAATCCTCCAGATTTATATTTAGATATGAAAATGAACAATATATTCCGTCAAATTTTTCCAAAGGCACTTCTAGAGAAAGTACGGGGAAGCAACGGAAACCGCAGATGGTCTCTGGTTAATGGGCTTCTTGCCAGGAAGACATTACACTAGTCCAGAGCCATCAAGACAATTCCCTCCCCGAAACCAAGTGTTATTGTTCCTCATCTCCAGGATTTTCATGGAGGCACCACAAGCAATGTCTTTCTCCTACAAGAACCTGTAGGCAAAGGCTGTCGTGATTCCAGAAATAATACCACGCCACAAACGCTGACTTTGTTCTATATGTTGTATAAATATATACTGATATTGATGGCATCCCCTGTCGCGTGCTCAGGAACTGCGCTGTGCAGCTGACCAAGGTCCTTACTGACATCTTCAACATTTCACTAGCTCAGGCAGTTGTCCCAGTGTGCTTTAAAACCACCTCCATTGTGCCAGTGCCAAAACACTCCTCTGCAGTGAGCCTCAATGACTTCCGCCCTGTTGCACTCAGCCCCATCATCATGAAGTGCTTCGAGAGGCTAGTCCTGGCTCATCTCAAACCTGTACTCTCACCCTCACTGGATGAATACCAATTTGCCTACCGTGAGAACAGGAGCACGGAGGACGCAATTTCCTCAGCTCTTCACTCCGCTCTCTCCCACCTGAATGAGAGCAACACCCACGTGAGAATGCTGTTCATCGACCTCATGGAAACCAAGAACCTTGCCTTTAACCCCTCTGTTTGTAACTGGTTATTAGACTTCCTAACCAACCGACAGACCCCAGTCAGTCAGGTTAGACAATCTCACCTCCTCCACCCTCACCCTGAATGTTCCCCAGGGCATCTTCACGCTGAGCGTTCCCCAGGGCTGTGTCCTGAGCGCACTCCTCTACTCCCTCTTCACCCACGACTGCACTCCCGTACAAACACCATCATGAAGTTTGCCGACGACACAATGGTGGTGGGCCTCATCGTTGTGATGAGGCAACGATGAGGCAGCCTAAGGACGAGGTCCAGTACCTGGTGGCATGGTGTGCTGACAACAACCTGGCCATCAACACCAAGAAGACCAAGGAGCTCATTGTGGACTTCAGAAAGACCAGAGCTGGCATACACGCCCCCATCCTCATCAACGGAGCGGAGGTTGAGCGTGTCTCCAGCTTCAAATTCCTGGGGGTACACAACTCTGAGGACCTCTCCTAGTCCCTCAATACCGCCTCAATGGTAAAGAAGGCTCACCAGCGTCTCTTCTTCCTGAGGAGACTGAGGAAAGCCCACCTGTCACCTCAGATTCTGGTGAACTTTTACTGGTGTGCCATCGAAAGCATACTCACCAACTGCATCACAGTGTGGTACGGCAACTGCACTGTTTCCGACCAGAAAGCGCTGCAGAGGGTGGTGAAAACCATCCAACGCATTGTTTGATTACCCCTCCCTGCAATAAACACTACCCACCACAAACAGTGTCTGAGGAAGGCACAAAAAATAGAGTAAGACCCCTCTCACCCCAACTATGGACTGTTTTCCCTCTGACTGTTTGCGCTATAGAAACCTTTGTTCAAGTCAAGCAGGCTTAGGAACAGCTTCTTCCCCTCAGCTGTCATCTCCCTGAACTCTGCATCACGAAGACAGCCCCCCCCCCCTGCTGCACCCCCCCCGCTGCCAAACCCCCGCTGCCACCCCTGCTGCCGCCCCCCTGCTGCCCCCCCACCCCTTCTGCCCCCTCCCGACTGCCGCCCTGCCCTCCTGCCCCACACCTCTGCTCAACATAGCCTGTAAGAATAAAAACATCACCATCAATGTCTTTGACTGCTTTGCACTGTATTGCAACTACCTACCTCTACCTAAAGTCTACATATTTATTGATAACATACCTGTAAATGTGTACATTTTCACTGTAACTGCCGTATACATTTGAATCTTTAACTGTTGATTACCACTGTATATAGATTTAGATATAGTTATCCTTATTTTTATAATGTCTTTTCATAACTGCATATCCCTGCTAACTACCTGCTGTATATAAATTGATATATATTTATCCTGCTTTTCATAATTGCATACCTCTGATAACTGATACCTGTTAAATACTTACTTACCTGTATGTATGTATATATATATTATATTATATATATATATACATATTATTATGCTCATATCCCACACATACTCTATAGGTAATTAAAAAAAACGGTTTATACCTAGTAGTCTTTTAGCAACTGTAAACTGTAAATTATAAATGATATATTACCATGCACTTTACTGCAACATTTGCACTCTGGTTAGATGCTAAATGATCTTGTTAAACTGTACTTGTGCTGTGCAATGACAATACATTTTAATCTAATCTAATATAGGTTAGCAATGCTGTGCAAATATTGTCGGTACATCGCTCGTCATGCGATACGGCATAGATTACGCTAAACATTTCTACTTCATAATTTGGATGGCTTCTTTACTAGCATTAGTATGTGGAAGCCTCCTTCCAGTTTGTACCAACATGGAGCTGAGAGGACTGATCTTCAGGGAGGAGGAGCAGAAGAGAGAAGACATGCTGCAGCCAGAGGACTCAACAGGATTTGATTTGGAAGGCCTTTTCTCCATCTCTAGAGGGAATGTAGAAATGCCCAGACACACACACATCTAACACACACACATGCGTGCATGCCACACTCACACACACACACACACACACACACACACACACACACACACACACACACACACACACACACACACACACACACACACACACACAGGCCGGGTGAAGTCAAAGCAGAGAGAGCTGGCAGGCAGGACGTGCCAAGGTGTACTGGATGAGACGTCTCATGAGAAAAACAGGGTAGGAAAAAATATACTGTATATATATGAAAAAAAGCTTCTCATACAAAGTTGGCCACCAACTTGAGGAGTAGTTGAGGAGTTGTTTCAAGATTATTCTGACACACGCTCATGAGACATCATACCTGATACACGTCCTGCTGCTGTCTGGAGGCTGCATGGCCTACTTTTTCTAACTCTGTGTGACGTGAGGGAAGTAAATGGATACACCAGAAAATGAAATAAATAAAGCAGATGAGGGGGAAGATAGAGAGCCATCAGTGATCAACAAAGAGCCTTTCCATTTCCTCTGGTGTCAAGGGAGAGACAGCACCCAGAGTGCTTCTCACACTCATACATTACAGCCCAGACTAACCCTGCAGAGACAGACTACCTCTGAAACACAGAGACACCACCACCACCACCACCAGACTAACCCTGAAACACAGACACCACCACCACCACACCCCCACTACCACTTGTCAAGTCAAGTCAAGTTAATTGTCACTTCACAGTTTAAGTATAAGCAGTGAGTATATATATATATATATATATATATAAATCAATGTAATAAAATATACATTGGTATATGCTATATGCCCTTGTTCAGCAGCCTGATGGCCTGACTGTGGAATCTGTCTCTGAGTCTAGTCTGAGACTACCAGACTACCGCTGAAACACACACACCACCACCACACCACCACCACCACCACTACTAGACTACCCCTAAAATAGAGACACCACCACCACAACCACCACTACTACCCTGTAACACAGACACCAGTGGTTGCCCGCCTCCGCCCCTCCCTGTCCCTTCCAGCAAGACTTGATTACTGCAACAGCATCCTCTACGGCTCACCAAACAAAATCCTCCATGTAACTGCCTCTGTGTTCAGTTTGAGTTTTTGGTTCCTACCAGTTTTTGGTTCCTACCTAAATGCTGTAGAGTAAGAGTGGAACTAATGGTTGAAGCGCACAGTGTTCCGAGGACGGTTTATGCCGACGCACACGCGTGTAGAAATCTCTATATAAGAGAAAGTTCCGTCACAGTTAGTCAGTTCGATCGATCAGCTCAGTCAGTGAAGTTCCATAATTTCCTCTCTTATTGCATGCAGCCAATAAGGTACGTTTGGTGTTGTGGTTGTTAGCTGCGTGTAAGCTCAAGCCAGGTAGCTAAAGTGCTAACGAAATGTTTGCTAAGTGAGTTTATTGTTATTATTATTGCAGAAGGATTTAAGGTGTTTTGTAGGTTAAGTTCATTTTGGGTAACAATATTGTAAAGACATGTGACACTAAGAGACGAAGTAGAAATAATATGAATGTATGTTGTTATTGTTTGATCTGTGATTTATTGTATTTCATGTGTGTGTTTCACAGTTCTCACGGTTTGGATTGAATAAATCCTATCAGTATCATAAAGAACGCATAGCTGTCATCATTGCATGAGAGGGAGTTACAGTGAGAACTTACTGCTCCATAAGACAGCATCAGAAAGCAGTGAGTAACAACATTAAACCAAGTAAAGATGTCCGAGAGTGGCAGCCAGCGTGTGGTTGTTGTGGATGTACATTGCACAGACATGCAGGCACAAGCACCTGACGAAGAGGGTGCAAATGAAGACAGCGCAACCGTGCAACCACAAAGGGAAGAAGGCACAATAGTTAGCAACCCCGCTTCCTCAGAAGAGCCACGAAGAGGCCAAAGAGTCCGCATGTTGACGGAAAAGGGTCAAGAACTGCATGATGAGCAAATAAGAAAAGTTGCACATCGTTTCAGTGTGGGCTATGAGAAGTGGAAAAATGTTGCTAAAGAAGCTAACCAAGCGCTGTGTGCACCGAGCTCAGATGACCAGCTGGATGGACACGTCACTAAAGTATGCAGTGCCTCTAAGAGTCTGAATGAGGTTTATGACGATTGGAAGCGCATTGAGGTGCCTGACCATAATACACGTCGCAGAGTCGACACCTGTGAATCAGTAACAAAGAAGATTTGTAATAATGCAATGGACCTTTTAGACACAAGAAAGGCTAAAGGTCGAATGCATGAAGAACAATTCATGAAAGAGATAGTGTCTGTAGCCTCAGGCAAGACAGGCACCAGCTCTCGCCACACTAAATTCTCCTCTGCAAGCAGAACAAGTGCAGCGGCTGAGATTGCTGCTAACCAAGCCACCCTAAAGGTTCTGCTAGAGCAAGAGCGTCATATTGAAGAACTTCAAAGACTTGAAGCTGAAGACAGGAGACAGAAGGCCAAGATGGAGGCTGAAGCCGCCCAGTTAAAAGCCAAGATGGAGGCTGAAGCCGCCCAGTTAAAAGCCAAGATGGAGGCTGAAACTGCAGAAAGACAAAGTGTGCTAGAAGCCAAACGCAGAGAACTAAATCGATTGGAAACTATTAAGAAGTTAAAGGCTGCCAAGGCACGACAGCAAGTGTATGAGCAGAGCGAATGTTCAGCTCAAGCAGCTAAACGAAGTGACTGCTCAGATGAAGAAGTAAATGAGCTTCTCCATCGACGTGTCTCTGTGAAGAGTGAAGTGGAAATCAAGCCTCAAACTAGCCTATTACAGCACCGTTCTCCACCACGAGCTGTAACACATCCAAGACAAGAACAGCACCGTTCTCCACCACGAGCTGTAACACATCCAAGACAAGAACAGCACCGTTCTCCACCACGAGCTGTATCACAAACAAGGCAAGAAGATAGATCTGAAGACAGCACCGCAGCTCTTGTCAGATTGTTCGCAGAAACCATCAGTGCAAGTCGCATTCCTATACCTGAACCTACAGTGTTCAATGGTGACCCACTCAGATACAACGACTGGAAGGTGTCCTTTCAGACGCTTGTTGGCAGGAAGAACATACCAGCCGAAGAGAAGATATATTATCTGCGCAAGTACGTGGGTGGATCTGCCAAGAGGGCCATAGAGAGCTACTTCTTACTAGCCACAGAGTCAGCCTATTATGCAGCATGGCATATCCTAGATGCGCGATATGGCAATCCATTCCTCATTGCCAAGGCCTTCAGAGATAAGATTGAGTCATGGCCCAAAATAAGCTCCAAATGCAGTGTGGAACTTCAAGAACTCGCAGACTTCCTGCACAGCTGTGGCCATCGCTCCAAGGACTGTAGAGATAGAAACACCTGCGACACCTGTGAGAGAAGACATCCAACTTGCCTCCATGATGATCGCACCAGGGAAGAAAGGATGTCAACAAGGCCTGATGGAGCAAGGAACAGTGATAAGTACAAAGAAAGAAAGAATAATCAGCCACAAGACCAGGCAGAGAGACCATCACGTGAGGCGACATCGTTTAGAGTCATGCAGAATGATGGGAACACTCATACATCCACAATAGTTCCAGTGTGGGTGTCATCTACAAGTGAGCCAAGTCGTGAGGTTCTGGTGTACGCACTCCTCGATACACAAAGTGACACAACCTTTATCCTCGAAGAGACAGCAAAGGCTCTCAACACAAAAGGTGAACCAGTTCAGCTAAAGCTCTCCACGCTGGCTTCAAGAAACACAGTCGTGTCCTGTTTGAAGCTGACAGGTCTGCAAGTAAGAGGATTCAATTCAGACAAGATAATCACTCTGCCAGTAATTTACTCAAGAGAGTTTATCCCTGCAAACAGAGACCATATTCCCACACCAGAGACAGCGAAGGCATGGCCTCATCTTGAACACATTGCAGATGAGATCGCTTCTCAGCAAAACTGTGATGTCGGCCTGTTAATTGGCTACAACTGTGCTCAAGCCCTCGTTCCGAGACAAGTGGTGGCTGGGGAGGAACATCAGCCGTTTGCTCAGAGAACAGACTTGGGCTGGAGTGTGGTGGGATATGGTAACCCGTGTCTCAACTATGGAGATACAATCGGAATCAGTCACCAAGTCATTGTGAAGCAAGTGACGCCAGGGCTACCATCCTTTTCAGACCTCACAAGTGAAGTGCACTATGTCTGTAGAACACAGGTCAAAGAAGTTGTGTTACCTGCAGATGTCATGAAGATGCTGGAGTCTGACTTTGCTGAAAGAGTGTCAGAAGCCAGCCCCATCTCTCAAGAGGATCTAAGGTTCCTGTCGGAAATGGAGAAGGGCATCAAGTTAAAGAGCGACGGTCATTATGAAATGCCGCTGCCATTCAGGAAGGAAAGGCCTAACTTACCGGATAACAAGATCTGTGCTATCCATCGTCTCAATTGCCTAGAAAGGAAGTTGAGAAGGAACGATCAGTACCACAAAGACTACAAGACCTTCATGGATGGGACCATAACTCGCGGAGATGCAGAAAAGGTCCCAGAGAAAGACATCTACAAAGCTCCAGCTTGGTATATTCCACATCATGGGGTGTATCATCCACAAAAGCCTGGGAAGATACGTGTTGTTTTCGATTGCTCCGCCAAGTACCAAGGGGTATCCTTGAACGACTATCTCCTGACGGGTCCAGAGTTGACAAACACCTTAGTGGGAGTTCTGTATCGCTTTCGAAGAGGTCCGGTGGCAATCGTGTGTGACATAGAACGCATGTTCCACCAGTTCCATGTCAAGGCGGAAGACCAAGATTACCTACGATTTCTTTGGTGGGACGATGGAAATCTTGAAGACCAACCTTCCATCTATCGGATGAAGGTCCACTTGTTTGGTGCAGCTTCGTCACCTGGCTGTGCAAACTATGGACTGAAGCACATCGCTGCCGAAGGGCGAGGAAACTTTAGTGAAGAGACCATAAAGTTTATCCAAAGGAACTTTTACGTTGATGACGGGTTGTTAAGTGTAGCATCTGAAGACCAAGCAATCCAGCTGGTGAAAGAAGCAAGAGAGCTTTGCAGCACAGGCAAGCTCCGGCTGCATAAGTTCATCTCGAACAGTAAGGAAGTCCTAGCCACAATCCCAAAAGAAGAGTGTGCTGAAGCTCCCAGAGACAAAGACATGGCCCTGGGTGAATTGCACATGGAAAGAGTGCTCGGTGTGCAGTGGTGCGTGTCTTCCGATGAGTTCCAGTTCAGGGTGATCGTCAAAGAGAATCCACTTACTCGAAGAGGAGTCTTGTCCACGGTCGCTTCGGTATACGATCCTCTGGGTTTTGTGGCGCCTTTCAGCCTGGTGGGAAAGCAGATCCTGCAGCAGATGTGTCGTGACAAGCTCAGTTGGGATGACACCTTACCTGATGACTTACGACCTCTGTGGGAATACTGGCTCCAAGACCTACAAAATCTGGCTGATGTGAAGATTCCAAGATGCTACGTTCCATCAAGCTTCAAGGTCCAACATTACGAACTTCACCATTTCTCCGATGCCAGTGTGTCAGGCTATGGAGAGTGCTCGTACCTCAGAGCAGTGAGTACGTCAAGTGAAGTCCACTGTTCCTTAGTAATGGGAAAGTCAAGAGTTGCCCCTACTAAGGTCACAACCATACCAAGGCTTGAGCTGTCAGCAGCAGTTGTAGCTGTCCGCACCAGTGACATGCTTAAGAAAGAACTGGACATAGAGTGCCTACAAGAAGTCTTCTGGACTGATTCAAGGGTTGTCCTTGGGTACATCAATAATGAAGCCAGAAGATTTCATGTGTTTGTGGCAAATCGTGTAGAGCGCATCAAGCAAAGCACAGAGTCTACACAATGGAGATATGTGGCTTCGGAAGAGAATCCAGCCGACCATGCCTCAAGAGGTCTCACAGCAGAGCAACTGATATCCTCTAACTGGTTCACCGGCCCAGACTTTCTTTGGCAGAAAGAGTTACCAAGTGGAGAAGTCAAGGTGGGAGGGATCGCAAGTGACGACCCTGAATTTAAGAAGGTTCAGGTTCTCAACACACAGGTGAAAGAAGTCAGGTCGCTACTAGATCGCTTACACAAGTTTTCAGACTGGTCCAGAATGGTGAAAGCTATCGCCAGACTTCGGCGCCACGTGAAAGAAATTAAAGGTCTCAAGCCAAAGTCCTGTGAAGCCACCAGTTTAGAGGAAAGGAGAGAAGCGGAGCTGACCATAATCAAGATGGTTCAAGAAGCAACCTTCTCACAAGAAATAGAGTTACTCCAGAGTCACAAGGAGACACCAGTCAAGGGCAGAGCCAATAAGTTGCACCGGTTAGGTCCATTCCTGGATGAGCAAGGTGTCCTCAAAGTTGGAGGTCGCTTAACTCACGCCACCTTAGACCCACAGGTGAAGCATCCAGCAGTCCTTCCAAAAGACAGTCATGTGTCGGTGTTACTCGTCAAGCACTATCATGAGAGAGTGCACCACCAGGGACGAGGGATGACCATGAATGCGCTCCGATCCAATGGCATATGGATACTGGGCTGCAGCAAGGCAGTATCATCCCATATCTACAAGTGCACTATGTGCAGGAAATTCAGAAGATGCACGGAACAGCAAAGAATGGCAGACCTCCCGGAGGACCGAATGGAAACAGCTCCTCCATTCACCTACTGCGGAATGGACTGTTTTGGACCATTCTACGTAAAGGAAAGAAGGAAAGAGCTAAAGCGTTACGGATTGTTACTTACCTGCATGTGTTCCAGGGCTGTTCACATTGAAATGCTCGACGACTTGACCACAGATGCTTTCATTAACGCTCTGCGTTCATTCATCGCCATTCGTGGGAAAGTGCGTCAGATAAGAAGCGATCAAGGGACAAACTTCGTCGGAGCAAGACGAGAGTTCGATGAAGCACTGAAAGAGATGGATCAGGAAGAGTTCAAGGAACTTGGATGCGAGTTCATCATGAACACCCCTGCTTCAAGTCATATGGGTGGTATCTGGGAAAGACAAATACGCACCATCAGAAGTGTCTTGACGTCCATTCTAGAACAGTCAGCCACACAACTTGACTGCTCCTCTCTGCGAACGTTCCTGTATGAAGTCATGGCGGTTGTAAACAGCAGACCTCTGACCACTGATTGTCTCAATGATGCAGCTAGTCCAGAGCCCCTGACACCGAACCACATCCTGACCATGAAGTCCACAATCCTCGCTCCGCCTCCTGGAAAGTTCGTCAAGGAAGATCTGTACCTCCGCAAAAGATGGCGTCGAGTTCAACTCTTATCCAACCACTTCTGGGCAAGATGGAAGAAAGAGTACCTCCTAAACCTCCAACAAAGACAGAAGTGGACCAAAGATCGTAGGAACGCAAAGGTCAATGACGTTGTGCTCCTACAAAATGATGCCACACCACGTAACCAGTGGAGGTTGGCGAAAGTTATCGAAGTGTACCCAGGGAAAGATGGGAGAGTACGAAGACTTAAGTTGCTTATCAGCGACTCAACCCTTGATAAGAAAGGAAAGCGCATCTCTAAACCTGTCCACCTGGAGAGGCCCATCCATAAGACAGTGACGCTGGTGGAAGCAGACTGAAGTTCTTTCTCTCTCTATCTGTCTCCCTCCAGGCCTTTCCTGTGGAGGCCAAAGACCGAAGTTATTGTATTTAGTTTTGTTTACTTTCTATGTAGTATGTTGGTTCTAAGTCATTGTAAAATCATATACAATTGATATGTTTGGTGGGAGTGTAACTGCCTCTGTGTTCAGTTTGAGTTTTTGGTTCCTACCAGTTTTTGGTTCCTACCTAAATGCTGTAGAGTAAGAGTGGAACTAATGGTTGAAGCGCACAGTGTTCCGAGGACGGTTTATGCCGACGCACACGCGTGTAGAAATCTCTATATAAGAGAAAGTTCCGTCACAGTTAGTCAGTTCGATCGATCAGCTCAGTCAGTGAAGTTCCATAATTTCCTCTCTTATTGCATGCAGCCAATAAGGTACGTTTGGTGTTGTGGTTGTTAGCTGCGTGTAAGCTCAAGCCAGGTAGCTAAAGTGCTAACGAAATGTTTGCTAAGTGAGTTTATTGTTATTATTATTGCAGAAGGATTTAAGGTGTTTTGTAGGTTAAGTTCATTTTGGGTAACAATATTGTAAAGACATGTGACACTAAGAGACGAAGTAGAAATAATATGAATGTATGTTGTTATTGTTTGATCTGTGATTTATTGTATTTCATGTGTGTGTTTCACAGTTCTCACGGTTTGGATTGAATAAATCCTATCAGTATCATAAAGA
>CM050999.1:23984068-24001441 GCA_027704905.1 Muraenolepis orangiensis
GCAGGGGTGTCAAACTCAAATACCCAGTGGGCCAAAATGTAAAACCTGAACAAAGTCGCGGGCCAACATTGAACAAATGAACCTTTTAATATGGACCCAAACAAGTTTTGCTTTAACATTGAATATGGAACAAGCATCGCTTATTACCATACAATATATCATTGAATAGTGGAGACATGCAAAATCGAATTTCAAATGAAAAAACACATCAATGGCATTAATTTATTAAATAAATAAAATTTTAATAAAAATCGTATGCCTCTTTTCTATTTGCAGCCTTCTGATTTAAATACCAAAATAAACTTTTTCCACTGGCTAATAATTTTACAAATAAAATGATAATAAATAAATCAACCATTCAAGCCCATGCCTTGTAGCAAGAAAAAGTGCACAAAGAAAACGTTAATTATTGCACACTGATCTAATCTGATGTGCTACCTGCCGGAGTACCGGCAGGTAGTTGGCAGGCGATGGGTACCAGACGGGAGAACTACGTGAATAGTAGAGTAACCTCACGCTGGGGTAAAGGAAAGACAACGTCTTATATATACCCCAGGTGAGGTGATGAACAAATTACACGGGGGGGAAATTGAGTCCAGGTGTGTGTGTGTGTGTGTGGCCAGCGCACGTGGCTTGGCCACGCCCCCTGCCAACCAACTTGATTGTTGACAGGAGCGTGTGTGCGCCACCAGCGCACGTGGCTAGGCCACGCCCCCTGCCAACCAACGTGATTGTTGACAGGAGCGTGTGTGCGCTACCAGCGCACGTGGCTAGGCCACGCCCCCTGCCAACCAACGTGATTGTTGACAGGAGCGTGTGTGCGCCACCAGCGCACGTGGCTAGGCCACGCCCCCTGCCAACCACCGTAACCGTGACAGTTTCGTTTCATAGTGTCGTCTAATGTTGTACTCCTTACTTACAGCCACGTTGACTCCACAAACAAGACAAACAGGTTTGTCTTTTACATATGTAAACAGATATTCTGCCTCCCACTTGTCCAGAAAGCTCCTGTTTTCTGCCTTTCTTTTCGCCATTTTTGGGAAGGGATAGCGCGCTGACAGGTCTATGTTGCTTTGACTACTGTCACAGAGGAGAGGGCGTTTCTGGGTCCTGTCCTGATTGGCGCGCGAAAACAACAGCAGAGCATTATGGGATTCGTAGTATTAGCGGTGAATGCGCTGTATAATACCGGCGGGCCAGCTCTAGTAGTAATTTGGTATTGTCTCGCGGGCCAACTATAATTACCCCGCGGGCCAAATTTGGCCCGCGGGCCAGAGTTTGACACCCATGCTCTAGAGTGAAGAAGTCTAAATCCGAATCATACACTTACCCGACATGGTGTGCCTCTGTCTGGATGACAGATGCTGTGTGTGTGTGGAGGTCAGGACGAGTGCTTTTAATCATACACTTACCCGACATTATGTGGCTCTATTCGGATGAGAGATGGAGTGTGTGTGGAGGTCAGGACCAGTGCTTTTAATCATACACATACCCGACATTATGTGGCTCTATTCGGATGAGAGATGGTGTGTGGGGGTCAGGACCAGTGCTTTTAATCACACACCCGACATTATGTGGCTCTATTCGGATGAGAGATGGAGTGTGTGTGGGGGTCAGGACCAGTGCTTTTAGTCACACACATACCTGACATTATTAGCCTATTCCGCCCACTTTTCGAGACGTATATGCTCTCTCCGTCAAAGTGCAAACTGCAGACATACGCGCTACCCCTGAGAACATGAAACGAGGGACCTTCATCCCTCCTTATCAGCCTCACCCAAGACTTGCGGAGGAGTTTGTCTTTCGGGAAATCGTGGAAACTTAGGGACGGCTGTCTTTGTTTTGATGTTGAGCAGCCCGGTACACTACAATAACAGCGACGAGAGGAGGCGGCCATAGTTTGTCATGTATCTGGGGTAACTATCGGAAGTAGGAGTGAACTGCTCGGTGATTTTTAATGTTCTGGAAGCAGGAAGTGTGACATAGGCCTATTGATCTCATCGTTGGGGCGTTCTCCCTCCACTGATGCAAATAAAATCCCAGGGAGGTCGAGGCCTCCCAGATCATTTCTATCATACGGTGATATCCTGTTTCACTTGGAAAGATTGGGAGATTTGACCACATTTCATAGACCACACATTCAAACATTTTGCTTCTTTAAATGTTTTTGCTTTGCTTATCCGAGTGCTTATGTTCATAACAGTGTTGAAAATGGTGAAAGCAGCAATTTAACCGGCAATTTAATACATGCATATATATTTGATCTCCCCCACCATTTTTTCCCAAATTATGTTTTTGCATGATTATATGAACACATTAGCCGGTAATTGCACTACCGATGTATACTCTCCTATGAATGAGGCTGTATGGAATTATTTATGGAATGCCTGTTGCTATTGCTAATCTTGATGTATAATTGGAAATAAAAGAATGTCCTTTAGTATTAACACAATGTTTAAACTAGATGAGCTGTGAAGCCATCATGAAGCCAAGTTTTCTATCAGGTTTTCTAAACAGGAACTCACACACTGTGTGTGTGTGTGTGTGTGTGTGTGTGTGTGTGTGTGTGTGTGTGTGTGTGTGTGTGTGTGTGTGTGTGTGTGTGTGTGTGTGTGTGTGTGTGTGTGTGTGTGTGTGTGTGTGTGTGTGTGTGTGTGTGTGTGTGTGTGTGTGTGTGTGTGTGTCAGGCAGGCGATACCGCAGTATCAAGTGTCGTACAAATAGGCTTAGAGATAGCTTCCACAGTCAGGCCATCAGGCTGCTGAACAAGGGCGTATAACATATAACAATGTATATTTTATTACATTGATTTATATATACATATTGCTCTTTTCTGTGCTGATTTTTGCATTTTATAAATTGCATTTTTTATTTTTATTTTATATTCTTTATTCAATTTTTATTCTATTTTTTATCTATTTTTATCTTATTTTATAACTGCTGTCTGTCGTCGGGTATTGCACACAAGATTTTCACATCACTGCTTTATACTAAACTGTAAACTGTGAAGTGACAATAAACTTGACTTGACTTGACTTGTGTGTGTGTGTGTGTGTGTGTGTGTGTGTGTGTGTGTGTGTGTGTGTGTGTGTGTGTGTGTGTGTGTGTGTGTGTGTGTGTGTGTGTGTGTGTGTGTGTGTGTGTGTGTGTGTGTGTGTGTGTGTGTGTGTGTGTGTGTGTGTGTGTGTGTGTGTGTGTGTGTGTGTGTGTGTGTGGCCCTTTAATGCTGTGATTACATTTAACTTAAACTAGACTCTGTACTCTTTTATAATTTTATACAGCAGTAGCACAAGCTATAACCGCTAATTATATTAATAATGTCATCATTATCCTAAGCCATAATAACTTATTGTAAGGAGTAAGCACATTCATATTAATTTGTGTCGTCAGGGTTCTAGTGTTCTTTTGAATATGCATATTTCTTTGGTATGTGATATGATGCCTGATACCTCCAGAACACATGCTGTAGAGTAATGCATTTTTATTCTACACTCATTCAGTGTTCAGATTATTCAGAATCTTTGTCTCATGCACATTTGTGAAGGCAATAACAAACATACAGAAAAATAAATTCAAACCATGCAAATGACCATACACACACACATACACACACAGACACACACAGACACACACAAACACACACACACACACATACTCTGCTCAGTGGGTGGAAGGGGTTCCAGGGCAGCCAATTGGCCCGGCCACTGCAGTGTCATTACTGTTGCTTTGGCGCATTTATTTTTCACTCATTTTCCTCTTCTGTCAAATTAGCTGACACGTTTACAGAAAAAAATTGGCCTATGACTCGACTCTGACTCGGCTTACCTACTTGAATAATAGGCCTCTAAAGGCTCCGGTTGGTATTGTCAATGACAATGACAGTATATCACAGGGAGCCTAGATACGCCGCATGCAGCTTCAAAGATAAGGAGCAGCCCTGTGCCGATCCGTATTCCCACATAGTCTCTTGTATCGTCGCTATGGCTCCCGGCGAGAGAGGGTGTTCTGCCCACAACCCAGCCTACACCAAAATCCCTGGAAAAAATCCTCTTAGTTCCTTAGTCAAATGCAAGTGTCTGTTAGGGGACCGGTGTGTAAAGCGATGGCTCTTTGTTATACGTCTGCTGTTTGAGGTCCAAAAAGGAGGAGGAGGGGGAGGCGGAGGAGGAGGAGCTGGATCGCACCCGGTGCCTTAAATGTCAAATCTATTGCGATGCCTCCTCTGAGGTTCAAACAACACAAAAAAAAACTCTCACCATGGATCGAGGAAGACAAAGAGCACCCCAAGACAGGGTCGAAAATATACTCGGAAGAGGCTGTTGGAGATAGTAAAACCCACAGCTGAGGCGCAGGCGCGCACACACATGCACACAAATGCATGCACCCACACACACACAAATGCATGCACCCACACACACACAGACAAATGCACACATGCACTCAGACACACACACGCACACACTAATCAGTGTCAGTGAGGTGTCTTTCCAGGAATGCAGGGTGATGGTGGATGTACCTGTGCACCTCTCAGGGCAGTCAGCCAGAGCAAACGCTGTCATGTCAACTTCATTTGGTGCAGGTCTTTTATCACGGTTTCTCTCCAGGCCCACGGTGGACGGCACCTCAGAACCCTGAGCCCTGAACTCTTCCTAAAAAAGACCTGTTAAATTGAATAAACCTCAGCAAGCAGTGCACTCGGTGCCCGCCGGTCAGCCATTAAATACTATAAGCGTCGGTTGAGACTAGTCAAATAGACAAGGCACGATCCAAAGTGTGAAGCTGTTCCACATCATTAAAACTCCCTCTCTATATCTCTTTCTCTCTCTTTGTACAAATACATATGTATATGTTAGTCAAGCATACGTATATATATATATATTTACGTACATAATTAAATACAATATGTATCAAATAGTTTGAGCACACTGTGCATCCATAGCACTGGCCATCATAAAAACATTTCCTGTGCCACCTAATTTTGTCCACTGAGGCTGATCGTTGATATTCCTTTTGGATCTCCATCATAGCTCCATCAAGGTGCCCTAAAGCACATTTTTAATCTTCAGATATCACATCATATTAAAGTTACATTATCTCACTTCCCCTCTTGGTCTCAGGGGTAAACCCTACCCTAAAGTTTGAGGGTCAATTTTTATTGTGTTTCACCCTGATGGCCGAATGGTATGGAATGTACTTAAGAGTTGTGTAATCACTGTTGTGATTACACAATCACTGTTGATCACAATCACAACAAGTGACCATATTGCATCTTCTACTTTATATTTGTGATGAAAAGAGAATAACTTAATCCTGACAAGCTGCAAGATAAGTTATGTACACAAAGTATTGTGACAGTGATGTCACGATGTCACAGTGATGTCTCCCTGTGATATACTGTATTTCAGCCAGTAAACTGTAAACAGGCTAATTTTCCGTAAATTCATTGAAAGCTTGCATTGGCAAGAATGCACTTTGACAGAATTGTCCTTAAGGAACAATACCAAATTAGACTGAACAGTTCACTTCTACATTCACAACATGTGTATATTGAACTTTTGATTAGAATCCCAGTGGTATACATTACACCATTATAGTCAATAATGATCAAACATTTATAGTGTAGTTCAGGGGTACTCAAACTTGTTTATTAAAAGTCCACTTGTGAATGTTATACAAGGTCAGTGGTCCGGAACAATGCCAGTAAACTGCATGATATAAATTAACATACACACACATTCAATAGTACAGTATGGTGGCTTGAACTAGTGGGATAAATGGTACTGTTTGCCTCGAGCCAATGCCTTGAACCAGGTTCTCCTGGTTGTAGTGGAGTTTGATAAGGGTATCTGCTCAATTTTCCCAGGTTACGTCAGTCGTGCTCTTTCACTACTTCTGAATCTGAAAAGGGCATTTTGTGCATGCGCAAAACCCAGGCCACTCTGAATGAGGCTTTATTTGCTCTCTCTCGCAGTGTCATAGATCTGACATAGTCTGTTTGTGGCTTGATAGAAAGATTTAAACTGAGTCAGTGTTGCTGTCCTCACCTCTGTGTTCTGGGGATACTGCTGCTCAAAATAGCTGTGATTCGATTCATAGGGGGATTTCTCTGTCCATTCATCTTTGAATTCTTGGTTCACTTGATCAACTTTCCTTTGCTTTGGGAACTTTGAGAATGACAACTAATTGTCAGAACAATGATGCTGCGCTTCTTATTTGGGGACAAAACCTTGCCCCTTCCCCTCTTTAACCCTGTAAGGCCCAAATATAGCAAAACATTAGCAATTATTTTTTTGACCTTACATATGTTGTTGTAGGAGGCCTCTGATGCAGAAATGAAAGGGTTTTCAAAAATTTTACATTTTCGTAAGTTTTTAGGGAAATGTTGTAACATGGTCTACAGCATTGGTCCTAGCTGACAGCAGAATTTCTGTATTTGTACTCACATTGTCTGAACAAATATACAGAACAACTAAAGGTTATTTTGCAGGGTTGATTGCTTACTTAGCCCCATAACAGTATATAACATGAATAATAATCACACATCAGTCATATATTTTTATGAATAGACATTTATTTAAAAAAAGTAATAATAATTAAAAAAAAAAACAGGATAAGATTGTATTTACAAAACAGAATTTTGTCTTAGCCATGTTCTAGCCTACTAGCCTCATTATTTTTATTATTGGTGTGTGGAGGGAAATTACCTCATCATCTGTAATATCCAGACCAGAGAAATCAGTATTGGGACTGATCAAATATTTTTTCAGCCAACGATACCGGTCACGGGGCACGGTGTGTTTCTTTGGTTGGGGCTCGATGTCCACATAATCATCGGCTGGGCAGTCAGTGGGTTGTTGATTTTCTTTGTCCACTTTTCCACAGGCATCTTCATCTGCTTCTTCATCACTTGCATCAGTGTCTGATTCCATCTCAAAATCACTCTCTCCATTTTGGATGGCAGCAATCACATCCTGCACACTGTATTGAGGACCTCTCCTTGCTGGTGGCATTCTGAAATGGAAAAAGTAGAAATAAATAAATAAATAAATAGATAGATATAAATAATACACATGCTTATTATATTGCAGTAGAAATAACTATACTAATAGTACTAGTAGGAACCAGATGTATATTCCAGCCACACAATGTCTGGCTTTGCAGCAAGCATCCAAATTATATTTATACATTCCACATTTACACCTATTTACACCACAAAAGAATGCATGCCCCATTCACCCAGACCCAAGGTGCCCCAATTTACACATTTACACAAATTATCATACTAAAAGGATACACGCATTCACTATTCACCAACATTCCTGAACATTCAAAACATGTCAACATGCCAGAACCAGAGCAAGTTAAATAAGTTAGTTATTTATTTTCATAATTTTCATAATTTCATTATTTTCATATTTTTCTCATAAGATATAGATAGTTTGCTATAGATAGAGTTTCAAATAATTCTACCAGAAATAATGTATTAATTTATTAAATTTTGGCCTTAACTCAAAATCTTAACAGAGAAAACACATTTAGAACTTGGCTACAGTGAATTATCAAAGACATTATATTTCTATTAGTATTTTCTTTCCCATATGTGAACATATGATAAGTGCAATGTCCCCATGTAATGTGTAAGGTGCACATGCTATTTTTACTACCACTCTCCCCCAAGGTTGTTTAATTGCAACAGAAACATAACAAGCTCAAAATCAAATGTGATGAATGTATTCCACAATAACTAAATATATACATGTTCTAGACATTGTAATAATCACCAAAAAAAATATTTAAGGCATTTTACTTACTTGCATCTGACAAATCCAGTCCAATAAAACAAAGAGGTGTTGCTGGCATGAAGATTTGGCAGTTGTGTGACTTTGGAGGCCAGAGGGTGGGACCTATAAACAGATTTACTATCCAATAGCATTGTGAGGCTGAACAACAGGACCCATTGCCTATGTAAATGTGTTAGAAAAAAAGAAATGTACAGACTTTTTTTTAACTAGCTAAAAGTGATGTCACCTTGCAACTGAGGGCCTTACAGGGTTGATGCTACCAATGGGAGCATTACGCTTTGAGTTTTCACGGAAGTGAAAGTTTAAATTCATTTGCGGTAACATGCGGTCTGCAAAAAAGTAAATATATATTCACGTTCATTCTCACAATGCGTCAATCCGGATCCGGACCTTGGTCCGGAGTATGAAAAGCCCTGGTGTAGTTCATCCCTAGCTAAAATAAGATTTAAAAACATCAAATCGGATTTAACGAAATATAGGATTTTTAGCTGAACACTGACATTGTTTATTTAGCTTTGTAGTATTTTACTATTATTAAACTTAAGATAAATGTTATTTGTTATAAAAAAAGAAGAATGTCTATTTTCTTTCTCACAGCGGTCTGGTAATCATTTTTGTTATTTTGGGGAGATTTTAATGCAGAATGAGTAGCTTACATACTAAAAATTGAATTTATGCACATAGCTTACTTCACAGCAACTCGCTGTGTATTCTTCATGTAAATGATTAATCTTTTCTGTGTTTTGCTGACACGCTAGTTCCCAATGAGTTGGTGCTATGTTAATAGTGGCCTATAAACCAAGTCTGATTACCACTGTTTTCTTTGGCAGAAGAGTTCAGCTTCCCATGGCTTTAATGGACTTCAACCACCATGCATACAGCTCTCTCTGCCTCACGGGCGTGTTTGATTTCATCAGGAGAGCACATGTGGACCTCTCCCTTTATCTGTATTTTAAACCACACACTTTATAAGCTTTGAGCATCAAGGAAATTAATGAAAAAACTACTTTTTGCAGGACAACATCCCTTTAAAACCTGTCTTACCACAAGCCAGTCTTAGACTTAGACTTATTTTATAGGCTTGCTTTTTGGGACATAGGCTTATCAACAGCTGCAATATCTCACTTCCATTTCATAGCAACAGTAATGTGAAGAGGGAATGCGCTGAGCTGTTTTTAAATATGCACAGAACTGTTTTTGCTTATGAAGCCGCTCACATGGCATCAAGCAGCAGTGCAATGCAATGCTGAGTCTGTGCCGGTGGATGAGGACTGTCACGATAACGGAAAGACAACCTTCATAGGCTCCATTTGATCTTTTCCACAGTATTGCTGTTGATTTGAGTGGATGTTATTTGGATGTGTTTGAGTACAAAACAATAATCAAGCAGTTAGATTAGATTCATACTTAAGTTAAAAATGCTGCAAATATTGAATTCAGTGGCCATCACATGTAAAATACAAAACATTCACATGTCATATTTTGAAATCTTTGTCATTAATTAATAAAATCTCAACCCAAAAATTTAGTTACAGGGTAGTCTCACAAGGCGGTGTGCTTTCTGCCATCCATCCATCGACTACCGCTTATCCGTGGTCGGGTCGCGGAGGGAGCTGCTTCAGCAGGGGACTGCGAGATAGCTTCCACAGTCAGGCCATCAGGCTGCTGAACAAGGGCGTATAGCATATAACAATGTGTATTTTATTACATTGATTTATATATACATATTGCTCTTTTTCTGTGCCGATATATTGCATTTTATAAATTGCATTTTTATTTTTATTTTTTAACTTCTTTATTCTGTTTTATTCTATTTTTATCTCTTTTTATCCTATTTTTATAACTGCCGTCTGTCTCCCCTCACTGAAGAACAAGACCCCGAGATACTCCTTCATTTGGGAGAACTCCCTCCCTACTTGGTGTAGACAATCCATCGGTTTCCTGCTGAAAACCATGGCTTCAGATTTAGAGGTGCTGATCCTCATCCCAGCCGCTTCACACTCCACTGCAAACCGATCCAGTGAGTGCTGAAGGTCACATACTGATGACGCAAACAGGACCACGTAATCTGCAAACAGCAGCGATTCAATCCTGAGCCAGCCATACTGAAACCCCTCCCCTCCATGACTACATGCCCTCAGTAGTAACCCCCCACAGTATTTCCCGGGGGACCCGATCATATGCCTTCTCCAAATCCACAAAGCACATGTAGACCGGATGGGCATACTCCCATGCCTCCTCCAGGATCCTTGCAAGAATAAAAAGATGGTCCGTTGTTCCCAACCAGGGCGGAATCCGCATTGTTCCTCTTCAATCTGAGGTTTGACCCCTCCTTTCCAGCACCTTGGAAAACCAGGAAGGCTGAGTAATGTGATACCCCTGTAATTGGCACACACCCTCTGGTCCCCCTTTATGAACAGGGGTACCACCACCCCCGTTTGCCACTCCTCAGGCAGTCCCAGACTTCCACACAATGTTGAAAAGATGTGTCATCCATGACAGCCTCTCAACACCCAGAGCCTTTAGCATTTCTGGACGGATATCATCAACCCCCTTTTTGATTGATGTTTGCCGTCCTTCATCCTCCAGCTTTGCCTCTACCGTAGAGGGTGGGTTAGTTGGGTTTAGGAGTGCTCCTTCCACCGCCCGATCACCTCACCTCAGTTGAGGTCAGCAATGTCCCACCCTAACTGTACACAGCTTAGATGGATCCAGGCTTCCCACTCCTAAGGCGCTGGATAGTTTGCTAGAACCGCTTTGGTGGCGACTGAAAGTCCTTCTCCATGGCTTCTCAGAATTCTTACCACACCTGCTGCTTTGCCTCCGCTACGGCTTAGGCTAACATAGCCCGGAAGGCTTCCCTGACCACCTGTGTCCACCACAAAGTCCGACAGTTGCCACCCCTTGAGGCACCAATGACCTTGAGGCCACAGCTCTCAATCGCAGCTTCAGCAATAGAAGTTTTCAACAATGACCACTCTGGTTCAATGTCCCCAGCCTCCACAGAGAAACCAGAACAATTCTGCCGGACTTGGGAGTTGAAGGTCTCCCAGACAGGGGCATCCACCAGACGTTCCCAGTTCACCCACACTACATGTTTGGGCTGACCAGGTCTGTCCAGTGGCTTCCCCCACCATCTTACCCAACTCACCATTAGATGGTGATCGGTTGACAGCTCTGCCCCTCTCTTCACCCGTCCAAAACATCAGGTCAGATGACACAATAACAAAATCGGTAATTAACTTTCGGCCTAAGGTACTCTGCTACCATGTACATTTATGAGCTTTTTTTTTTCTTTAACATGGTGTTTGTTATGGTTGATCCATGACTAGCACAGGCATCTAATAACAAAACCCCACTCTGGTTCAGATCAGGTAGACAGTTCATCCCCATCACACCCCTCCAAGTTTCCCCAACGTTGTCCATGTGTGCGTTGAAGTCTCCCCAGAAGGACTATGGAGTCCACGATAGGAGCCCTATGCAGGACATCCAGGGTGTCCAAGAAGGAGGGATATTCTGAACTGTTTGGCGCATAGGCACAAACAAAAGTCAGAGTTTTCCCCCCCATGACCCTAAGGCGTAGGGAGGCGACCCTCTCGTCCACTTGGGTGAACTCCAACATAGCAGCAGCTCAGCCGGGGACTTATGAAGTGCCCAGGGTGATTGTACTCCTTTGTGATGGACATGGCCTTCTTCCTACACCTGGTCCTAAAGATCTCCTCAATGCATGGAAGTGCACACCCGATGATCTTTTCTGCAGTCCTCACGACCCTCCAGATGGCTTTCTTGTCCTGTGCAGTGGTGTTGCCATACCACACAGTGACACCACTCGTCTGGACGCTCTCTACAGTGCCACGATAGAAGTGGCACTGTAGAGAGCATTAAAGGAATGTTCCTCCTCACTTGTTTGAAGACCAATGTTTGAGTTCATCTGATTTATACAGTCAATATCATATACAATATCAACAACATTGTTCCTCCTTCTATATCAAAGATGCAGCAGTGTGTGCAGACTGCTGTCCTCCTAGCTGAGCAAGATAGTGGTTGGTACGGCACTGGCGAGTTGTGGGGAGGAATGAGGCCAGGGGGAGCCAGAGCCAGAGGGAGTGGGAGAGAGAGGGAGATAGAGATAAATGGGATGGAGTTGAATTAAAGGGGCTTCCAACGAGGAAGAGATGAGCTGATATTGTGGTTGAGAGGAAACCAAAGTGTGTGTGTGCATGCGTGCAAGGTTGGCCGCCTGAGGTAAAAGCATGGTTGCGCGACAAGGTGGAGACCCCGGAGAGTGCGAGAGAGGACACACTTTGATATCTACCAGGTTGCCGAGACACCCAGAGCTCCTGTGGAAATGGTCCCTGTTTCCCCCACCCCCTCCTCCCCCCTCCCTCTCTCCTCATCCCCCCTCCATCGCCCTTTGGCGATGGATCGGGGGATACGATGTCACGTAGAATAGTGTGTACAAAAGTACAAATGTGTTTTCTAAATGCTGGCCAGCATCCAGAAAAAATTACCACACCTTTCATGCAATGCTGTGGTGGAGTCGAGCAACGGCAGGGTTTTGAGGTATTACCATTGAATCCACATCATCATCACCATTCCTCAGTTTCCCTCGATATTCATCCACACCCGCCTAACCTTTCTGGCCGCCGCTGTTGTCCGCATGTCATTTCACACCCAAGAAAAGGTGGGCGGGCGGCTGGGGAGAAAAGGGCGGTTGCATGCAGCATACACGGCAGCGTTCACACGGGTCGTCCGAAGTCACCGTACATGTGGATCCCGGGACGAATGTATGTGACGATGATGATCATAATAAGGCAATTGAACGGCCAAATCGGCACATTTCAGTGTGAGCTCAAGTGTCTTTACCAGGTTTTCTATTGACTGGCCAATGCTTCTTTTTTTCGAAAAAAACTTTTGTTTCATTTATTGATTTACTTATTTTCACTTCCTGTCTGTTGTAAGTGATGGAACAGATTTATGGAGACAATAGCCAGGGCTGTGGTTTGACTTCTGATCAAATGTATTGCTTTGCTTATCCATAAAACTCAAAGATGCCCATCCCCCAATAAAGAGCAAAGGATGAGCGGAACATACAGTGTGCTTATTGTACATCCTCATATAACCATGACCATACACCCAAAGAAATTTGAAAACATCATACGGTCAGGGTGACCTTGGAGTGAATGTTTATTTATATGATGAATTGTTCCTATAAGCGGAGAGAGAATGTTCGCAATTACAGTAAGTGTTAACTATATGAACAATACGGTGTCACGGTTATGGTGGATGGCAGGGGGCGTGGCCAAGCCGCGTGCACTGGCGGAGCACACACACACCTGTCAACAATGGTTACTGTGGTTGACAGGGGGCGTGGCCAAGCCACGTGTGTTGGCGGCGTACATACACACCTGTCAGCAATTGCCGTGGCTGACTGCTAATCACCTCACCTGGGGTATATATACCCTGGCTTCCCGTTACCCCGGTGTTAGGTCGTACATCGTACTTCATGGTTGCTACTTTGTGCGTTAGTACATTCTGGACGGAATCGCCACACTGATGTCCCGGAAATCCAGATTCTTTGCCTATCCCGCGTCACTCACCTGTCTTGCGTTACGCCGGTCTATACGAGCTCCCCGGTAATTATAATTACCTGTCCAGTACCTGTCGCTTCTCGACCTCCCGGTATCCAGACCACTCTCCAGTCCCGGACTACTCGCCAGTCTACTACCTGCCGATACTCCGGATCAACCTCCCAGTATCCAGACTCCTGGCCTGTCCCTGATCACTCTTGTGTTGTGTGTGCTTTATGTTATAGCTCCACTGTGTCTTGGTCTGCGCTCTGGGTCCCACCAAACTATCCCATTCGTGACATAAGGTTTACAAGGCAAGTCGTGGCGCTTCAGTTACAAGAGTCTTGTGACCATTGAATGTTCATTGTTATGCTGGCATTCAGATAGTGTAGGACAATTTCTGGATGCTCAATGTATGGTCCTTTTGAACTAGTTGCTTGATAACAGAAGTGAGGTACACACAGTTTGGTCGTTAATGATCTAAAGGCCGAACGCTTGTTGGCATTTTGTGGTGGTAGACTAGACCGAGGAGACTTATAGGAATGCGCTTCTTGTCCTGAAGAAGGCATACAGTGAACCATCACTTATGTTCTAGGAACTAAAGTGGCCTTTCATGTTTATAAAAAAGATGGCCGTGTTTGCTTTGGAAAATATATTGCTTGAGTGAGTACAAATGTTGTAAAGTAATCATAATTGTTCATAAACAAAGGTCCGGCCATATTTTGTGAAGGCTGACCCCCATCATGTGATGATTATGTGTGTGTCTGTGTCTGTGTGTGTGTGTGTATATATATATATATATACACAGAACTGCAGTGCTTGAATTGAAATCAAACCGGTGCTAGTAAAACAGAAACGGTTCAATAAAACCAACCAGTAGGATTGGTAACTACTAGTTGATTATTTTCAGACATGTTGTGGTTATTAGGAAAAAACAATTATGAGCTAATTTTACAGTTTGATTGCATTTTAAATGAAGCTTTACTTTATTATGTAGAAATGTTAACTTTTGAAAGTGCAGAAGCGATGCAGTAACTTTTCGACGTAAATTTCTCTGTCTGTGGGTCTGACTAGACTTGGTCATCCTTTTATAATGATCATGAACAATAAAGACTATATATATGTATATATATATATATATATATATATATATATATATATATATATATATATATATATGCTATATATATAATAAAGTCTATTCTACTGGAAATGTGTAGCCTAAGGCTAGTACTCACTTATACACCCCTTTTATGCAGAGGGCATTGCAACAGTATTTGCATTTTTCCAAATGTTAATGATGCACACTCTATACATGACCTTACTTTGGCTATAATTGCACTTAAAATGTGTTATGGGACTTTGATCCGTGCGACTTTTCACCTGACGTCAAATGTCATTTCTCGGGCCTATTAAATATGGATTGCCTAAGCTTAGCTCAAACTTGACCCTGGCCTCCGTCCTGCCACAGTTTCATCAAAGGCTCTTGCATCACTGTTTGCATCCAAGACTATTTTATTTGTATAGCCCTTAATCACAGTTACAGTCTCAAAGGGCTTCACAGGTCACATGTTTACAGCACCCCCCAAAGCCTAGCCCCCTAAGGGCAAGACAAAACTCCCTTAATTATGGAGGAAGAAATCTTGAGTGCAGAGGGGAAGGATATCCCTCCTACCAGGGATGGTTCAGGAGTGCAATGGGCTCCATAAGTGACATAGAGTAATGTACATAGTAAAGTACAAAGAAAATAATATACATATAATATACACAATATACAAATATTAAAATGAGAATATAATTTGTGTGTGGTGCTGGCTGATCCTTCAGGTGGGGATCACAGCGGCACACTGGAAAACACAAGCAGACTGTGGTATAGTTAGATGGGGTAGGGTGGACATGGAACATGTGGAGAACCTCTAGTCTAGTACCTATCGCCAGCAGAGGTATGCTAGTGTTAGCTAACGGGTCGATTTAGCTGTAACGAGAGCTGAGGGATATACGCTCCAGTTCATCAGCTTGTGCATCAGCTGCAGCTTTGATATTGCCCATGGGCACGTACTATGACTACATCAGCTACAATAGCTTTGTCCTACAAACTTAAAAAAAAGACTTTGAAGCTACACTTTTGAGGCGTCGCTTTCTTTTCACAAATCCATGCAAATTGAGATAGTGTGATTCTTTGGAGATGCCTGGTTGAAAATTGTTTCAAACGTCTTTGTGCAAATACCTCTGTAATCTTGTTTCTCAAGCCCGGTGTTTTGTTTCATGCGGATGCGCTTCAGACACACTATGTGCCTTCTCTTTGAACCCAGACTGCTGCACATATTGAAGCAGGGAGTGTAATGTACATTACGCATGCCTAATGAGTATCAGCAGCAGGCCACTGTCTCAGCACTGCACACGTTGCTCGTCCATCACTTACTCCACAAATGTATTTTTTTGTCTCATTTTTCCTCAGAGGAGGCCATAAATATATGTAAATGTTGCATCTGTGGCTGACTGCATCTGTCATGGCTTCCATTCCGCTGACAGTTTCAATGGGCTATTTGCGATTAAATGAGACTTGATGCCTGACTGACAGTGTGGCTATTTGGGACGTGTAAAATGTTGCTTTGACCGGGGAGAGTCAAACGTCTGGCTACTGTCAGCTCGTCTTATCCTGTCAAACTTTTAATCTTCACCTCACCTTATCTGGCCCGCTCAAGCAAGCGGCTCATCTTGGTGGTTAACCAAGCCTGGGCTCCTCCTCGTGGAACGTCACAATCCATCTTACTGGGTGAGAAGTTGAGGTTGCTCTGATTTACCACCAGTCGCCCAGTGACTTGGATGTTGTAAGCTATACAGCCCCAAGGGTGTCTGCCTATGGCCCCTGTGATTTATGTATCTGTTGTCTTGAGTTATTCTTTTGTTTTTGTGTCCAGAAATACAGTCGACCTAAGCAACTTTGGGACTGCAATATCAGGGCAAGATTGAGCACTGTTTTGGGGATTGGGGAGAGCAAGGAGGGGGGGGGGGGGTCATTAAGTGCCATTGTTGATGGCACCATTAGCCACCCCACGGGAATACAGTGATTCTTGGTGGTAAGTGTGCAAGCCTGGGGAGAAGCCAATTAGCCCCAATATTTACATTTTTGTATAAGTAGTATTGACTTCCGAGGGTCAGAGCCCACATCTGTTCCACTGTTGTCAAACAGAACTCGAGAGAAAGCGAAGTTGATCACCTTGTTCGTCCACCTAATCTCGGGTCTACTTCGTCCTCTTCGCTGTTACTCTCGCTAGTTGCTTGTGATAAAGACTCATCTTCAGAGCCAGAGTGTTCCGGCTCAAATTGGAAGGGTTGGATATGTTCTAAAGCCATAGGGGACTATTTCTCCTTCTTGCTCACCAGGGCTTTTGGGTGAGCAACCGTGAAACATCATCAACCCAGAATGCAATGCACTTTCTTTATAATGGCAGCCCATGAATTTCGAAGCGGCACATTTTTTTCAACAGATTTGGATTTAGCACTAAATTGTCGACATTTTAAAGGTAGGTTGTTGAACCATGCGGGGTTTCCTTGAAATACACCCCCTCAATATAACAGCGCTGTTCAGTGAGGATTTTTTTATGCGTTTTCCAGCAACATTTTTCAGTGTATTCAGAGTGGGACGCCGGAAGTAATCAACTGGTAACCTGAACTTAATTTAGTTAAATATTGTAACTGCTGTATGGATGGTTCTTACATTTTCATTGAGCTGCAGCAACAATTGCGCAATAAAGACTCGCCAGGTTAAACCGAAGTGCCCTGATCCTGTCCGGGCCAATGTCCCGTTCAGTCGATCCTCCAGTCCTTAAATACTAACGTTTCGGGGTGGGGGGGATGTTGGGATTTGTAGTGCACAGACTATTGCACCGACGGGCATTCCCCATTCTCTCAAATTTGATTGTCCATTAATATTGTTGCACTGGAACGCTACGTTCAACGTTCAACCCCCCGAGCAGCTGTTACGAGTCCTATGGCAT
>CM050999.1:24002441-24029941 GCA_027704905.1 Muraenolepis orangiensis
CTCGGATCTGTTCTGGGATGGAGAGAAGCAACGACCTGCTGTTGCTGATCCACTTGTTTAGCTTAAACCCACCCGTGGCACACAGACTGATGAGGTCTTTGGCGAGTTGTATGGCCTCTTGCTCAGACTTTACTGACTTTAGACAATCATCCACGTAAAAGTTTCTGAGCACAGTCTGTATGACCCTGGGTCAAAGATGCCAATGTTGTCTCTTGCACACTGCTGTAAAGCGAAAGTTGCACAGCTTGGAGATGATGTGGCTCCGAAAATGTGTACAACCATCTTATACTCCTCAAGGCTCGTGTCCAGCCTTCCATCAGGCCACCACAAGAATCTTAAAAGATCAGAGTCTTCATCCGGTACTCTCACTTGATGGAACATGGCCTCCACATCTGTAATGAAGGCGACGGCCCTTTGCCGAAATCTTGTGAGGACACCAGTGAGGTTGCTGGTGAGATCTGGGCCCTGTAGAAGCTGCGAGTTTAGTGACACACCTTGGTAGGTAGCTCCGCAGTCGAACACCACCCGTAGCTTGTGCTTTTTAGGGTGGTAAACCCCGTGGTGGGGAATATACCACGTCTTTCCAACCTTGGCTTCCTTTTGCTTGTTGTCAGATGTTTGGATAGCAAAACCTCTTTTCAAATTGTCAGCCATAAGTGTTCTATATTCCTCGTGAAATTGTGGGTTCTTTAACAGCTTTCGTTTCAAGCTCATGACCCTTTGCTCTGCGAGACAGCGGTTGTTTGGGAACTCAACTTTGTCCGTCCGTAAAGGCAATCCGATATTGTAATGCCCGTCTTGCAGCTTTACTGAGGTTGAGACCTTTCCCATGAATATATGGTCTTCTTGAGACATCTCTAGGCGCTCTTCATGCTGGCGCTCTGGGAAATCATATTTCATCTGCTGTTGCAGCAATTCCTCAATCCTTACCAGCGAGATCCTGTTCGTTGTAATGATGTTCCCAGTGCCCTGTGTGAGCGGCCCATTGACTGTCCATCCGAGAGTGGTTTTAACAGCAAAAGGTCCTTTTCCCTGGCTGTTAATTATCATCCATGGCTCCAAAGCTTTGGAACATTGTTGCCGATCAGCAGTCCCGATTTCTGCTTTTATTCTAGGAAGTTTCACTTGGTGTAGATATGGCCCATTGCTTTATATCCCTCCTGCTCTGGGATATTTTCAGCTTTCACAGGATTCAGAATCCGCAGAGTGTGGAGTAAACCTCAGGGAGTTCCAAATACTCATTGCTGTCAAGGAGCACTGATTTCCAAACCGGTTACCATTGATGTCTTTATGACCCTGTTTCCTCGTTCATAGTTCTTAACAAAATGGTAGTTCTGCTTCCTGTTGCCTGCAAGCTGTCCGAGCAAGGACTCGTGCAGAATGTTGCAGAACTTCCTGGATCCATAAAGGCGTATGTGAGAATAACCTTATCACTTTTCCTTCATTTGATTTTTACAGGAACTATGGCGAGTTTGCATTCTGATTTACCGGCCCCGTTTCATTCCACACCTCGGCTTGATTTGTGTACACTGTCACGGCTGTATCTTTTGAGTTTTCCATCCTTCTCTGTATTAGGATATTTTCTGTTGATATGCAGGATTGTAGGATGTTTGAGAGAACACACTTGACAGGTAAGTCTCTTTTGGCAACCTTTACTCGATGTGACTCCCTTCAAACCATCCGGAAACACACTCCTTTTTTTGCTTCAAGAATTCCAGGTTTTTTCTTCATGCGTTTTCTTTTTTCAGTTGTAATCATGAACTGAGCTCATGGTTTCCTTCAATGTAACATTCGTTGGTTGTTTGCCTGGTGCTGTATCCACACATTCAGTTACAGCCTGCTTGTAGAGCTGCCTGTACACCTTTGCCACATTGGTAGCAAATATCCGAGCTGAATGCGCTCTAGGCATTCTGTCCTTTAGAGGGAAGGGCTTGCCTGGTGTTGATAGACGGACCTTCTTGTCTGTTTGGGATTTAATCTTCCAAACAACGGAATGTGATATGATTCTGGATTGATGTTTATAAATTCCCCAGCTCTGGAAATTTTGGCCTGTTCCATTATACTCCCTGCGATTCACCCAAGCTTTGAATCTCCATCGGTCTGTGTCTTGTAACGAATTTACTGAGAATGGCTCTCTGGTTAGTTGTATGTTCAATTCCTCTAAGTAACTCAAACGTAGGCTCATGCTTGGAGACAACCATTGAGAAACACAGAGTCAGCCTGCAGGCCTCTGCATCTATCAGCTTGATTATTTGGCCAGCTGAGCCTTTGCCAAGTATGAAGTGGCAATCTGGTGTTTCGTTACCGAATGCTTCTTTAAGCCTCCTTTGCTGTAGGTAAACCTCTGTCTGGGATGGCGTTTGCAACTGCGCACCATTCCCTTGGCTGTCCTATGTGGACTTGCCCGAAGTACAGCATTCCTGGCGTTCTCATTTTCCTCTCAATGCATGTTCAAAGGCTCTTATAAAAATTGTATTACAGAGGGTCTCCTTTAATGACAGGGATAATTGATTGATGGCAAAGTGAATTGTCCTTGTTGCTTATGAGAGTTTTCTGTTATCCTGTTTTTGACCTTCCATTAGGTTCACCAGACTGTAGAATTCATGCTTTTTTACTTGTGTCCTGGATATTTGTTGTAGGCCCTTTACTGTGTGGTTGTGTTGATGATATCCTTTTAACGCACAGATTCATATTCTGTCGGAGTTCCATGTGTTGCTCTTTCCACTGGTTTCCTTTGTGAGTGTGCCTTGTTCTGGCGGGAACACATCCACGTTGTTGCGGTCCAAACCACGCTGACCATGACAGCTTTTCTGGTTGTTCCGTTTCCTCTTCCATGTATCCTTCCAGGTATTCATTCATTCCATCCGATTTGGTGCATTTCTTTAGGTTCAATTTTGTGTTAATTCGTGTGATATTTCATATTCTTTGATAATGCGCAACCTTGCTTTGTTAGCAGCCATCTGAGTTTCCATCTCAGCTTTTCCTTCTCGGCTTGGAGTTCTGCTTCCTTTCTATCAAGCTGTTGCTTCCTTTTAAGCCCTTCGCCTTGACTGCTAGTTCAGCTTGTTCACTTTCCAGTTGCATTTTAAGAGATGCTATGGATGATCTTGAGGATTTTGATGAGCGTCTTGATCGCGACATTGGAAACACTGTCCTTTGGAGCAATATCATCCACTGTAATTTCAATATTCCTTGTAGCGTCATTATCAGTCGCCTTTTCATTTTGATCAATCCATTGTAATACACCGTCTTTGAATTCATCCACTGGTATTATTTTAGGGATGTACCACTCACTTTGATCAAGTTTAACGTCATCCTCTGACATTACTGACAATAAAGTTTTGACAGAATCATTTACTTCATTCAGTTCTTGATATGCTTTGTTGAACTCGTTTTTCCACTTTTGATTTAACAATTTCCACCTTGCATGTATGCTTCATTAAATCAGAGATTTCATTTTCCTTCTGGTCAAAACACCCAATTTGGCGCTTCTAGATGCTTTCAATTCTTGTAATCTATTGGAATGTACAGCATCAATTTCGTCCCCCAAACGTTCCATTTTTCCTTGTTGTTCCTTTGATGTTAATGCGCAAGCATTACAAGCCGGGTTTTGTTCCTTTAATGTTAATGCGCAAGCATTACAAGCCGGGTTTTTGACGTTGTGGGATCCACAGCCTTGGTTGACGCGCGCATGCGCTTTTCCGTAAGAAAGACGGCAGAGATGAGTTTGTTTGTTTGTAGAAAATGGTATTTATTGTCTTTTACTTGAAGCTTTGTTAAGCGTGGATGGGTTCTTACCATACGACGTGGAGGTGTGCTGGCTGGCTCCCGTTGCATGGTGTCCTGGTTTCCTATTTCTACAGTTCATAAATCCGTAGCGCTTGCGACGGTCAAAAACCGTCTGGGCTGCGTGCCTTGCATTTCCAGTGTGTTTTACTAGGGAACCGGCTTCATTGATAAAAGCGGGTTCACACGCTCAGGTGCTGCAATCACCGGTTCAAAAATGGGCTGGACCAGACACGCCTCCACGTTGTCGAAGCAACACGCATCCAAATCATAACAAATAAAAGGTGTTATCAATCAATTTAATTTTGCACCATTTTCCAAACAATTATTGCTTCATATTTCAAACTAAATAAATAACGCATAGCTGTCATCATTGCATGAGAGGGAGTTACACTCCATAAACTTCAATATGTCCAGAACTCTGCTGCCCATCTGCTCACCTCGACCCGTCACCAAAATCACATCAGCCCTTTTCCTCCACAACCTTGACTGGCTCCCAGTTAAATACAGGATCGACTTCAATATACTACTCATGACCTACAAAGCCCTCAATAACCTGGACCCTCCCTACCTCTCTGACCTCCTCCCTTGTCACACTCCTTCCCGTCGCCTCAGGTCCGCTGTCACCAACAGCCTGATAGTCCCCAGGACAACGCTACGAACCTGGGGCGAGAGGGCCTTTTCAGTAGCTGCACCCTCCCTCTGGAAGCCCCGTAATTTTTTGAAATGTTATTAGTCTTATTATAGTCTTATTTTAAACTATATAACTATTACATGATTTAACTGTAAATGCAATTTTACCATGGCTGTAAATTGCTTAGGGTGCCCATAAAAGCGCAATATGAAATTGCATTGTATTGCATTGCACTGGCCCTGTCATCAACCCACTCTGCTGCTATCGTTCATGGGCCACAATGAAGCCGGTCTACAAGTGGTACTGGCATCTGATCAATGCTTTTTGAACTGATGAGGGATTAATCGGAGGCCAACGATGGACGTTGTCCAACTGAGAGCGTGGAGGTACCGCTGACTCCTGATGCCATATTATGTCATAACCGTCTGCTTTCTGGAGGATTTTTTGTGTGTGAAGTTGTGTACAGGCTTGGTGGTGTAGAATCTTAATGCATGACAGCTTTCCACGTACCCCTACTAGCTGATACGTGTTCTTTCTTATCAGCTGTTCCATGATGTTTTATTCAAGATTCAAGATTCAAGAAACTTTATTAATCCCGAGGGAAATTAAGGTGCAACAGTTGACACAGGGGGAATAAATGCACACACAAATATACTAATACCTAAGCTAAAAACGAAATAACAACAACTAACTAAATAAAACTAGTATAAACACAAAATATAACTAGTGTATTGATAGATGAGTAGATGAATTGCACAATTTACAGTATTATTACAGAAATACGTAGGTATATACAATACACAACAATACGTATAGTGCAAATTGGCAGTAATAATATATTAATAAATAACTCAGATGAATACTGAAAAAGTGACATGTGAAAAGTGAAAAGTGAAATAGAATTTACAGTGCAAAATTACTGTGAAATGATTTACAGTGCGTTGACCAAAAAAAAATAATAATAACAGTGCATTGGCCTCAGGTCACTGAGTCTCCACTGTCCCTCTCACGACCCGAGGTAGATGAATTATAGAGACTGATGGCCACAGGAAGAAAGGACTTCCTGTGGTGTTCTGTGGTGCACCTGGGTGGAATGAGTCTGTTGCTAAAGGTGCTTCTATATGAGGTCAGCACCTGATGGAGAGGGTGAGAGTTGTTGTCAAGGATACTACGCAGCTTGCGCAGCATCCTTCTCTCAGACACCACCAACAAGGAGTCCAGCTGGACCCCCAGGACAGCGCCAGCCTTCCTGACAATCCTGCTGATCTTGTTGGCATCTGCTGACCTCAACCTGCTTCCCCAGCACACGACACCGGAGAAGATGGCACTGGCTACCACCGACTGGTAGAACATATTCAGCATCTTGTTACAAACGTTGAAGGACCGGAGCCTCCGCAGGAAGTAGAGACGGCTCTGCCCCTTCTTGTAAACAGCCTCAGAGTTCTTGGCCCAGACCAGTTTGTTGTCCAGATGAACTCCCAGGTATTTATATTCCTGAACAACTTCAGCGGACACACCCTTGATGGAAATGGGTGTGGGGGTAGATTTCCTCCTGCGGAAGTCCACCACCATCTCCTTCGTCTTGTCAGTGTTGAGCTGCATGGGGTTCAGCTCACACCACTCAACGAAGGAGTCCACGACGCCCCTGTACTCCTCATCGTTTCCCTCGCTGACACAACCAACAACTGCAGAGTCGTCCGAGAACTTCTGCAGATGGCAGGACACAGAGTTGTACTGGAAGTCTGAGGTGTAAAGGGTGAACAGGAATGGGGAAAGAACCGTTCCATGTGGAGCACCAGTGCTGCTGACCACAGTGTCAGACACACAGTCCTGCAGTCTGACAAACTGTGGACGACCCGTCAAATAGTCAGTAATCCAGGACACCAGGGAAGAGTCCACCTTCATCGCCGTCAGCTTACTCCCCAGCAGGGCAGGCCGGATGGTGTTGAACGCACTGGAGAAGTCGAAAAACATGATTCTCACAGTGCTCCCGGGTCTGTCCAAGTGGGCGTAGGCACGATGAAGCAGGAAGATGATGGCGTCCTCCACTCCCAGTTTCGGCTGGTAGGCAAACTGAAGAGCCGCAATTATTAAACGGCCTGTCTGGAATACTTTATTGTTTGGAATAATGGAGATCCAAGGAAGGGTTGGAGGAGGAGGAGGAGGAGAAGGAGGAGGAGGAGGGATATTTGCCAATAAGAGACAAGGCAATAGGAAAATGAGAGAGAAAGAGGAAACAAGCGTTACAGCGCTGATGCGTCAAGTTGGGCCGAGGAGGCAAAACGGAAAGGAAATCAATCCTAAGGTGTACCAGGAGCACCCGGCAACGGAGTTAGATCAGAACACACAGAGAGTGTGTTTGGTGTGTGTGTGTGTGTTTGTGTGTATGTCTGCGTGGGTCGGCTACGGAATAATAAGGAGTTATAACACAGACAGTGTGTGTGTGTGTGTGTGTGTGTGTATGTGTATGTGTCTGTGTGAGCGTGAGAGAAGCAGATATAAGAATAGGTGGAGTTGGAACATGGAGAGAGAGAGAGAGCGTAAGAGAGCGAGAGAGAGAGAGAGAGAGTGAGAGTGTGTGCGTGTGTGTGTGTGTGTGTGTGTGTGTGTCGTGTGTGTGTGTGTGTGTGTGTGTGTGTGTGTGTGTGTGTGTGTGTGTGTGTGTGTGTGTGTGTGTGTGTGTGTGTGTGTGTGTGCGTGTGTGTGTGTGTGTGTGTGAAAGAGAGAGAGAGAGAGAGGGTTGGGAGGAGGCAAGTGCTCCGAAATAAGTGGAGCGTAGCGTCTTGTGAGAGATTACCCAGAATTCCCTCTGAAACCTGGAATTACAGTCTGAAGGGAGGATGAGGATTGCTGCTCACTGGAGCGTCGGGATTGGCTGATTTTCCAGTCAGAAATCCAGTATCCAATAGGGTGTGGCGAGACGCCGCTGTGGCACAGGCATCCATCACCATGCAGGAGGGGGTGGGGGGGGGTAAGTGCTATTATGGAGAATAATGTCAACAGGCATTAACAGGGTTTTTTTTGATAATGAGCCCTACAGGTGGGACAGCGGGAGTATGTGTCCAGTTCTGTGAAACTTTGTGTGTGTGTGTGTGGCTTTTTCGTGTCCATGATTCTGCATCTCATTAGTTCTCATAAGATGTATAAGTCGTACACTTAATTTTTTTACCTATAAATGGACCCCGATTTCACCACCAGGTGTGAGTGTGATTAGCAGTGACAAGCGGTTTAAAAACTGTTATGCGGTTACAATTGTCATTGGCATAGTGACATCACACAGTGGGAGTGTCCACACAGATGAATGATGACTAGATCGGTCTACAAACCTACCCAGTGGACTGTACCAACTGGTAGGCGTATCTTTCCATCACACATCTGGGTGGACACTCCCACTGGGTTGTCACTATGTCAAAGACAAGTTTAGTCAGATGACCATTTTGAAACAGCTTGTTACGGCTTGTAACATCACACTCACACCTGGTGGTGAAATATGAATGAAAACTGGGTGAGTGACATGGTGTTTATAATTACTCTGCCTGACATCAATCTGCAAACAATTGAATGAACGTTCTAAAATACCCTTCCGGTAGATTCTGTTCACTAATTGGTCACTCTAGGTCTGTATTAAATCGAAAAATGTTCAGTGAATGAAAATACATCATGCATACTGTATATTATGTTTGCACAAAATACACAGTGTAGGGTAGGGTGCATCAAATTGCAATGCAAAATTTAAATCTCAACATATCAAACTGTCTGTGGTTGCATTTTGTTCGGACACAGATAAAAATTACTTTTGCATAGTTTGGGGAAAATCGATTGAGATTTAGAGGTTGAACCAAACATGTGAAATTATGAAAATGGGCCGTTTTGGGTGTTTTTTTAGGCAATCTCTAAAAATGCAACAAAAAAATTGTTTTTATTAGAACACCATTTATTTTCAATACAACATTTATTTATTCAAGAACAAAAATTACAACTTTGAAATAGTTTTTAGGATGTCTCAAGAATCCTGGTCCAGCTTGCGCTTGCAGTGGCGCAGATTTGGCTGTTTAGAGCAGTCATGCTAAACTGCCTGCAGCACATTGTGCAGGTGTTCCTCGCTCCTGGCTGCTGCCACAAAGTCTGATGTGAGTTTAATGCCACGCTCGGCAGTCATTCACAACATTTATGGCACGTACATTCACCGCACCCATCTGGAATGCTTCACTGGCAGCCCAATCCTCTACATCCAGTGAGAGAAACGCTGGATCGATGTGCAGCTGTTGCATGCCGAACCACCAGTCTTGGTTGGTGAGGTCAGCCAAGCTGCTGGTTGGTAAGAGGGTTGGAAACTTCGGCTTGCCGAAGCCAGTGCCAAAGCGGAGCTGTGGAGCTTGCATGGGGAGGTCAGCTGGCTTGTCCTCAAAGATGGCATCTGCAAGTGCATGTGGCTCGCCAACTGGCACCTTGATGCTGATGAGTGCCAGGGGCAGCATCTCGCCTGTCAGGTACCATAAGTGCCATTCCAGTGCCTTGATTGCTGATGCTGCAATGCCCTCGTCAACATTTTTGTACGCGGTGGTGGTAGAGTGTAAGGTCATTCCATGCAGCATCTACGGCCACATCGCAGGTCAGCCACCATGTTACGTAGATGTGCGTGATGAAGTTGGCAAATGCCCGAATCTTCAGCACCTGCTGTAACATAGTGATGGTCTCCTAAGGAAGCAACGCAATGTGCTGCTCCATCAAGGCCAGCTTGAGAGTGTACAGCAGCTTGGCCATCCATCGCGCCATGTGCAGGGCTCCCGGCCGTTGAAAGGGAACTGGAGTGTGTGCTTTACTGTCTGCACCCAGATACATAAGACACAGCTGCACAAACTCACGGTAGTCACCTCGCTTGTACTAGCTAGCACTCCTGCAGGCAATGAGTTCAGCACACAACTTGCCCAGGAACAGTGGTTCGGCCTCGTCAGGAATGGAGCGGGACAATGGGCCGCTGTCGACCCAGTGAGAGCTGGATGGCAATGCAGGCTGCCATGAGATGGCCAGTGTTTGACGCGGTGGTGTCAAATGCCATGTTGACAACCTGATCGGTGCAGCACCACCCCTTTGCATGTCAGCCGGGCGATGATCATTCCGCATGGCTCATCAGTTCCCTTCATATAGGCTGGAACACCAAGCCGTTTGAGCCGCTCTGCATCACCGACCACCACTGTCAGATGCTCCTCCAACTGGCGCACATTAGTGAGCTTCGGCGTCAACCTGCTGTCCCAGTGCAGGGGGCACATGGGAGGTGGTGTCCACTGCTGGTGCTGTTCCTCACCGATGGCCTCCAGTGTGTGGCGGCGCGCTCGGTCTACTGTTGCGTAGGATGTGAAGACATTTGAGGTGTGAGGTGTGCCTGCTGGGCTGCTTCGCGCTCCTGACGCCGCTTAACCTTGGATTTCAGCTAGGTATCAAGCGCTCCAAATGTGGCCATCAGACTCTTTAATTCATCTACCTCGGGTCGTGAGAGGGACAGTGGAGACTCAGTGACCTGAGATCAACGCTCTGTTATTATTTTTTGGTCAACGCACTGTAAATCCTTTCACTGTAATTTTGCACTGTAAATTCTATTTCACTTTTCACTTTTCACATGTCACTTTTTCAGTACTCATCTCAATTATTTATTAGTATTTTATTACTGCCAATTTGCACTAAACGTATTGTTGTATATTGTATATACCTACGTATTACTGTAATAATACTGTAAATTGTGCAATTCATCTGTCTATACATTTCAATTTAATTTAGATTTAATTTAGTTATATTTTGTTTATACTAATTTAGTTTAGTTTAGTTTGTTGTTATTTAGTTTTTAGGTATTAGTATATTTTGTGTGCATTTATTCCCCCTGTTTCAACTGTTGCACCTTAATTTCCCTCAGGATAAATAAAGTCTCTTGAATCTCTTGAATTGCTGATCGGGAGCCTAAGGGTGGTGGCGACATCTTGTGAGAGCTGGATCCTTTGGCATTCACTGACCTTGACATGCAGCTACATGTTTTTTTTTGTTATTTGACACATGGCTTGTTTCTTCTTCTTGAAACCAAGCATTGAAACCAAAGCCCAAAGTGATGGCACCAGAGAACGACATCAAAAATGAACCGCTTTATCATGGCTCTCCAAAGGGTGCCGGTTACCCCCTTTTGCCATAAAAGCTGATGTGCCGTTCAACCTCTAGATCACCACGTATCGCAAAAATATTTAGCATTTATTGTTTTTGCATGGATGGTAACAATTTGAGTACCCAGACAGATCAATTTTCAGAAATTGTGTATTTTGATGCACCCTAATATATATATATATATATATGATCAATATATCTGATAATATATTATATAATATATATATATATTTCTATATTTGAATAAAACATTTTGCACTATTGTATACTTTTGAACCTTATATTGTCTCCTACTTTGTATTGTGACTGTTGCACAACAATTTCCCTCGGGATAAATAAATTTCTATCTACCTATCTATCTATCTATCTATCTATCTATCTATCTATCTATCTATCTATCTATCTATCTATCTATCTATCTATCTATCTATCTATCTATCTATCTATCTATCTATCTATCTATCTATCTATCTATATCTATCTATCTAATCTGGTACAATCTGGTTTTACTGTTTACTGTACTGTGCTCTATGTTAACAATTAAGCTGATAACTGAGGGCCTCCCGTCAGGCCCCATGTTATAACTGTGTCTGTCTCTATCCTCCCTACTTATCCTTTTTGAGTTATCATGCTTACAGCGATTCAAACAAAGACCAAACAGACGGACAACAAACGGGTGAAAACATCAATGATGATGGAGGTTAATATAAATACAGTTTTACATACAGAGTGAAAGGGGATGGTATAAGTACCAGATATGCACGAGCAATCCAGTATACTGTACATCAAGAGCTCCTAACTGTCATACAGGCGGCTAAGGTTACAGATGGCCGGTAAATGGAGCCAAAAGTCCATCCATCCATCCATCCATCGTCTACCGCTTATCCGGGTTGGGTCGCGAAGGTAGCAGCTTCAGCAGTGGACCAAAGGTCCCCTTCAGAATCAGCATAGCTAGTCAGCTGTTCATCATTTAGGACTAATTAATTGAGTACTTAGGATGAGCTGGTGCTCAGCTTAAGTGCTCAGTCATACACTCTCAATGGAGGAGAGAACTTACCTGCAACTCATCTGTGTTCCCTGGATCCAGAAGGTTAGTGTCTTGTGGATTATACATTGATTTCTGTTTGACTTTATTCACACTATCGTTTAGAATTGAATGGAGGGAGTTTCTCTGTTTTTTTGTTGAACTGAACTGTTCTGTGTTAAAGACATTATTGCCGGAAAGAGATCTTCCACGTCTTTCTTTCTTGTACTACTCAGAGAACTTTAGAGAACCTTAACAGTGACCTTGTGCCTGTGGTCTATGCACTTGTGCTCCTGTAAACGTATGACACGAACACACTGGGCCGGAAGACTTAAGTGTCATGCAGACTGGATTGCAGTGTAAAGGTACAATGGGGGGTTCCGATCAGTGACTACAAACTAGGACTACACTTATTTGGAACAATGGATAATGGACTACTTATTGAATTCTACATGGATTTCATCCATGTAGACACATTTACTGGAAAATATGTCTGTAAATGATTATTAAAGGTCTTTAAACCTGCAGTGTGGCAGTCTATTATACCCCCGATATGCCAGATGGATGGGGAGCCCTCTGGACCTGTGTACTTTTGCTGTGAGATGCAAGTCATTCTCAGGGCTGAACTGTGATGTATTAGACAGGGAGAGCTGGACCTAGAAGATGGAATCAGAAACCATCTTGGAAACATCCTCTTTATACTGAAGTTGTGGTTTTTCTTCAGCTGTAGAGGTAAAGAAACCCTCACTGGGCTTCAGGCTCCATGGAGAGGAACATTTACATTTGTTCAATGGTTCTGTGGTCTTAGAGGTCAATTGTTTTCTAGTCGCTGAGAGGAAGAGCATTCACATCTTGCCCCGTCAATATCTTGAAGGGCATTCCAGTTCATGTAACTGATGTTGCGACAGCCTCTTGAACACTTGGCCTGGTTACAGAACTGTAGACAGACAGCCCCATGTCTTTTAGCAGACCACAATCCCCATCAGTAGGGTAACTGATGAAAACCGGATCAGAACACACACACAAAGCGGGTTCAGGCTGTCGCTCTTTAAACCAGGAAGATTGTTGGGTATGAGTTTGGTAGTTCGGTAAATTTGGGTTGATTATGTGTCATTCAGTCCTTTCTCTCAGACACACAACACTCCTCTTTCTCTTAACCTCTGTAGTTGTGGATGGTGTTGATGTTGTCAACCGGTTAGTTTGGGGTAAAACCGGTTAGTTTGGGGTTTGTTGAAGCAACAAACAACTAAATCACCTTAAGGTAAGTCTGTTGGATGAGTTCTGAAATTAGGAGATGACTTAAGGACTACAATCTTCCGTGGTTCAGCTCAGGGTTATGTGCCGGTTATTATTCTTATTGCTGGGTTGGTTCTCACTGGAATGTGAGGATTCCAATCAGAAAGTCTTGTGCTTCCTATTCAGTATTGGCATGAGTGTAACCTCATAATGACTTACCCCATTTCTATCAGTAAACAACCATCTATTAGCAACCATCGCATACCAGCATATTTCACCTACTTTAGGCAAAACATGCAGAGGTTGCCAATTTCCTTCTTGTTTTCTACGCTGTACTTTTAAGACACAGACTCTCCCTGCACACCAAACAACACACATTTATTAAAGGGTATTGGGTGTTAGGTTCTCCGAGGTAGAGGCTCAAGTGAAGGGTTCGGCCACTGGACGTGCTGGAATGCCTCAACCATCACTGATGATGTCATCTTCCCCCTCAAAGGATCACACAAGGCAATGCTGCATGGACATAAAAACATTAAAGTTATTTGTGTGGCGGTGGGCTCAGCGTTATGTCGGAGTGCTCTGGGTCTCTGGGATGTGATATGAATTGTTGGTTGGTCTGCCCACCCATGACCGGAAGGCCCTGTCCTAAACACCTGGGTTGGTGTGTATGAGCCCATCCATCTACTAGGCTGTGGACATAAGGGTTTAAACCCTTTTGGCTGGAAGTCCAACACCTTAACCACTAAAATACTCATCTGTCAATTACATTCAGGTGGCTTTTAAAAACATAGTTTCATCTTCTAGAATGGTCTATATTTGGAGATATACATTGACACCACCAGAGGTGGTATATCTCCACCTGCCGGGTGATCCAGGCCATGGCTTGGTCAACCTGGGCAAGAAGTATACTACTGATAAGAAACTAACTTGTGCGAGTAGAAGAAGCTTTCAGAAGAGGATTTGAATTTGTCTATTGCTCCAGGGGCCAGTGTACATGGTGATGATTTGAAACCTAGTCTGATGGATCCCTGATGATCTATTTGCATTCAAAATAGCATTCCATAGCTGTTTTAAATGCAAATCATCCTCCTACCTGGCGCTCGTAGAACAGCAGATACGCTGTGCATTGCCTCTGCTCACAGACTTTCCTGCCGCTGGTCCATGACACCGTTTCGTCATCGTAGCTCAGCCATTGGTCCGGTGGGGTGTCGCCCTTGCCCTGAAAGGACCCATCGCTGACGTAATGTCCTGGGAGAGGGTTCAAAGATCCGAATCCGAATTTGATAATCAGTAATCAATCATCAATAATACATCATTATTATTCAATCCTCAATAATCAATCATACAATAATCAATAATTCAAGAATCAATCTACCACAGATAATGCTACAGCAAGCGTGTGTGTGTGTGTGTGTGTGTGTGTGTGTGTGTGTGTGTGTGTGTGTGTGTGTGTGTGTGTGTGTGTGTGTGTGTGTGTGTGTGTGTGTGTGTGTGTGTGTGTGTGTGTGTGTGTGTGTGTGTGTGTGTGTGTGTGTGTGTGTGTGTGTGTGTGTGTGTGTGTGTGTGTGTGTGTGTGTGTGTGTGTGTGTGTGTGTGTGTGTGTGTGTGTGTGTGTGTGTGTGTGTGTGTGTGTGTGTGTGTGCATATGTGTGGGTGTGTCTCACCTGAGACAGGGCTGTCGCCTATGTGGCTTAGTACACTAACTAGGGTGTACTTCCCCTGTGAAGGAAACACATATAATACTGTTATATATGTGTAACGGTTGGCACCGTAACACATGTAACACATGTAACAAGAGGGTACATTTACTGAGACTTGTGTCATGTGATCCTGCTTACAGTTCAGGTTAAAGTTAAGTTAGTGAGTTAAGGTGGCTTTTAGCTAGTATTCTACATGTATATTTTGCTTTATGTCACTCAAACACAGTTTTCTTATAACTTATTTGCTGATTGTCTATCTGTATGTCTGTCTCTGTCTTTGTCTCTGTCTCTGTCACTCTCTCTGTCTCTCTGTCTCTCTCTCTCTTTCCCTATCCACTTACCATGGCGTCGCTGTCCTCAGTCTCTGCCTCTGAAATAGCAAATAGATAATTTGAAGGGTTAATAAAGGCAATATGTATTTCTACATTGAGTTCTTCACATCAACATACAACATCTATGTCTATATGTAACCTTGTATATAATCACCTCATGGGTCCCAGGTCTCTGGACAGGAGGACTTCATCGTTCACCTTCTCCAGGCTCCAGTCAGGATTGAACCGGAAGCGCTTGAGGTGGAGGATCAGAACACTGCAGGAGACCCAGATAAGAGTAGGTGCAACAGGAGTTTACAAACGATGAATCATCTATTCAGTGAGTATTGGACGCGTTGGGTCCAAAACAACATTTTGGATGCACAATCAATTTTGCCTTTGCAAATAAAACATACTGTAAATTAACAACAACAACAACAATCAAAGTAATGTAAAGCAATGTGACTGTAGGAAGCAAAAAGCTGATTCCTGGGAAATCTTCGGCGATTTACCCGGTGTCCCGGCGGGACATGTCCTGGAAAAAGAGGACACCTGGTCACTACACCCTACTGTAGATGGTTAACTCTAGCTAGTAGCATCACTCACTTAGGCAGGTTCAGGAAGCAGAGCTGCACGCCAGATGTTTTGGCTCCGCACTGGCAGTCACACTCCACTGGGGTCTCCTACCACACGACAACACACAACACATGCGCCTCGGTTTGACCCTCACGTAGAACAACAACAACAACAACAACGACACCATGGACAACATCCAGATGGATCCATGATTGTGAAGTCACTGACCGTGAGGTATCTGTCCAGGGCCTGGCTCACTGAGTCCCCTGGCTCCAGGTCCAGGGACAGATTGGTGAAGGCCTCCATGGACATGGACTGGCCGCCGCATCTGACACGGGACAACGTATACTGTACGTGAGACACTCATGAAGACCGCTGGGTCGAGAGCAGGCTCTACTGCTGCTGGGGCCTGTATCATCCCTACATCATGGCATCCATATGGCTCACCGCTAAGGTAAGGACCAAGACCTACAGGTAGGTCCTGAACCATTTGATCAGGGTGAACCCTTTTGTGTATTGTTGTTTTAAACTTGAAAAAAGCACTTTGTTTTGAAGGGACATGATTTGGCTAGACGCAAGAGATGTCACAGAGTGCAAATGTGTGTGTGTGTGTATGTGTGTGTGTGTGTGTGTGTGTGTGTGTGTGTGTGTGTGGAGTCTGTTTACCTCTTGCAGGTCCGGGTGTTGAGCATGTGAAAGAGCAGATGAGCCTCCACAGGGCAGGTGTAGCTTCTGCCCGGTGTGTCCAGAGCTGCTGACCACAGCAGGGAGGACGGAGTCCTCACCTGCTTCAGCACACTGATGAGAAATTCATGGGCATCCTACACACACACACGCATTGAAAAACACCAGATTAATGCACACACACACACACACACACACACACCCCTACACACAGTATATGCAAACATTTCCGACATACTGTACTAAAGCATCAGCATAAATCCCTAACAGAAGGAACATGTGATGAATTTATTTGTGTGTTTATGTGATGAGGGGGGATCACTTTTTGACTGTAGTCCTCAAACTCAGGATCCTGCAGCGCGACAGTGCTCTTAAATGACTCAAGCACGGACATTTTGTGGAACATGTTGTCAGATTGACGTGATTCCCGGATGGCCACAAACCCTCTGGAAAAAATAAAGTACTTCAATGTCAATATGTGTGTGTGTGTGTGTGTGTGTGTGTGTGTGTGTGTGTGTGTGTGTGTGTGCACACCTGAGCAGCTCTGCAGAGGGGACTGAATCCCAGGCCCACTCTGTCTGCTCTATCTCCTGACTAAAGACCCTCAAGGTCAGCAGACTCTGCAGGGTGGAGTTCATATAGCAGCTCTGTGCCATGTTGGGGAGCCTGAGGAACACAACACACACACACACACACACACACACACACACACACACACACACACACACACACAAGGAAGGAGCAAGGCTTCGCCTCACTACAGCACCATCGACCAGGAACCAGCAAATAGAACCCAACAAGGCTTTGTGTATCAGTGAAGTGTTATTTTAGATAACAATACTTGATTTTTTAAATAGAAGTACTATTCTTGAATATTGTTTTCTGTATCAGTGTAATGGGTCTTATTATTATTATAATTATTTCATGCATTCATAGTACTCATGTGTCTACGGTGGGTTGCTGTGTATGAGCCCATCTATCCAGAACTCACCCCAAGACACCCAGCTCATCCTCTGTGCTTTGAGGGACGGATGACAGTCTGGTGAGACATTGATAAGCAGAGTTAGTGCATCTTGCTCAAGAGTGCTCAAAGGCAGACTGTGGACATAAGGGTTCAGACCCTTTTGGCTGGAAGTCCAACACCGTAAGCAGTAGAATACTACTTTACTCCACCAATGTGGTACAATAGAGAACATCAAGAGGCTTTTCAAAGTCCATTACATTCAGGTGGCTTTTAACAACACACGTTTCATCTTTGAGAAAGTTCTCTATGTGGAGATCTACATTGAGACCACCAGAGGTCATCTCCACCTGCACCAACCTCTCATCAGCATCTCCATCCTTCTGGAGCGGACTTTCCCAGAAACCCTCATCCGTTGATGGGGTGCTCAGGGCAGTCTCTGGGTCCATCTGATCCTTGTCTTGGCCAATCTGGGCCACCGTGGAGGGTGTGGCGATGTTCAGAGAACTGTAGCTGGTTGGGACAAAACAACACACACACACACACACACACACACACACACACACACACACACACACACACACACATATATCCCAATGAGTCACTTTACAGGTGAATATGTGTCACCATGAGGATGGGTATTTAGTGTGTAAATGATGTTACGTCATCAATTACCTGATCTGTTCACAAGCAGGATGCTCTGCTCTTCTGGCCAACTTCTGCTCCTTTTTTCCGCTGTTACAAGTGATATATTAGGTAGCAGAATTAAAGTGAGGGAAAGAGACCAGCAAAACGTGATTTCATTATCGAATATATGAATCGAGATTTGATGATTTCAGCTGAAGACACTTATTCGATGTAGGCTAGGGCGACGCAACAAACAGACAATTTTGACTTAAATGAATGTATGTTATTCCGAGGCACACTTTCATCCAAAACGTCTTCATATGCAATTATACATTCCAACATGTGGAAAACCGTGTGGACGCCATGAACACCGAGGCGTAGCTAGAGTCAGGAGGACCACTGTGCACTACGACACTAAAACAAGTGTTTGTTCAGTGAGTCTAAAAGAGACCAACCTTGGGGAAACAAACCCGCCGCAGCCAGCCCCAGCACGTCGACCGCCTCTTGGGTTTGTGGCCGGTCTCAGGTGGAGGAGCCGGGGCTGCAGGGGTGGAGGAGGAGAAGAAGTCTTGGACTCCGTCAGTCCGGATCTTCTGTGGACAGTAGGGACACCAAAGTTATTAGACTGACAAAGATCGCTCATGATACATGAACACAAGCAGTAATATTGGTACAGCAATGCAACAAGAGCAAATTTAAAAATAAAAATAAAAAAGCTGTTGAATTTCATGAATTGTTTTGGCAGTTCTCTGGTTACTTACACCGAGTACAAGGCCAACAAGACATGCTTTCTTCGCATCGGCAGAAGACCTCGAGATAGTTGATAGTTGTTTCTGCTTCTGGAAATAATGATCCACTGCTGAATTACTTGTCCGACGTCTAACGTTGACTAATTGTAAGTCGCGCGCCAGTGACACGTCAGCACACGCTAATAGTTTTCAGGGGTGTCTTACTTGGTCGCTGGTACACGCTCCTCATGCATTAGTCACACGCTAGTCATGCGTTAGTCACACGCTAGTCACACGCCAGATGTGTCCACCTCACCCTAGAACGCTCGAAAACGTTCATAGATCGCTGACCAGAACGTTATGGTGTGACGGGGCCTTTACCTCCCTTTGTTGAAACACACTATTGTAAGTCGCTTTGGATAAAAGGGTCTGCTAAATGACTGTAATGGAATGATACAACAACTAAATACATCCTAAAGAGAGGGAGAGTTTGCAGTAAGCATTTTGTTTGGGGACAGCCCGCTATGAACTGGGACAGATATAATGTGGACTGGAAACCTACGCTTAACCTCGGGAAAAGACAAACACAATAATATATATAACAACATGCTACTATATAATACATTATAGTTATAGATATACAGCAGCATGTTACTATATAATACATAACAGTAATAAAGGAGCATGTTACTATATAGTAAATCATATACATAGTATAGTATAGTTGGACATCGTATCGTCTCAATGTATGTAGTATGTAGTAGTATGTTCATATTAATATATATAACTATTATGTATTACATAGTAACATGTTGCATTCCCTTGTACAGAGGCTACAAACCCGGACACCATTTGGTTAAATGCCTCCAAGATTTTATAGGTCTTAAATTGCTGTTTGGTGTAATAGCTGGTCTCCAAAACGAGGTAGCTCAGCACATCTGTAGCCTCACTTGGTGGCAAACACTCAGGGTCAAACACTCAGGGTCAAACACTCAGGGTCAAACTAATCGGGATACTAGCGAGGTCGACACCAACCAGACATCTTTTTTGTAAATATCTCCTCTTTATATGGATTTCGAGGCATTTTGCGTACTCGGAAAGCACTGGGATATCTTTATTGATATTCCAAGTCATCCTTGGTTTCTTTCTGTGAAAGATCCATAGAGAAGTTGAAAAGAATGTGAGCGCTAGATACAAATGGCTTATGTATACATAGATTTTAACACTGCGAGGGGCTCCAACATGACCGACACCCAAATATAGAAAGCCCTCTGACGTCATCTGAAAACCATTTGGCTCTGTTAGTGTTGGCTACACTTGGCTTAATTAGCATTGGCTACACTTGGCTAAGTTAGCGTTGGCTACACTTGCTAAGTGCATGGCTACACTTCTAGTTGGCGTGGCTACACTTGGCTAAGTTACTGTGGCTACACTGTGCTAAGTTACTGTGGCTACACTGTGCTAAGTTAACAATGAATACACTTGGCTGAGTTGCCGTTGGCTACACTTTGTTGAGTTAGCATTGGCTACACTTGGCTAAGTTAGCGTTGGCTACACTTGGCTAAGTTAGCGTTGGCTACACTTGGCTAACTTAGGTAAGCATTGGCTACACTTGGCTAACTTAGGTAAGCATTGGCTACACCTGGCTAAGTTAGCAATGGCTACACTGTGCTGAGTTGCCGTTGGCTATACTTTGTTGAGTTAGCGTTGGCTACACTTGGCTGAAATGGCGTTGGCTACACATGGCTAAGTTAGTGTTTGCTTTACTTGGCTAAGTTAGCATTGGCTACACTTGGCTAACTTAGGTAAGCATTGGCTACACCTGGCTAAGTTAGCATTGGCTACACTGTGCTGAGTTAGCGATGAATACACTTGGCTGAGTTGCCGTTGGCTATACTTTGTTGACTTAGCGTTGGCTACACTTGGCTGAAATGGCGTTGGCTACACATGGCTAAGTTAGTGTTGGCTACACTTGGCTAAGTTGGCATGTGGCTACACTTTCCTGAGTTGGCGTTGGCTACACTTGGCTGAGTTACTGTGGCTACACTGTGCTGAGTTACTGTGGCTACACTTGGCTAAGTTAGCATTGGATACACTTGGCTGAGTTGCCGTTGGCTACACTTTGTTGAGTTAGCGTTGGCTTCACTTGGCTGAGTTAGCGTTGGCTCACTTGGTTGAGATGCGTTGGCTACACTTGGCTAAGTTAGTGTTGGCTTACACTTGGCTAAGTTAGCGTTGGCTACACTTGGCTAACTTAGGTAAGCATTGGCTACACCTGGCTAAGTTAGCATTGGCTACACTGTGCTGAGTTAGCGATGAATTCACTTGGTTGAGTTGCCGTTGGCTATACTTTGTTGAGTTAGCGTTGGCTACACTTAGCTGAGATGGCGTTGGCTACACATGGCTAAGTTAGTGTTGGCTTTACTTGGCTAAGTTAGCGTTGGCTACACTTGGCTAACTTAGGTAAGCATTGGCTACACCTGGCTAAGTTAGCATTGGCTACACTGTGCTGAGTTAGCGATGAATACACTTGGCTGAGTTGCCGTTGGCAATACTTTGTTGAGTTAGCGTTGGCTACACTTGGCTGAAATGGCGCTGGCTACACATGGCTAAGTTAGTGTTGGCTACACTTGGCTAAGTAAGTGTTGGTTACACTTGGCTAAGTTAGTGGTGGCTTCACTTGGCAAAGTTAGCGTTGGCTACACTTGGCTAACTTAGGTAAGCATTGGCTACACCTGGCTAAGTTACTGTGGCTACACTGTGCTAAGTTAACGATGAATACACTTGGCTGAGTTGCCGTTGGCTACACTTTGTTGAGTTAGAGTTGGCTACACTTGGCTGAGTTAGCGGTGGCTACACTTGGCTAAGTTAGTGTTGGATTCACTTGGCTAAGTTAGCATTGCCTATTTGTATTGGTGGTTACACTTGGCTAAGTTAGTGTTGGCTTCACTTGTTCTAAGTTAGCGTTGGCTACACTTGGCTAACTTAGGTAAGCATTGGCTACACCTGGCTAAGTTAGCATTGGCTACAGTGTGCTGAGTTAGCGATGAATATACTTGGCAGAGTTGCTGTTGGCTATACTTTGTTGAGTTAGCGTTGGCTACACTTGGCTGAATTAGCGTTGGCTACACTTGGCTGAGTTAGCGTTGGCTACACTTGGCTGAAATGATGTTGGCTACACTTGGCTAAGTTAGCATTGACTACACTGTGCTGAGTTAGCGATGAATACACTTGGCTGAGTTGCCGTTGGCTACACTTTGTTGAGTTAGCGTTGGCTACACTTGGCTAACTTAGGTAAGCATTGGCTACACCTGGCTAATTTACTGTGGCTACACTGTGCTAAGTTAACGATGAATGCACTTGGCTGAGTTGCCGTTGGCTACACTTTGTTGAGTTAGCGTTGGCTACACTTGGCTGAGATGGCGTTGGCTACACTTGGCTAAGTTAGTGTTGGTTACACTTGGCTAAGTTAGTTTTGGTTACACTTGGCTAAAATTATGTTGGCTACACCTGGCTAAGTTAGCATTGGCTACACTGTGCTGAGTTAGTGATGAATACACTTGACTGAGTTGCCATTGGCTACACTTTGTTGAATTAGCATTGGCTACACTTGGCTGAAATGGCGTTGGCTACACTTGGCTAAGTTAGCATTGACTACACTTGGCTAAGTTACTGTGGCTACACTGTGCTGAGTTAACGATGAATACACTTGGCTGAGTTAGAGTTGGTTACACTTGGCTGAGTTGGTGTTGTCTACACTTGGCTAAGTTAGTGTTGGTTACACTTGGCTAATTTATTAGCATTGGCTACACCTGGCTATGTTAGCATTGGCTATTTTTATTGGTGGTTACACTTGGCTAAGTTTGTGTTGGCTTCACTTTGCTAAGTTAGCGTTGGCTACACTTGGATAACTTCGGTAAGCATTGGCTACACCTGGCTAAGTTAGCATTGGCTACAGTGTGCTGAGTTAGCGATGAATACACTTGGCTGAGTTAGTGTTGGCTACACTTGGCTAAGTTACTGTGGCTACACTTTGTTGAGTTAGCGTTGGCTACACTTGGCTGAGTTAGCGTTGGCTACACTTGGCTGAGTTGGCGTTGGCTACACTTGGCCAAGTTAGTGTTGGTTACATTTGGCTAATTTATTGGCTTTGGCTACACCTGGCTAAGTTAGTGTCACTAGTGCACCACGGAGAATGTCCTAATCCATGCAACCACACAGTGCAAGCGGGTAGCTACATAGGATACACTCTCCAGTGGGCTAGCTACCATACCGATCTCCAATATCACTCCAACAAGCAAGCACGGAGGCGGTGAATAAGAGTATAAAAATCTTTATTAAACACATACGGGGTTCCCAATATAATTCATAAAATACAGTACTATTAAACCTATAAAACTACACTGTGCGTGGGGCTGCCTCTGGGACTACAGGCTAGGCTATAAGGGGCCCTGCTCCCGGTGGTCTCCCCACCCTGCTAGTTCCTCCCCGCTATCCGGTTCTCCCCCCCCTCGTCAGGCGGTACACTGCACACGTAGGGGTGACACTACAAACTGGCACACTACACACGTAGGGGTGACACTGCAACCAAGGAAAAAATAAGGGCTCTTAGCCAACTACACACGTGCCCTATTAATTCAGGGTGACCCTACAATCAGGCACACTACACACGTAGGGGTGACACTGCAACCAAGGAAAAATAAGCCACTACACGCGTGTTCTTAAAATGGGGGGGGGGGGGTACTGCTGATACTGGGGACGTGGCCCTATCTGGGCGGTAGGCCTATGGATCAAGCCCCCCTTCCCCTAACCCTGTCCCTAACACAGCTATACTAAGCTAACTACACTATGCTGCCTGTACCCGATAAACAGGGAACGAAGTGCCTAGGGCGCAACAGTGTTGCGATCTTGGCCGATCGAGGGACTCCCACTGTCCGTCTCCTCGGATCGGCAAAAAAAAAGGAAATGTCTCTGCTCCCCAGCTGCGTAAAAACAAACCCCCAGTGGGGATACCTAGCGTCAGGCTAACCTGGCGCGCTCTCAAGCGTCCTCTCCACTGGTACGGTAAGCCCGCAACGACAGCTCACCCGTACTGCAACGTTTACGGTCGGCAGTGTGGCAACTGGTCGGTCCCCACAGGCTGCTATTCCCCGTGCGAGGCGTTGGCGATCCGCGGTCGGTCCAACCAGGCTGCTATTCCCCGTGCGGGCGTTCGGCGTCGGCGATCCGCGGTCGGTCCAACAAGGCTGCTGTTCCCCGTGCGAGGCGTCGGCGATCCGTGGTCCGCTAGACGTGTTGTCGTGGTTCGTTTCTGGCTCGTTCTGCCGCGTACAACCATCCCCAAGCTCTCTTTTAGTCCCGGCTCCGGACGTCATAATTGCCACCTGGCTTGGAGCTCATCAGCTGATCAGGGGCACCTGGCGTTGCGTATGCTGCCCCGCCCTCAGAGCTGCCACTCAGCGCAGCCGCCGTCATCAGCCCCAGGTCGCCATCTCCTGGTCGGTTTGCTCCATCACCTCCTCTGAAACGCAAAAGGCACACACACCAAACACGCGACATTAGCATTGGCTATTTTTATTGGTGGTTACACTTGGCTAAGTTAGTGTTGGCATCACTTTGCTAAGTTAGCGTTGGCTACACTTGGCTAACTTAGGTAAGCATTGGCTACACCTGGCTAAGTTAGCATTGGCTACACTTGGCTGAAATGGCGTTGGCTACACATGGCTAAGTTAGTGTTGGCTACACTTGGCTAAGTTACTGTGGCTACACTGTGCTGAGTTAACGATGAATACACTTGGCTGAGTTGCCGTTGGCTACACTTTGTTGAGTTAGCGTTGGCTACACTTGGCTGAGTTAGCGTTGGCTACACTTGGCTGAGTTGGCGTTGGCTACACTTGGCTAAGTAAGTGTTGGTTACACTTGGCTAAGTTAGTGGTGGTTACACTTGGCTAAGTTAGTGTTGGCTACACTTGGCTAACTTAGGTAAGCATTGGCTACACCTGGCTAAGTTAGCATTGGCTACACTGTGCTGAGTTAGCGATGAATACACTTGGCTGAGTTGCCGTTGGCTATACTTTGTTGAGTTAGCGTTGGCTACACTTGGCTGAAATGACGTTGGCTACACATGGCTAAGTTAGTGTTTGCTTTACTTGGCTAAGTTAGCGTTGGCTACACTTGGCTAACTTAGGTAAGCATTGGCTACACCTGGCTAAGTTAGCATTGGCTACAATGTGCTGAGTTAGCGATGAATACACTTGGCTGAGTTGCCGTTGGCTATACTTTGTTGAGTTAGCGTTGGCTACACTTGGCTGAAATGGCGCTGGCTACACATGGCTAAGTTAGTGTTGGCTACACTTGGCTAAGTTGGCATTGGCTACACTTTCCTAAGTTGGCGTTGGCTACACTTGGCTAAGTTACTGTGGCTACACTGTGCTAAGTTACTGTGGCTACACTGTGCTAAGTTAACAATGAATACACTTGGCTGAGTTGCCGTTGGCTACACTTTGTTGAGTTAGCGTTGGCTACACTTGGCTGAGTTAGCGTTGGCTACACTTGGTTGAGATGCGTTGGCTACACTTTGCTAAGTTAGTATTGGTTACACTTGGCTAAGTTAGCGTTGGCTACACTTGGCTAACTTAGGTAAGCATTGGCTACACCTGGCTAAGTTAGCATTGGCTACACTGTGCTGAATTAGCGATGAATACACTTGGCTGAGTTGCCGTTGGCTATACTTTGTTGAGTTAGCGTTGGCTACACTTGGCTGAAATGGCTCTGGCTACACATGGCTAAGTTAGTGTTGGCTACACTTGGCTAAGTTGGCATTGGCTACACTTTCCTAAGTTGGCGTTGGCTACACTTGGCTAAGTTACTGTGGCTACACTGTGCTAAGTTACTGTGGCTACACTGTGCTAAGTTAACAATGAATACACTTGGCTGAGTTGCCGTTGGCTACACTTTGTTAGCGTTGGCTACACTTGGCTGAGTTAGCGTTGGCTACACTTGGTTGAGATGCGTTGGCTACACTTTGCTAAGTTAGTGTTGGTTACACTTGGCTAAGTTAGCGTTGGCTACACTTGGCTAACTTAGATAAGCATTGGCTACACCTGGCTAAGTTAGCATTGGCTACACTGTGCTGAATTAGCGATGAATTCACTTGGTTGAGTTGCCATTGGCTACACTTTGTTGAGTTAGCGTTGGCTACATTTAGCTGAGATGGCGTTGGCTACACATTGCTAAGTTAGTGTTGGTTACACTTGGCTAAGTTAGTGTTGGTTACGCTTGGCTACGTTACCGTTAGCTACACTAAGCTAAGTTAGCATTGGCTACACTTAGCTAAGTCAAGTCAAGTCAAGTCAAGTCAAGTTTATTGTCACTTCACAGTTTACCAAAGTATAAAGCAGTGAGTGAAAATCTTATGTGCAATACCCGACGACAGAGAGCAGTTATAAAAATAAGATAGAATAAAAACAGCATAGAATAAAATAAGTTAAAAAAGTACAAAACTGTATAAAGTAAAATATATAAAAATAAAAATGCAATTTATAAAATGCAATATATCAGCACAGAAAAGCAATAGCAATATGTATATATAAATCAATGTAATAAAATATACATTGTTATATGCTATACGCCCTTGTTCAGCAGCCTGATGGCCTGACTGTGGAAGCTATCTCTAAGCCTATTTGTGCGGCACTTGATACTGCGGTATCTCCTGCCTGACGGTAAAAGTGAATACAGTTTGTGGCTGGGGTGGGTATTGTCTTTTATGATGCGTTTGGCCTTGGCCACGCACCGCTGGTCAAGTCAAGTCAAGTCAAGTTTATTGTCACTTCACAGTTTACAGTTTAGTATAAAGCAGTGATGTGAAATTCTTGTGTGCAATACCCGACGACAGACAGCAGTTATAAAATAAGATAAAATAAAAATAGATAAAAAATAGAATAAAAAATAGAATAAAGAATATAAAATAAAAATAAAAAATGCAATTTATAAAATGCAAAAATCAGCACAGAAAAGAGCAATATATATATATAAATCAATGTAATAAAATATACATTGTTATATGTTATACGCCCTTGTTCAGCAGCCTGATGGCCTGACTGTGGAAGCTATCTCTAAGCCTATTTGTACGACACTTGATACTGCGGTATCGCCTGCCTGACGGTAATAGTGAGTAAAGTTCGTGGCTGGGGTGGGCAATGTCTTTTATAATTCTTTTGGCCATGGCCACGCACCGCTGGTTGTAAATGTCCAGGAGGGAGGGGAGCTCACCTCCAACGATATACTGGGCCGTCCGCACCACCCTTTGAAGCGCTCTGCGCTCGAGTGCCGTGCAGTTCCCGTACCAGGCGGTGATACACCCTGTCAGAACACTCTCGATGGTGCCGTTGTAGAATGTTCTCAGGATGCGGGGGCCCATGCTGAATTTCTTCAGACGCCTGAGAAAATACAGGCGTTGTTGGGCCCTTTTCACCACGTGTGTGGTGTGCGTGGACCATGTGAGGTCCTCGGAGATGTGCACGCCGAGGAACTTGAAGCTGCTGACCCTCTCTACTGCAACGCCGTCGATGGAGATAGGGCTGTGCTCTCCCCTCTGCCTCCTGAAGTCCACGATCAGCTCCTTGGTCTTCTTGACGTTGAGGGCGAGGCTGTTCTCCTGGCACCACTGCTCCAGCGATCCAACCTCCTCCCTGTAGGCTGTCTCGTCGTCGCCGGCGATCAGGCCCATCACTGTCGTGTCGTCAGCAAACTTGACGATGACGTTAGAGCTGTGCATAGCCATGCAGTCGTGGGTGTAGAGGGAGTAGAGGAGAGGGCTCAGCACGCATCCCTGGGGGGCTCCCGTGTTGAGGGTCAGTGGCTCTGATGTGGTGCTGCCCATCCTCACCACCTGGCGGCGGTCCGACAGGAGGTTCAGTATCCAGCTGCACATGGATGGGGGTACGCCTAGACCTCTCAGCTTGGTGTCGAGCTTGGCAGGAACTATTGTGTTGAATGCTGAGCTGTAGTCCACAAACAGCATTCGCACATAACAGTTCTTCCCCTCCAGGTGGGAAAGGGCAGTGTGGAGGGCCATGGCAATTGCG
>CM050999.1:24034941-24093785 GCA_027704905.1 Muraenolepis orangiensis
CGCAGTGCACAGCTGGCCACCCTGGCTCGGAGCAGTTCACAGCTGGCTAGCCTGGCTCAGTCGGCTGACGGCCACGTTCGCTCAGCGAGTTCCATCGCCGCCTCCCGCTTCACCGCCGCCTGTTCCAGTGCCTGCACTGTGGGGTCTGCACTGCCCCTGTCTGACAGCGTCGCTCTGCCCCCATCGGACAGCGTCACTCTGCCCCCGCCTGACAGCATCGCTCTGTCCCTGCCTGACAGTGCTCCGGTTCATTGATGGCAGTCCGGTGTGCACGCCATTGATGTCATTCCAAAACCAATCCTACCTATCACGTTGCAGATGCAAATACAGTACATGCATGGTACACACACACACACACACACACACACACACACACACACACACACACTCAAACACACACACACTCACACACACTGAAGACAGAAATACCCAGCACAATTAATCAACACACACACACAGAAGACAACAAGATAGTTCCAATCACTATGATCGCTACGATCGCTACGATCGCTATCACTATGATTATGTATGATACACACACACACACACACACACACACACACACACACACACACACACATTACACCCACTACACACACATACACACACACACACACACACACACACACACACACACACACACACACACACACACACACACACACATACACACACACACACAGACCATGCCATATGTTGTAACTGTAAGTAAAATGCAGTAGTAAGTCATCTTCCAGATTCCCCCAATTAATTGTTAATTGTTAATAAGCAGCTGGTATACCATGGAGGCCAGTCAGTGGTGGCTAGAGGCTAGTCAGTGGAGGCTAGAGGCTAGTCGGTGGAGGCTAGAGGCTAATCAGTGGTGGCTAGAGGCTAGCCAGGGTCCAGCCTAGCCATGCAGATATGGTGGCTGCTGCAGAAAACAATGTGATTGCTATATGTGTTCACTGTTAGACGTGTCACAAGTCCCATCTTGTGTGTGTGTTTGTGTGTGTGTGTGTGTGTGTGTGTGTGTGTGTGTGTGTGTGTGTGTGTGTGTGTGTGTGTGTGTGTACGTGTGCGCGTGCATGCGTGCCTACAGTTATTCAGAGGCTATTCATCCATCCAATAAGCAAAAGGCTTATGTTAGGAAAGGCCTGAGCCTTTTCTCTGGCGCCCATTGGGAGAAAGATAATTTTGAGCTTTGAGTTCAATAGAGCAGGATCAGTTATTTGATTGATTTCTTAAGACATAGACGTGATACTGCTAAGCCTTGCCAGCACTATTGGGTGTCCACAAATGCTCACACACACACACACACACACACACACACACACACACACACACACACACACACACACACACACACACACACACACACATGGATGGATTGGTCATGCAGGAGCACAGCCCACCATGGCAGACGGAGAGAACAGTTAAACCCATAAAGAGAATCCCAGAGAATCTGGGTAGAGATCTGGAGGCAGCACTGCTCTCCCAGATAATCTGTCATTGTGTGCGCCTTCCAAGAAAGACTTTTAACTGTGAGCTGCTGGTTGGAGGCGGTGTGTGTGAGTGTGTGTGTGTGTGTGTTTTTGTGTGAAAGATAAGGTACCACTACCACATCATTATTGATAGTGCTGTGATATTAAGTGATAATTTGTCAGACCACGCCACACACATTTGCTTCCTGGAGTGGAGGTTTCTCCGACGTCCTAGGCTTGCCGGTAGTCCGTTGAACCCGTGAATGACGGAAACGCCAGCCCTGCCGCAACATGGCGGTGTTCGGAGTGGAGCGAGGGTCCAGCACAAGCGGGTCAAACTCGATTGCTATTTTACTTGCAGTGTGAAACAAAACATAACACATAACACAAAAACTAGAGGGGCCCCAGTGGAGCGCATACGTCAGCCACACCAAATATTCCCTTGGATCCGGATTCAGATTTGGATCTGTGCCAAAATCAATCAACTGTTCCTTGGTCCATTAGTAATCCAATAACCAAGTTTTGTCCAATTCCGTACATAACTTTCTGAGTTATCTTGCTGACAACGGACAACCAAGCAGACAGACAAACAAGCAGACAAACAAAGAATCGGACACACAAACAAGCAGACACTCAAACAAACAGGGGGAAAAAAGCATGATCTCCGTCTCATCATGGATGGCGGAGGTAAACACGGGGCGGTGAGCTGATCCGGGCCCTCCTGGCCCGAGCGCAGTGGTGCACTCGCCGCTATTACAGTAATAGCGGTGAGGACAGTAATGCAGAGGACAGTAATGCAGAGGACAGTAATGCAGCCCTCTAGCGGCACGCTGAAGCACTTAACAGTAGCTACTGGACATGGCCTCTCCTTGGTTCAACATTCAGATTCAGGAAAAGGGTGCAAAAAAATACATATCATTGGTTGCACTTCAATAATGAAACATGTTTTTCTTTGAGTCAGTGGGGAAAAGGCTGAAAAACTGATGTAAAATATGCAAATGTTAAATCCAACTTTGTAAAATAAAAGAAAGACCTTTAATCTGATAGTAAAACAAAAAATAGGATTGTATCAATGCAGCTTTAGTAATCCCCATAATCTTTCAATCAGGCTGAGAAGATTGTGTAATAAAGTTCTTTGTATATGTCTGTTGATTGGAAGCATATGTCTCCAAACCTCACTCCTTGAATAACTGAGCTGTTCCTGTGCATAATACACATTTTATTAAACAATATATTTTGTACATTTAATGTGGTCTTTTTGTCACCCAATTGCGTGTGTGACTTAATTTGGATTAGATCATACAATTAAAAAACAAAAATTGTATATTTATGAAATAGCAAAACCATTTGCAATGTCTGTGTTTGTATCAACCCTCACTCAGGGATAAGGATGGAGAGACACACCATTAGCTGAGCTCCGTGCCAGAGAACGCCCCTGGTGTTCCTCAAGCAGGGATCCCAGATCAAGAGTGTCACAGTTTTGCATTCCTGTCTCCACATCACTCGCCCTGATAGCCACGCCCTCTAATCATGTTCCGCATTTCAGTCTCCTCGCTCCCACTACACACTACCGGATAGCCACGCCCCCTTGTTAATTCTTACCTGCAGCTGCAGCGCATCACAATTCACGTTGCTATTTAAGCCTACCCCTGCACACTCACACGGCGCTGGATTACCACACACATTGATTCTCGGGAAGCCTCACGTCAAGTTTATGTATTACTTCTTATGTTCTGTTTTTGGATCTTCCGTGTTTTTGACCATCGCCTGTATTACGACCTTGTTTTGGATTTGCCCTGTCTGTAACTCTGCCTCAACCCTCGACTACCTGTTACCGACCCCTGCTTGTCTTGACCACGTTTTGGATATGCCTTGTCTGTACCTCTGCCTTTGATGGGCTATCGGCGTGCATGCTGACAATAACGTCTGTTCCGTCTGTTTTTGGGTCCCACCTACACCCGGCCATGACAAAGAGCTGTGCCTTTATATCCAAGCACTGTGCTCACATCAATACCGTATCACCGGCACTACACCGTTGATCCCAAAATCCTTTCAGTGCCAGATGACTGCACTGCACACCCTGCGTCATGGTACAGGTGCGGCAGCGGGCCAACTATTTCTCAGGAGATTTGAGACTCTCCTATTAGACATTAGACTAACTTTTAACTATGGGAAACATCTTGATAAAGGAGAACATCCCTTGGTAGAACCCCCCCCCCCCCTTATGGAAGTCTTCTAGCCTTGAAACTAGACTCACAGACCGGAGTGTGTGTGTGTGTGTGTGTGTGTGTGTGTGTGTGTGTGTGTGTGTGTGTGTGTGTTCACCTGTGTGTGTCTGTGTGTGTGTGTGTGCATGCACAAGGCTATGCGTGACTCTTGGTGTGGATGCAATGATGTGTGTATGAGTGTTTGTCCGTGCATGTGTGCATGTGTGTGTGTGCGTATGTGCATGCTTGTGTGAATGCATGTGTGCATGCTTGTGTAAGGGCATGCTTGAATGTTGGTGTGGATGCAATGGCACGCATGTGTGTGTGTGCAAGTGCGTGCATGTACTATAAGGTGCATGCTTGGATGTTTCCACGGCTGTGCCGGTGTGCGTTTGCGTGAGTCTTGTTCACCATGTACTCACCATGCACCATGTAACCAACGAGCATTGGGTGCTTTCATACAAATGCTTACAGGAACCGCCAAGCAGAACTCCAACCAATCAGACACCTGCCTGTCCTTCAGATGACATTAGGCCGCGGTGGCGACAAATGACAGAGCGCCACCGAGCTGATGTGATTTATTCAGCGTCGATTGGATCACAGGACACAAATCACACGGGGAGTGAATGCGAGTGAATGTCCACAGCCACAGTTGGTGGGGGTTTGGAGGCGGGGTTTGTTTTGATTGAGTATTTATAGATCTGTATTTATTATTTTGGTGTATGTGACTCTTGTAGCTCAAGCTGCAAAATCGTTAAATTGAGGCATGTTGCGTGCATTTGGAGTCTTCGCAGCCTTTGAATCTACAAATCTGTTGGACAGATTTGGGATGGTGACTTAAAACTATAATACCGGTAGACTGTGAACAACCGCACTGAACAACTTTATCTGTTAGTATTACATTTGAAATAATATGTATACATAAAGTACTAGTTACGTAACGGAAACATAAAAAGGCCCAGATTTATCCTGTGGGCCTCTTGTTGTGTATCTCACCCACATTGTGAACACTGTGGTCTGGATCCCTATTGAAAACACTAATTAAGTCTGGGATGTTAATGGCTGGAATTAGGAGGACATAATGGAGGGGGCAGTAAAATAAAGATAGCGCCCGGGGCATTAGCAACCCAAAAGAAACGGGGGATTTTTGAGTGTTAAACCTGATCAGCATCACTCACTACGGGGAGCGCTTATTTTCCGATAATTCATTTGCTGTGGCTTGTTGTAGGGCTTTAGCTTGAGGACGTTGGCGGGGGGGGGGGGGGGGGGGGGCCCGCGTTGTTCACCAACACCGGCTTTATCTGTCTTCCCCAGATGCAAAAGACTCCACTGAAGGTCTAATACAGTCAAGACCAACACACTCATACACACACATGTATGTGCACGCAAACACACACACATGTACACACACACACACACACACACAAACACACACATACACACATACACGTGCATACAAACACACAAACACACACGTGCATGCAAACATACACATGCACAGAAACACACACACACGTGCAAACTCACACACACAGCATCTATGAAGCACACATACAGTATAAACACACACATACTCATAAAACAAAAAAATCTAAATGGCATGCACTCCAATGTAAACTCCGAGAAGACCGAACACGAAAAGAACAAACGATTACCCTTGCATCCCTCCTAAAACTTATTCCCCCCAAACACCCAGTCGAGCAATGACACAACAATGCAATAAGCAACACAAGCGGCAAAACAACAGCCACCCGACACAAAGCATGGGTAGGAGCGGTACTGCAGAGGCCTGCAGAGAGGAGAGAGAGGAGACCCTGGACAGGCATCTCCAGATGATTTGGGGAAAAACAGATTATTTAGGTTCAACACACCGTTATTCAGAGGCGACGGTTTGGGAGATGGATGGACGTGTCAGTGGAGGAGTGAGAGAAGGTGTAGAAAAAAATAAAACCCAGACAGATACAGAGAGAGAGAGCGAGAGCGAGAGTGGGAGCGAGAGAAAGAGAGAGAAAGCGAGAGTGGATACGTGAAAAATGGTAGAACTTAAGGTAATAGAAAATCGAGATCAGTGACTGCGGTGTGGAAAGTGATGAGCTGTTGTTTTCTTTGGCTGGATTGATGAATTGCATATGTAAGCATGAGAAACAGAATGTGTTCAGTAGAAGTTAGCATTCTTACAGGCCCTATTAATACCACACTAGTTCGAGAGTGGCTAATTAATTTGTGACTTTTTGATCTCCGCCAGTGATTGTCATGAGATGTGAGATAGCATATTTAACAGTAGCTGGGGCCAAAGTTAGTAGCTAGATAGATGATTTGCATCTGTGGTCCCTGTACAGTGTATGAGACAGAGCCGATACTTATAGATATGCTGCAACTAACTACCACCAAAGTTTTGAGGTTTTCAGGTTGCTAGTTTTGACCGAGCCGTCTATGTAAATACCACCAAGTCATACTGGTAATTAATTAGCGCTAACCACATTGCTCCTATCATCTCATTAAGCCGGCACATGACAACAATGACAACACAGTCAGTGTTGTCATTGAAAGACGTTAGAACACAAACACGTGTGTTCTTGTGGTTCTGAAACGTCCTTTCGATGATAACACGTTTGCTCCGAAGCTGTGCAAACTGTGCAAATGAGTCACTGCCTTGCTCTATACAGTTATGAAGCAGCTATGAAGTACTACATTAACTTGAACTTATTGTACTTTTACCTGAGCACTGGCTCAGTTCTTGGAGACTTGTTAGGAATGAAATGCACTTTTAACTTCTGGTGATGAGTTGTTCTCTTACCTTTGTTGAGCGCATTATTGTAAGTCACTTTGGACAAAAGCGTCTGCTAAATGACCCTGTTTGTGTGTGTGTGTGTGTGTGTGTGTATGTGTGTGTGTAGTTGTATGTGTATGTACGTATGTATGTGTGTGTGTGTATGTGTATGTATGTATGTGTATGTGATAGAGAGATAGATAGAGAGAGATATGCGTACACACACCAAAGTCAAACTGTGTGCAAATAGGTCCTGATCTCCTGTGAGTCCATGTGGCAACAACAGGGGACAGAGGGACAACAACAGCTCCCCTCGCCCATGGCTGTGACCTCTGTGTCTCAGAGGGAAACCCACTGTTCACTTTAATTATGATAGCCTAAGCTATAAGCGACGCCGCAACTGAGCAATGGACAACACATTTTTTTATTGGACTTGAACGGCAGGTGGGGGGCAGTGTGTGTGTGTGGGTGGGGGGGGGGGCTAGAGGTGCTAAAGGTGGGGGAGCGTGACATTCAATCAACGGCAGGGTCCCTGTGCCCTGTGGCCACGCCCGGTCAGGCTATTGGAGCAAAGAGAGAGAGAGAGAGAGAGAGAGAGAGAGAGAGAGAGAGAGAGAGAGAGAGAGGAGAGAGAGAGAGAGAGAGAGAGAGAGAGAGAGAGATGTTCTGCCTAACCCACTGCAGGATGTTCACAACATTTAGTCAACAGTTCAGAGATAACATGCAAAGCAACTTCAAACTCAGATTGTTTTGATGGATTTTCAGGCCATTTGCCTGATCATCTGGTTGCTTTAGTTTGAGTCAAGCATGCGGCTTCCACACCATGGCAAATCCACTGAAAACATCTTCTTGTTTCTTCTTCTTTCTATTAAAAAATAACTGCTTCAATGGCATTAAAAAAGCGCTACTAGCAAAGTCATGTCAATTACACAGAGAAGCAAGATCATAAGGATAGTGTCCACCTTTTAATATTATGCTAAGCTTTCTTTTGCTTGGGGGGGATTATATGATCTTGATATCAGACTTAGTTTTGTGGAAGATAAATACATATTAATCTAATCATAGTTATATTTTCAGCGATGGCCCGCTCTCAGCCGTAGGGAAACAGCTGTTTGAAACAGCGACTGTATAATGTGAGTCTGAGACTCTCTGGCTGTACAACCCCTTGTTTTGAGTAGGTTTAAGGAAGAAATTAATATGTGTTAGATAATCATAGCAGCACAGAGAGCACAAAGGAGAAGAAAAAAACATGAAATGGTAAGAGAACATAATAATAGACCAGAGTAAAGACAGAGGGCAGAGAGAGAAGACCAGAGCAACAACAACAAAAAACAGATGACCCCCGCAGCTCCCCAGTGTTCTTTCTGAGTCAGCGTTGCTATGGTCACTAAGGTGATGGCAAGCAGCCATCACCACCGTCAACTCATAACTCGAGACAACAGAGTGATCCTGTGACAGAGGAGCTATGTTGTACAGCGGTGAAATGGTGGTCCGCAGGCCGAGCGTGAGGCAGAGAAACCCGATAAACCAAACAACTGTTTGAAGGAGTAACCGGGAGGGGGGCGGGGAGCCCCCCTCCCGGTTACTCCTTCAAACAGTTGTCAGCTTAATTTTTTCCATCCATCCGTCGTCCCCGAGAAATAATCAAGTGTGTTTAAATGACACAGACGAGGCCATATGGCACTGGGGCAACGCTTCCACGCTGGCTGTGTTGCCACCGGTCGCTGCCTTGGTAGATGATGCAGTCCTAATAGACACAATCAAAGCAGCAGTTGGCATTTTGTTCATACCAACGCTCTCTCCGAGCTTTTACATATTGTCTCGTCGCATCAGCATCGCATGTTCCGTTTTCGGAGCATCGTAGCAATTATCGGAAGTTCATATCGAGATTTTACCGACGTATTTAGCATTCTAAAATAGGAGCAACATCCCGATGTCCGGTGGAATTATATAGGAAGTGTGTGGAAACTTGGTAGTCACTCTGGAACCCAGGGTTACAGTGGAAGGGAGATTGTCTGATAAGTCAACTCAGCTTTTCATTTGGGAATATTCATTATCTAGCTTCTTTTTGTTACCTCACTGTACTTTATGCCCACCGCCGAGCCCGCTGCCAAAACTACACCGTAACTTCAAATGGCTTTTTCTTTGAGTTGAGCGTTGAGTTATCCTTTAACCAAGGATAACGGTGCCATGTGCAGTATTTCATAAGCTTCCTAAGTTATTCACCATTCTCAGATTTTTCAGAAGAAGATGAAGAAGAATAAGGAAGAAGCGTGAGGCAGTCGGGAGGTCACAATTTATCAACTTATGATGTCATGTTCATAAATATCAAAATACTAAAATTATCCCAGGACCTATAGATGGCCTGGAGCCGGGGGATGTGCCGACCAACAATTTGCAACCCTGAATCATTCAGAACAAGTGAAGTGTCATGCCTCATTGTTATCCCTCTTCTAAATCCACATAAACCAGAGACAAGCAGGCTCAGGCCCTTAACAAGACTATAACCTATATACATTTTCAAAGCTGTCGATTTTGGTCTATTGCTGGTTTGTCTCTGGCCTGTTTGCGGGGAACCACAGCAGGGAGCCTCACCCTACAGGTGAGACACAGTATTCTAATGGGACAGATCAATGGAACTGATGTTGTGCACAGTTTGATGCCGGCATGCTGACCGTGTTCCTTGATCATTCCTCTGATGTGTTTGGTAAACACGTCACTGAATAATTGGAAGAATAATTGCCCAGCGTGGTGGTTTGTAGCCTACAATGCGGTTAGGGCCATGTACTACAATTTTTATCTAAATATAATAAAGAGGATTGAATCCTCTTTATTTGTCATGAACATGAACAGACAAAAAAATTGGTTTGCTGCATTTAACCTTTCTTTGTATAAGGAGCAGTGTGCAGCTATTGTATATGCAGTGCCCTGAGGGCAGTGTAGGGGTTTGGTGCCTTGGTCAAGGGCACCTTGGCAGTACCCAGGTGTTCCGGGGACTTGAACCGGAGACCTTCCAGTTCCCAAGCCAGATCCCAACAGACTGAGCTATCCTGCCTCCCAGCAGGACAGATGCAATGCACCTTATGCTTTGTGCAACGCAATGATGTGTTTGTCACCAGTGACTTTTAAATTGGTTTTATAGTGATTGACAAAACATTATAAATATTTTGCAGTACCCGTTCAAAACTTTTGCCACTTCCTCACCGGGAAGGGCTGATTGCTTGGCCTCCAGTATTGCTGCTAGCAGCTTTCTTGAGGACCGCTCATCTAAACAACATCACATTTGTCACTGCTCTTTCTTGGGTCCTCGACGATACACCCGCCGAGTGTCAAGTCGATCCAAAGAACAGTTTTCGAGAAAATCGAAAGGAAATCCACACACACACACACACACATGGTTAGATGGATAGTTTAATTACACATCATTAGTACAGATGCTTTTTTCAGAGTTCACACACTAGCAGACACATGGTATCCTAAAGATATCACACTGATTTCAAGAATGACAGCATTGGTTGTTTCCAGGGGAACACTTGGCACACTAATTATACCACAGTGTTTTAAAATACTTGATCCTGATTGGCCAATAACATTTCAAGGGTGTTCTTTTATTATCAATAACGACACCTCTGCTTTTAAGCCGTTTGAATGAATGTGCTACAAATCAAACATGAACTCCAATGGTAAAACCAAACTATTGAATAGATGTTTCCTCATGACAACGGCAATATGCTCGAAATGCTTACCACAGACCAATATTTAAGCTGATAAAGTTGTTCAAAATACAATGTTCTTTTGTACAGATATCACTAATATAGTATTAGTGGAATAAACCACTCCAGGCTGTCCCTTGGAAAATAATACACTTTGGGGGTGGTGATGGGGCCGAGGCAAATGATTCAGGCAAGCACAGTAATTCACCCGTGGTTTATTCTCCACATAGAACACTGTGTATATTTTTTGGACATATTCTCACCAAAAGAAAGCCTCATTCTCACTTAGATCTCCCATGCACACACATTGTAAACCCTTGACAGCTATTCTATGTCAATGACCAACTAGTCAAATATTGATCAACTTAAAATATTCAATATACCCTTGGAGAGAATAGGGGTCGGATATAAATACGCTTGTTTTGCAAAATCCAGCTCCCACTGCCAGCCACACTTTTCTTTGAGTAAGTAAAAATATGCATACGCATCCATCATGGCCTATGGTTGATTGAATCTTCTGGGTATCACAAATTGTGGCTCACGCTACCATCTTGGCCCCATAAATAAAGTGGAGACAGACGCTCCGGTGAGACATTCAAAGTCATTCCTCCAAAAGGATTTACAAAATATTTGGGGTGCAGAAGAGTGAGATGTGAGAGTCTTAAATGCTGTTTGATTTAACTAATCCCTTAAAACACGTTCCTGGATTCAAAAGTGCTGACATTACCGCTGCTCATGACATAATATATAAATTTTCCGCAGTTGAGGCTTTTAAATACTGGTATGTCCCTGCAACCGGCTGCCGGGCAAAGCAAGGAATTTATTTTGAAAAGCCTTTTAATTACTTTAAAGCACTACATGGTCTAGCTCCTATGTGCATCCCAGGGCCTTTTCTGTGTTGGAACACTTCCCAGCTTACCTTCTCCCCACCACTATAACTTGGCTTCTACTATTCTATGATTGCACTATTGATTATAATTCATGATAATGGTTTTTACCAATTTGTTTATATTCTTGTACAATCATTTGCTTTTGCCTGTATTTTTACACTTAATAAAACAATCATTAATTAAACATCCCCGCCCCCAAACCCTCCTTCCACCACTAGAACCACTGAGCTCAGTGGATAAGGACTTGGCTTGGGAGCCGCAAGGTCGCCGGTTCAAGACCCGTAAACACCAGGTTACTGCCTAAGTGCCCTTGAGCAGGGCACCCCCTACACTGCTCCCCGGGCGCCGTACTAATGGCTGCCCACTGCTCCTAACACTAGGATGGGTCAAATGCAGAGAACTAATTTCCCTCGTGATAAAATAAGTAGTTAAAAAAAAAATAAGAGTAAAAACAGTACTCGTGTCTACAGTATCTGTTTGATTCGAATTTACACTTCATCATCTCATCCGGTGAGCGGTGCTCGTCCAGTGTTTGGCGCAGTGGACCGTGACCTGGTTAAACAGGAAGAGTTACAGTAAAGCTGCCGGTTGTCCAGCCGGGTAAGGGGAGGAGGGTTATTTTTGTTAAGAAATTCTCCTGGGCTGTCTAATTGACGGCGGTTGGGGCGGGCGGGGCCGGATCATAAGCTGTTGTTCTGTTGTGTGGCTAAAGGAAAATAATTGACAAGCGAACAGATGGAGAAATACAATCGTTTACAATAAGATAATCTGGAGGATTGAATCCTCTTTATTGGTCACAGACATGTAAACACACAGTGAAATTTGCTTCTCTGCTTTTAACCCATCCTTGTATTAGGAGCAGTGGGCAACTATTTTTATATGCAGCGCCCGGGAGCAATGTAGTGGTCTGGTGCCTTGCTCAAGGGCACAGATACATGCACAAACAGGCACACACATATGGGGTCAGATCAGTCTCAAAAATAAATAAAGCACACAGAAGGATACACAAATGCACAGAAAGATACACAATTGCACAGAAGGATACACACATGTAATTCCGGATTTATATATAAATGTCTCCACACACACATTGTTCAATGCACACACAAAAACATATAATTTTATAAATGTAAAAAAGTTTCAGAAATATATCTGATCAAAAACATATTTGAGTGTTGTTACATTTTTATAAAAAACGCTTTCTGTGTGTGAATCTCTCTGCATTTGTGTGTGAAACGCTTTATGTGTGTGAATCGCTCTGCATTTGTGTGTGAAACGCTCTGCATTTGTGTGTGAATGGCTCTGCATTTGTGTGTGAATGGCTCTGCATTTGTGTGTGGATTTTTGAAACTCCCCTGACGCCGCTAGATTCACACACACTTTTTTTAAGATGTTTCATTTTAAGCCAATCACATGTGTGTGTCCCCCCTAATACGTTTCCAACATAGCGTAACATATTCGCGGTTTGCGGAGTCTGGGTATTATACTTCACTTACACTTGTAGCGGGAGCGCCACTTCCAGAAGTCATGCTGTTGGAGATGAACTCTGAACTGTCACCCCCCCGAACTCTGTCACACACCTAGCCCCAGACTCTGCAAACCGCGTATATGTTACGCTGTACGCCTGTAGTTGCAGATCAGACTGGCACAACAGTCAGGAGGAATTTTGGACCATTCCTCTTTACAAAACTGTTTCAGTTCAGCAATATTCTTGGGATGCCTGATGTGAACCATGCCTCGCACAAAAGAGCTCTCAGAAGACATAAAATTAAGAATTGTTGACATGCATAAAGCTGGAAAGGGTTACAAAAGCCCTCTCCGGGAACCATCACCTTATCGTGGTGGAGAGGTTTGGGTGTCCCTGTGAACCTGAGAGCTGTGTTGTCTGGAGCCTAGTGCTCCTGGTAGGGTCTCCAATGGCAGATTGGTCTCAGGGGAGGGGCCAGACTAAGAATGGTTCAAAGACTTCAATGGACAAACAAACAAGAAGTGAGGATACCCTGCCCGGAGGAAGCCCGGGGCCCCTTTCCGGAGCCAGGCCTGGAAAGAGGGCCCGTAAGCGAGCGCCTGGTGGCCGGGTTAGCCACGGAGCCCGGTCGGGCATAGCCCGAAAAAGCAACGTGGCCACTTCTCCTTCCCGCGGACCCACCACCTACGGGAAGAACCGCTGGGGTCGGGTGCACTGCCAGTTAGGCGGCAGTGAAGGCCATCGACGGACCAAACCCAGCCAACAGAGACTGGCTTTGGGGACGTGGAAAGTCACTTCTCTGGGGGGGAAGGAGCCTGAGCTTGTGTGGGAGGTGGAGCGCTACCAATTAGATCTGGTGGGGCTTACCTCTACGCACAGCACTGGCTCTGGAACTAAACTCCTGGATAGGGGTTGGACTCTTTCTTTCTCTGGAGTTGCTCAGGGTGTGAGGCGCCGGGCGGGTGTGGGGATACTCACAAGTCCCCGGCTGAGTGCCGCTTTGTTGGAGTTTTCCCCGGTGGACGAGAGGGTCCCTACGCCTTAGGGTCATGGGAGGGAAAACTCTGACTGTTGTTTGTGCCTATGCACCAAACAACAGTTCGGAATATCCCGCCTTCTTGCACACCCTGGATGGAGTCCTGCGTGGGGCTCCTGAAGGGGACTCTATAGTCCTCCTGGGAGACTTCAACGCACACGTGGGTAACGATGGGGAAACTTGGAGGGGCGTGTTGGGGATGAACGGCCTACCTGATCTGAACCGGAGTGGGGTTTTGTTATTGGATTTCTGTGCTAGTCATGGATTGGCCATAACAAACACCATGTTCAAACATAAGGATGCTCATAAGGGTACATGGTACCAGAGTACCTTAGGCCGAAGGTCAATGATCGATTTTGTTATCGTATTATCTGGCCTGAGGCCGCATGTTTTGGACACTCGGGTGAAGAGAGGGGCAGAGCTGTCAACCGATCACCATCTGGTGGTGAGTTGGGTAAGATGGCGGGGGAAGCCTCTGGACAGACATGGTAAGCCCAAACGTGTAGTGCGGGTGAACTGGGAACGTCTGGTGGATGCCGCTATCCGGGAGACCTTCAACTCACACCTCCGGCGGAATTTTGCGGAAAATCTCTGTGGAGGCTTGCGGCAGGGCGGCAACCCTCGAACTTCGTGGTGGACACAGGTGGTCAGGGAAGCCGTCCGGCTGAAGAAGGAGGCCTTCCGGGCTATGTTAGCCTGTGAGACTCCGGACTCAGTTGCGAGGTATCCACAGGCCAAGAGGACGGCAGCCTCGGCTGTAGCGGAGGCAAAGCAGCGGGTGTGGGAGGAATTCGGAGAAGCCATGGAGAAGGACTTTCAGTCGGCACCAAAGCGTTTCTGGCAAACAATCCGGCGCCTCAGGAGGGGGAAGCGTGGGTCCATCCAAGCTGTGTACAGTAAGGGTGGGACATTGCTGACCTCAACTGAGGAGGTGATCGGGCGGTGGAAAGAACACTTTGAGGAACTTCTTAACCCAACTACACCCTCAATGGTAGAGACAGAGCTGGAGGATGAAGGACGGCAAACATCAATCTCCCTGGAGGAAGTCACTACGATAGTCAAACATCTCCGCAGTGGCAAAGCCCCAGGGGTTGATGAGATCCGTCCAGAAATGCTAAAGGCTCTGGGTGTTGAGGGGCTGTCGTGGATGACACGTCTTTTCAACATTGCGTGGAAGTCTGGGACAGTGCCTGAGGAGTGGCAAACGGGGGTGGTGGTACCCCTGTTCAAAAAGGGTGACCAGAGGGTGTGTGCCAATTACAGGGGTATCACATTACTCAGCCTCCCTGGGAAAGTCTACTCCAAGGTGCTGGAAAGGAGGGTTCGGCCGATAGTCGAACCTCAGATTGAAGAGGAACAATGCGGATTCCGCCCTGGTCGTGGAACAACGGACCAGCTTTTCACTCTTGCAAGGATCCTGGAGGGGGCTTGGGAGTATGCCCATCCGGTCTACATGTGTTTTGTAGATTTGGAGAAGGCATATGATCGGGTCCCTCGGGAAATACTGTGGGGGGTGCTGCGGGAGTATGGGGTGCGGAGGTCACTGTTGAGGGCCATCCAATCTCTCTACTCCCAATGCAAGAGCTGTGTCCGGATTCTCGGTAGTAAGTCAGGCCTGTTCTCAGTGGGTGTTGGCCTCCGCCAGGGCTGCGCTTTGTCACCCATCCTGTTTGTGATTTTCATGGACAGGATTTCAAGGCGTAGTCATGGAGGGGAGGGGTTTCAGTATGGTGGGCTCAGGATTGAATCGCTGCTGTTTGCAGATGATGTGGTCCTGTTTGCGTCATCAGTATGTGACCTTCAGCACTCACTGGATCGGTTTGCAGCGGAATGTGAAGCGGCTGGGATGAGGATCAGCACCTCCAAATCTGAGGCCATGGTTCTTAGCAGGAAACTGGTGGATTGTCTACTCCAAGTAGGGAGGGAGTCCTTATCCCAAGTGAAGGAGTTCAAGTATCTCAGGGTCTTGTTCTTGAGTGAGGGGAGGATGGAGCGTGAGATTGACAGGAGAATAGGTGCAGCGGGAGCGGTATTGGGTGCACTTTGGCGCACCGTTGTAACCAAAAGAGAGCTGAGCCAGAAGGCAAAGCTGTCGATCTACCGATCAGTCTTCGTTCCTACCCTCACCTATGGCCATGAGCAATGGGTAATGACCGAAAGGACGAGATCGCGAATACAAGCGGCCGAAATGAGTTTCCTCAGGAAGGTGGCTGGTATCTCCCTGAGGGACAGGGTGAGAAGCTCAGCCACTCGTGAGAGACTCGGAGTAGAGCCGCTGCTCCTTCGCGTAGAAAGGAGCCAGTTGAGGTGGTTCGGGCATCTAGTAAGGATGCTTCCTGGTCGCCTCCCGAGGGAGTTTTCCCGACACATCCAACTGGGAAGAGACCACGGGGCAGACCGAGGTACAGGTGGGGTGATTACATCTCCACACTGGCCTGGGAACGCCTCGGGATCCCCCAGTCAGAGCTAGTCGATGTTGCCAGGGAGAGGGAAGTTTGGAGTCCGCTGCTGAAGCTGCTACCTCCGCGACCCGATTATGGATAAGCGGGAGAAGATGGATGGATGGGTTACAAAAGTATCTCTAAAAGCCTTGATGTTCATCAGTAAGACAAATTGTCTATAAATGGAGAACTACTCTCCCTAGGCGTGGCCGTCCTGTAAAGATGACGCATGGACAGATGCAAGAGCACAGTGCAGAATGCTCAATGAGGTGAAGAAGAATCCTAGAGTGTCAGCTAAAGACTTACAAAAATCTCTGGCATATGCTAACATCTCTGTTGACAAATCTACAATACGTAAAACACTGCACAAGAATGGAGTTCATGGGAGGACACCACGGAGGAAGCCACTGCTCTCCAAAAAAAGAAGTTTGCAAAAGAGCACCTGGATGTTCCACAGCACTACTGGCAAAATTCTGTGGACAGATGAAACCAAAGTTGAGTTGAGTATGGTGGAGGGGGCATCATGGTTTGGGGCTGCTTTGCTGCCTCAGGGCCTGGACAGATTGCTGTCATCAACGGAAAAATGAATTCCCAAGTTTACCAAGACATTTTGCAGGAGAACTTAAGGCCATCTGTCTACCAATTGACACTCAACAGAAGATGGGTGATGCAACAGGACAATGACCCAAAGCACAGAAGTAAATCAACAACAGCATGGCTTCAACAGAAAAAAATACGCCTTCTGGAGTGGCCCAGTCTGAGCCCTGACCTCAACCCGATTGAGATGCTATGGCATGACCTCAAGAGAGGTCTTTCTGCCAAGGAACTCGCTTAATGACTTGTGTTGCTAATATCCCTTTCAGGGATTTTTTGAGTATGCTACAGAAATGTGTTAATGGTTTCACAGATCGCTAATCAAACATGGATACGTTCATTAAAGGGATGCTTATTTTACCTGCACGCTTAATTAGCAAACAATCGACTCTAGAATAACTCAAAGCACTCAACAACGATCGGATCAGCGAGGAGCCGTAGAGGAACTGAGAGGATAAGGACGGGGTTGTTCGCTCCACGGCCATCAGCTACTGCATGACAGAGAGATAGAGAGAGAGAGAGAGAGAGAGAGAGGGAGAGGGAGAGGGAGGGAGAGGGAGAACTGATCACCCATCAAAGCTGGCAAGGCTGATGAGGAAGAGAAAGGTTCACCGTCGCCACCTCCGGTCACCATGACTTTGTCCAAATACTCTAATTACTCCTGACAAGGCACCGAGAGGGTGGGAACGAGCCAAAATGTAATCTCCCTCCCTTTAGAAGAAAACATCAGAGGGAAGGATATTTTTTCTTCTTTCATCCTGAAGTTATCCATACCGTTACCCGTAGTGGTCTGGTGCCTTTCTTAAAGGCACCTCGGCTGTGCCCAGGTGTTTGCAGGGACTTGAACCGGCGACCTTCTGGTTTCCAAGCCAAATCCCAACAGACTGAGCTATCCTGCTGCCCAGCTTGATTCCAATATTTACAATTCTGTATGTGTTCTGCGTGTGTTTGTGTGCATGTGTGTGTTTGTGTGTGTGGGTGTGGCACACAGTGGCACCATGATAAGCCATGATAATCTGTTGCCAAAGCACATGTTGCGCAAGCCTTAATATATGCATGTGTGTGTGTGTATGTGTGTGTGTGTGTGTGTGTGTGTGTGTTTGTGTGTGTGTGTGAGTCTGCTTGGTGCAAGAAATATGCGTTTACGGTATCATGCAGACAATAAACCATCTGCACTTGACCTAAATAAACAATCAGGGAGGGGAAAAGGGCATGTGAATACTCCATACACCAACAACAACAACAACAACAAAGGCCAATGTGATCACCACCCATATGACCATCACCATCCAATGTGTGTGAGTGTGTGTGTGTGTGTGTGTGTGTGTGTGTGTGTGTGTGTGTGTGTGTGTGTGTGTGTGTATTGAGGATGATTGAGACTGAGTGCAATGTGAATGAGGGTTGGTCACAGGGTCGGCCCGGACCCAATGAACAAAGGTAAAACATTTGTTTAGGGCCACTGCGATTGGTTAGGGCCCCGTGATGGGTTCAGGGCCCCCTCCCTCCAAGATAATTATTTTTCTTTTTGGAACTAGGAAGACATTGCGGTTGCTCCACCATGGATTATTGATTATGTTTTGAGTGCCCCCCCAGAGGCCAGGAACGGCGGCACTCGCTGGTGAAGGTGAACGGGTGTGACGCAAGCATAAAAAATTTGACTTTACTTTATCTAGTATCTTTAATAAAAAGTGGAACAAATCTGGCTAAACATATGTCCTGAGGCGCCGGCTTGTTGTGTGTCAGCGCACCAGACGGGCTAAGGATGAGTCACAAGTAGCGAGAAGAAGAGGAGGAAAGCAAAGCCAATTCTCCAGCAGCAATCGATAAAAACAGTATCTACCTGCACCCAGGCCCTTAGGAGGAGAAGGATATGTGTTCTCACAGCCTTAACCCTGTTATTGTTCCGTAAGCATCTATAGATCTCAGCTGTTGGTTTCCTGGACGGTCTTCTTCATACCACTTCCTATATTCCCCCCAATACACACACACCACACACACACACACACACGCACACACACACCCACACACACACATCTTGGCAACTGACTCTTTAAAGACTACAGCAAGTGAATCTAGCACTACTTCCTGCCAGCTGACGCATGCATGTCGAATTGGGAGGAATAGATCTGTGATCTACGATGCAGTGTAATAACATAATGAGAATGTCACTTCACAATGTGTATTTGTATCCCCCCCCCCCCACTTAATAAATGCTTATTATTGAACTGCATCTTGCAGAACATTCTTTAACTGAAGCCAGGTAACGGCAGAGGACACACATTACATAGAGTCGGTCCAGGGTAAAGAAGGATATTAGCCCTCTGAAGTTTTTACTTAGGAGGTTTTTACAGCTTACTATTAACTTGCTGCTGCCCTGCAGTTTTACACTCAGAAGAGGCTCTTCTTTTGTTTTAATGCTCTGTCGTACCCATCACTGGCCACAAAGACATAATGTAAGGTAAAATAAATAAAAAGTGCAGTCTTGGTTTAATGAAAACTCCAAGGCCCCACAAAGGTCAGGCAGAAGATCTGAATGAAAATCGAAGACAAATGGACAGCAGATATTTCATGGGATCCCAAAATACCATGTACCTTTTTCTATTATTAATAAAGTGTTGGCCTATAGGCTTTACATTACAGCCACCGGATTCACTGAACAAGAGAACACCACACGTATCTCCACTTCTTTAAACATAACTCAATTGTTTTTGGTCTAAATTGTATTTTATATATGACATCCATGGATAGTGTCACAGAGTTGACTGAGGTCTGTAATTGATCCAGAGTTTCTCTAAACCAGATGTCACTCTGGTGAGTATGAATTACATACAAAAAATGCTAGATATACTAGAGAGAGCGAGCTCCATTGGAATAAATTTAATTAGTAACTTTTGTCATTTTGAGAACTTAAAATTTTTGAATGGGGTGCTCCCCCCTGTGCTTGAGTGACCCAGAGACAGTTATTTTCTCCTGGCGCCAAAATAAAAATAAATATGTTGGCTGGCGCTGCGATGGAGCTGACAAGCGTCCAAGTCAATCCACCAGCCGTGCACCGTGAACCCCACATACACCCCACGGAAGGGGATGCCTGCGAGAGAGCCGGGGAGGTTGAAAGGAGACAAATGTGCAGATCTGACGCCATATGAAAAAGCGACCACATCTGTTCCTGGAGAGCGACCGGCTCACAGAAGCCTGCAGCACTGAAAACATCACTGCTACAAACATGTATGGGTGTGGGACAGCCAGAGACAGACAGTCCATGTCAGAACTTCTAGGATTTATGAGATGATAGCATGGACTATGTGAGTCACTAGTTGTCACACACGCACACACACGTAAAGTACCAATTGCTTTCATGTAACAGTGATCTTCATTAAAAGTGGCCTGCATTCCAACATAGTGTCAGTGTTTCCTTTAAACACGTTACAGTATTTAACATGAACCGCTGAACAGTCTACAGGTCTACAGGTAATGACAAAACACAAGGAAAATTACATGGAATTACCAACAAAGAATGCTAAGTTAGAAGAAGCATTCCAGGTATAATATACAGACTATACAAACAATAAAATAAAGAAGTACGGAAAAGTACGGCTTGACAATGATAAAGGCAGTATATTTTCATACAGTAGTGGTAGACATCTTGCTCAAGGATGACTGCAGGTAGGCAGCAGGACCATTGGGACCTTAACAATAGGGCAGATCATGCATTTTTCAGGCATTTTACATAAAACGTAACCACAAGCCGAACAAAAATCAAATGCCTGCACACCACACACATACACACACACACACACACACACACACACACACACACACACACACATACACACACACACACACACACACACACACACACACACACACACACACACACACACACACACACACACACACACACACACACACACACACACAAAGGGCAACACACATACACACACACACACACACACAAAGGGTGACACACAAACACACACACACACACACACACACACACACACATACGACTGCATACAGAAATATTTCACAAACTCCCTACTTGCAGAGTACACCCAGTATTCCACACAAATGGAATACTGAAAGCCCCATTGATATTCCAGATAGCTTCTCCTCTCAGGGCTCCGATGCCAACATGAATAAACAAGCCACAGGTTTATAGATCTGTACAAGAACCATCCTTGACTTAGACCTTACCAATAAGGACCAATTTGGTGACTCATGCTGCTTTAAAGACTGCTTCTTTCTTTTCTCAACATGTTTTTAACGTAAACAGTATTGATATGTGTAGAGGTGAATTACCTTTTTGTTACTTTACTTTCTATACCCACACCAGGGGCGCTGGAATTTCAGAAATGTTCCTCTTTATTTTAAGCATTGAGTGAGCCTATAAGCACTACTACCTACCTTCTTTAGGTCTGTTCTGTCGACTGAACCATCTCCATATTTGTCATTCTCAATGTAAGGCTAAATAATCCTGTACAATTAACTTAGTGTACATTCTTCATATGTACCATGCCATGACACTGACCATGGTGAATTTTGATGAAAGAAGGTTGCAGTCGACTTCTTGTCATCCACGGATTTGCCGATTCCTCAGTCAACCAAACAGTGAAGCGCCGATGACTCAAGAACGGTTGTGTGGGCATGTGATTTTACCATTATTCTTTGAGTGGATAGGAATGATTGATGCATATTTTACCATAAGTATTGCAATTTATGCGACATAGTGGGAGATGTGGCATAAGGACGGGGAATAGGTGGGTAGTTGGTAGTTCTGGTGCCCTCATCCACACAGCAAAACACACAAAACAGAGAGAGAGAGAGAGAGAGAGAGAGAGAGAGAGAGAGAGAGAGAGAGAGAGAGAGAGAGAGAGAGAGAGAGAGAGAGAGGATTTCTTGTAAAATATATATGTAAATGTAATATATATGATATGTAAATATATCACCCTTATCTCTCTCTCTCTCTCCCTGGCTTGCTTTCTCACAAAGCTTAGAGCTTTCTTTTGCTCCAACCACTGGCAGTGGTTGGAGCCGGTTATCAGGAACAGTTGCTGATGAGAAGGATTGTAGGGAAAGTAATGGAAGAAGCTGGAGAGGAAACTGGTAAAAAAGAGAAAAAGATAGGAGAGAAAATAATAGTAGCCAAAGCGATTGAGCAATGGAATGCAGGAGACATAGAAGAGGTATCGATAAAATAGAGGAATATGTAATATAAAGAAAAGATAAAATGGGCAACATAATGATGTTAATAACAGGGTATTGCATTACAGTATCATAATTAGAGGTGAGATGGATCACTATAACTCACATTTGCCATGAAGCCATTAACACAATCAGTTTGTTAGTGAAAATATATTAAAGGGAGATGACAGAAGAAAAACACTAATCATATCACAAATAATTGAATCTGAGGATTTAGTTTAAAGGGATAAGAGAATATATCTACCCCGGATATGGACAACTTGTTTAATTCCAATTTCATCATTGTGTGTCCAGAAGTGGAGTTCACTAGGAAAGCATTTGCTTTCTGTAAGCCTTACAGAGTTACAGAAACCTTACACCTGTTCTAATTCTAAATCTGGAGGATTGAATCCCCTCTATTGGTCACATACATGTACACACCAGTAGCGAACCGTATCTATCACAACTGGACCTTCTGAGTTCACAAACTCAAGACATCCATTAACTAATCAATCAACAAGTGTGTGGAAACAAAATGCAACCAGCTCAACAAGATGCAACACTGGCAAAATCAGCAAAGACAAATTTGTCTCACTCAACAATGATGTTCAATTAAAGAGGCCAATAAAACAATAAACCAATCGGGTTCATTGTTGCGGGACCTCCAGGGCTCCAGAGAGGCACTGGGACGTTGCTGAGTCGAATCCGACATGGGGCCCCCTCGTTGGACTCATTGGCACCATCACCCGCCGATTTGCGGGACTTCCAGGGCTCCAGAGAGGGACCGGGACATTGCTGGGTCCAGTCCGACACAGGGCCGCCTTGCCGGACTCGTTGCGACCATCACCCGCTGATTCTCCGGACTTCCAGGGCTCCAGAGAGGGACTTTGCTGAGTCGGGTCCGACACGGGGCCCCCTCGTCGGACTGAGTTAGAGCGATGTACTGCTCCCAGTGAACTAGCAGGTTGACTACAAATCAATATATGATTGGTTGATCAAATTGTCAATCCAAACGTACGCTCTTATTCAGTTTAAGGGCCAGGGCATTCTATCAAGAATAAAGAGTACCTTGGTTGAAGGATATTCTTCCCAGCAACCCAGAAAAATATCTGATTGGTTGCCTTTTTTTTCTACACAAAACCGCTCAAATGTGTAGTGCATGGACCGAGAAAGACAAACAAATCAACGTAATACTGTAATATTACAGATCAACAACTCAGATACAATTCTCATGTATTACATTTTATTAATATAATTAATTCGATTTTTTTTTGGTTTCATCTGAGGGTTCCAGGTTCTTCATTGAATACCTAGAAGGCCCTGACGGTTCACCACTGGTATACACACAGTTCAATTAGTTTCTCTGCATTTAACCCATCCTAGTATTAGGAGCAGTGAGCAGCTATGGTATATACAGCGCAGGGGGATCAGTGTATTTGCTGTGCATCTGCTGCCTTGCTCAAGTGAACCTTTGCAGTGCCCAGGTGTTTCGGAGACTTGAATCGTTGACATTCCGGTTCCCAAGCCAATTCCCAGCAGACTGAGCTACTTTGGCCCCTACTGTTCACGCAAGTTGATATATTTCCAATGTGAAAAGAATAGTTACTTACTCAAAACGAGGGCCAGTAATTACACAACAAGATTGTTTTGGCAGTATTTTTATTTTTTGGCAGCTGTGATTATTAGTCTACCCGTGAGGCGCCGCTGGCACAATGATCTCTGATCTGATGATCAGCTGCTTCTGACCGGGTAGTGTTTTCAATGATCTGTCTGTTTGTAGAAAAACTACAATCTTGTAGTTATTATAGTTACTATTCGGAAAAATTGGAAAAGTAATTAAAGGTGTATTTCGCCGAGACAGGAGCAAGGCTACTGAAACTGGATAAAACAGGCAAATTCTAAATATACAGATATCTCACCCTAGCCCATTTAATGTTCACTTAAATACAGCTGAACTTGAGAGCTGTGTTGTCTGGCGCATAGTGCTCCTGGTAGGGTCTCCCATGGCAGATTGGTCTCAGGTGAGGGGCCAGACTAAGAATGGTTGAAAGACTCTAATGGACAAACAAACAAGAAGAAGTGAGGATACCCTGCCCAGAGGTAGCTCGGGGCCCCTTTCTGGAGCCAGGCCCGGAAAGAGGGCCCATCAGCGAGCGCCTGGTGGCCGGATTAGCCACAGAGCCCGGTCGGGCATAGCCCGAAATAGTAAAGTGGCCACTTCTCCTTCCCGCGGACCCACCATCTACGGGAAGAACCACTGGGGTCAGGTGCACTGCCAGTTAGGTGGCAGTGAAGGCAGGGGGCCTCGAAGGACCGAACTCAGCCAACAGAGACTGGCTTTTGGGACGTGGAGTGTCTCTGGTGGGGCTACGCACAGCAGTCTGTTGGATGCCCCTGTCCGGGAGATCTTCAACTCCCATCTCCGCCAGAATTTTTCGGGCATCTCTGTGGAGGCTGGGGACATTGAACCAGAGTGGTCATTGTTCAAAGCTTCTATTGCTGAAGCTGCGGTTGAGAGCTGTGTGCCTCAAGGGGCAGCAACCCTCAAACTTTGTGGTGGACACAGGTGGTCAGGGAAGCTGTCCGACAGAAGAAGGAGGCCTTCCGGGCTATGTTGCGAGGTATCGACAGGCCAAGAGGATGGCAGCCTCAGCCATAGTGGAGGCAAAGCAGCGGGTGTGGGAGTAATTCGGAGAAGCCATGGAGAAGGACTTTTCAGTCTGTACCAAAGTGTTTCTGGCAAACAATCCGGCGCGTCAGGAGGGGGAAGCGTGGATCCATCCAAGCTGTGTACAGTAAGGGTGGGACATTGCTGACCTGAGCTTAGGAGTTGATCGGGCAGTGGAAAGAGCACTTTGAGGAACATAACCCAACAAATCAACCCTCAACGGTAGAGGCAGAGCTGGAGGATGAAAGACGGCAAACATCAATCTCCCTGGAGGAAGTCACTGCGGTAGTCAAATATCTCCAAAGCCCCAGGGGTTGATGAGATCTGTCCAGAAATGCTAATGGCTCTGGGTGTTGAGGGGCTGTCATGGTTGACACGTCTTTTCAACATTGCGTGGAAGTCTGGGACGGTGCCTGAAGAGTGGCAAACGGGGGCGGTTATACCCCTGTTCAAAAATGGGGACCAGAGGGTGTGTACCAATTACAGGGGTATCACATTACTCAGCCTCCCTGGGAAATTCCAAGGTGCTGGAAAGGAGGGTTTGGCCGATCAAACCCCAGTCAAACCTCAGATTGAAGAGGAACAATGCGGATTCCGCCCTGGTCGTGAAACAACAGACCAGCTTTTCACTCTTGCAAGGATCCTGGAGGGGGCTTGGGAGTATGCCCATCTGGTCAGTGTTTTGTGGATTTGGAGATGGCATATGATTGGGTCCCTTGGGAAATACTGTGGGGGGTGCTGCGGGAGAATGGGGTGTGGGGGTCACTGAGGGCCATCTCATCTCTGTATTCGCAAAGCAAGAGCTGTGTCCGGATTCTCGGTAGTAAGTCGGGCCTGTTCTCAGTGGGTTTGGCCGCCGCCAGGGCTGCGCTTTGTCACCTATCCTGTTTATGATTTTCATGGACAGGATTTCAAGGCATAGTCATGGAGGGGAGGGGTTTCGGTATGGTGGGCTCAGGATTGAATCGCTGCTGTTTGCAGATGATGTGGTTCTGTTTGCGTCATCTGTTTGCTGCCGGTCCCCGTCTACGCCTCTGCCTGTCCCTGCCTGGTTTGTCTACCCATCCCGGTTCCTGATCACCTGCCTGTCCCTGACTACGTATCTGCCTGCCCCTGTCTGTGTGTGTGATATTGTAATACATATCAAAAACTGTCCTTGGTGCTGCATTTGGGTCCGTGACAGAATAAACACAATCATTATTTCCAACTGTGCAGAAATTCATGAAATTCCAAATGAAATTTAGATTTACAGAAGCTTAGAGGTTCTTTGTCAGAGGTTCAGCCTCGGAGAACAAACTATGAGACAGACACTTTTCAACTACATGCAGTGTTTGGTAAACAAAGTACTATTATGTTCTTCTGGTAGAAGGCATTTTTGTTCAGGCATGATAGCTGAAAAAGCGATTATAGCTAACTGGCTAGCCCTTTTTCTTTGTTTGAAAATTATGCATTCCATACCGCTGAGCTACCAGACATTGTCCGATTGGACAGTTGTACACAAAACTGAACAAGAAACACAAACACATGCTGTGTGAATACACAGCGGGCCGGGGCACAGTGCATATTTGGGTGGACAAGCGCATGGACATGCACTCATGCGTGTGTTTCAACGGTCATGAAGACTGTGCTACAATAAGCATGCAAATGAACCACTGGACCTGCAAACAAACCTGCCCTCCAAAAATCAAGATTAAAGCTTTTCAAATTTGCCCAAAAAGCATTCATGAGCATTCCCAGCCCGGTAGAGCCTGGGAATGGAGTTAATAGTGCAATTTAAATGGGAATTGAGTGGAATTTTCAACACTGGTAATACACATTTTCCCCACCTTATAGTACATCTTTTCTTCCAAATGTTCTCAGCTGACGCATTGAATCTGATTTATATGCATGTGTGCCTGCACCGCTCGTGTATTTCTATAAGAGTTGGTGAGAAAAAAAAATCTCATTACTGCATCTCTCAAGGGCTTTAGCTATGACAACGACCAACACACCTTAATCCCCCATCCACCTACACACTCTCTGTCTGTAAAGCCATGCTTGAGTTCACCCCAGAATTCAAGCCAATAACGCCAACGGTGGATTACAGCGATGGAGCAATGTCTGTGTTCTGCTGTTATCTCGTGGCTTCAGGGAAACAAGAGGTAATCGGCAGCAATTTCTGAAAAACTAACCCTGTTGAACAAAGCAAAATAGATGATTCTACACAACAAACAACAACAAATCGTGAGGATTGAATCCTCTTTATTGGTCACATACATGAAGACATACAGTGAAACGTGTTCTCTGCATTTTACCCATCCTAGTATTAGGAGCAGTGGGCAGCTATTCATACAGCGCCCGGGGAGCAGTTAGGGTTAGGGTCTTCCTCAAGGACACCTCGACAGTTTTTGCTAGGAGGAGCCGGGGATCGAACCAGCAACCTTCCGGTTGTGAGGCGACCGCTCTACCTCCTGAGCTAGACTGCCGCCCTATGAAAGGAATAAAACAAAGGAAATGCAGGGGCCAATCATGAAAGCACATCTTTCATAGAGATAAACACCCAAGGGATTTGTTATGATGCAGCATCATTAAAGATGTCTTAATGACAGAAGTCCCTCCGAAATATCAGGATCAAAACCAATGAAAACCCTGGCAGTCGAACAAAGACTGACATGGTCCAAGGTGTGAAGGAACCTGGACTGAACATGAAATATGAAACAAAGTTCTGTCTCTACACCAATATCAATGACATACATAACCGAATAGCAGAACAAGCCCATAGCAGGTCTCTGCTCTGAGATTCATAAACCATGAGATCTATCCTCCTGGGCAGTGTGTTGGAAGCAGGAGCACGTACCAACTCATATCCAATACGAAGCCCCGATGACTTTAAAAATAACCCTTTCCAATCGACATGATAGATATCAGTCATAATATCTAAACGGATTTGCAAAGCTTAGACACTGGCATTACTTGTTACGTTTGATAGTGACAAACCACTGCATGTGCAATGTGGAGATGCATTTCTCTCTGTAGCGGCTACTTTTTTTCTGTTAGTCAACATCAGAACGTCCAGATGGGCCCCGTTTCACCTCTGGCCCACTCCCATCACAAAGCCAGTGGTCCTAGGAGAATGATTGATCGACTGGAGGGTGATCAGGTTCCATCGCCTAGCGAGCTCCGTCGCCAGCAACATTGCAGCCCAGTGTTTGGGGTAACTGAGCCTGTTGGCCTGTATGATGTATTCACGGCTGACGCTAACCGTCTTCATGCTGCATGGGAGCTGATTGGACACTCAAAACCGCAGTGTATTTAATTTAAAATGTAGACCTTATAGAAAAGGAGTGAAGCAAGTGCTTTGACCTACAGATTAAGATGAAGATGGAGGAAGCAATAATTAATCAAGCTGCTTCTTTTAGGCTGCCGTGGCATGATGGATTTTGCCATGGGAGGGGGGGGGGGGTATCCCTTACATTTGGTGTCTCTGTCGGTCTCACTTCAATCAACTTCAATCAACCAATATAATATATGAATATATAGGAAGAAGTCATTTGAAGTGCCAAGGGCAAAACCCTCACCACCTCCAACAAAAATGCAGAAGACATGATGATGATGATGATGATGATGATGATGATGATGATGCTGATGATGAAAGTTGTGGTTGCCATAACAATGGTATTCTACCTGAGGTTTCAATCATTGTTTGCTTCTGGATTTGTGAAAAAACTTTTTTGATCAACAAATATTTACTTTTGTATTGCTTGAATTTGTGGTGAAGATGAATGCACAATGTTTGTAAATAAATCCAGGACTGCACTGGAACTTGTATAATGTTTTTTTCTGTGATTCTAAACCGTGCGTTTTGGCCTCATGAGCGGGTGTTCACTCACTAGTTGCACCAGGGAGCAGCAGGGAGTCCCAATCTGGCTCCCCAGTGATAGTCACACTGTGCCCTCATTAGCCATGAATAATGTGTCATAGGACATTGGAACGTCTGGCCTCACACAAGTCTATTTATGCAATGTTATTGATGAAACAAACACAGCCTCCATGGCAGAATTAAATCCGAGCAGGGTACAATATCATAACAAGGGAACAAGAAAGACAGCTGACTTGCATCTTGCATAATCACATGACATGCTGTTTGATGTCAATTCCAGCTTCCCATCTGTGCAAAGACGAACAAACAGTATGTAACAACAAATGTACCAAAAGCATTGTTCTACATACGTACACTGCCTATTGTTTATGATGGCTCTTTCATTTTTTTTTGCCTTTATTTTCATTGTACAAGAACAAAATTGTACTCTCATAATATATAATTAAAGACACATCTGACACCAGGTGAATGTTGAGTCATTCTGGCTGGTGCCCATCTCAGAAGCAGCTGTCCTCCTCAGAGAGATCCAAAGCCTTTTTATGCATACTTTCTATGTTTTTCAGTAAAACAGACATACATTTACATTTACATTTACATTTTGCAATCGGAACAGTAACGGGTGTTCGGATAACGGCGGCGCCGAAGCATGAGGCGTGGGGAATGGGGAGTAAGCATTTCATTGGACTTGTTGCAGGTGGCAATTCAATTAAATCTTGAATATTGAATGTGACACCCATTTACTCAAATATATAACTCAAATAATCTCCAAATAATCAAGGCTGCAAGGCTGAACCGGCTACAAGCTAACAAGAGGGGTGGAAGGGAGGACATGCTTAGCGGCTCTTTTGATCTGAGCGGGGGATGGAAATACATCCGCTATGGCCTGAATCGGCAGGTAGGTACGATAGGTATGTCATCATCCCCGAGTTAGTTTTTTTATCCCCCCCCCCCCCAAACACACGCACATACACACACACCCACAACAACATATAAGCACGCAACCACTAATGGCCATCATTGTTCAGCGATTCTGGTGCCCATTCTCTCATGGGTGTTGCGAGCCAGACGGAAATGGGACTTGCGGGGTGGATGGGGGGCTGAGGGTGGAGCAAGGGGTCCGAGAGGGCACATGGGTGCCTACATAAATAGACACTCACCTCTTTTTTTTCTGTCAATACATTTAGATTTCATTTAGATTTCATTTAGTTATATTTTGTTTATACTAGTTTAGTCTAGTTTAGTTTGTTGTTATTTAGTTTTTAGGTATTAGGTATTGTGTGCATTTATTCCCCCTGTTTCAACTGTTGCACCTTAATTTCCCTCGGGATTAATAAAGTCTTTTGAATCTTGAATCTTGAATCTTTTGGCCACAGATGTTGCTGATGATGGAGTTGGATGCAGGACTAGCGGAGGGGCCGAGGACTGCCACCACCCCTTTAGACATGATCTGGCACACTGGAGGGAGAACGGGGTATGGGTGAGGAAAGAGGTTAAAAAAAGAGACAAATAGGGACGGGAAATGACTGCGAATGAAAATAGTTGTTATATAGTATGACTTAAGAAACATACAAATATGTTTCTTAAGTCCTGTGTGTTGATATCCACATGTTGACTATATATATTATTTTCAGACCGAAGGCAGCCCCAACCCCTGACCCTGTGTGTATTAAACGTTCAATGGTTCACAGATGCCTTTGCAGACATTGTTCCATTGCTGATATATTGTTTGATATTTTCTGATTTAAGAACTGTCAAAGGCGACGTTGGATTAGATTAGATTCGATTCGTTCATAGGTATTGTCATTGCACAGCACAGCACAAGTACAGTACAGCAAAATAATTTGGCATCTAACCAGAGTGCAAATGTTGCAGGAAAGTGCATGGTAATATATAATTTACAGTTTACAGTTGCTAAAAAAAAGTCTACTAGGTATAAAAACAGTTATAAGGTTATTTATAACATGGAGTATGTGTGAGATATGTGCATAAAAATAGGTATATATATATATATATATATATATATATATATACAGGTAAGTATACAAGTATTTAAGTAGTAGTAGTATTTATGGAAAACAGGATAAATAATGTATATACAGCAGGTAGTAGGGATATGCAGTTCTAACAGTCTAACAGTCTAACAAATATATATGGCAGGTACAGTAAAAATGTACACATTTACAGGTATGTTATCAATAAATATGTAGACTATAGGTAGAGGTAGGTAGTTGATTACAGTGCAAGGCAGTCGAAGACATTGATGGTGATGTATTATTATTATAGGATATATTGAGCAGAGGTGGGGGGCAGGGGGGGGCGGCAGCAGGAGGGGGGGGGCAGCAGGGGGGGGACAGCAGGGGTGGGGCAGCAGAGAGGGGGCAGCAGGGGGGGGGGGTGGTGAGCTGTAATCATGGTACGGAGTTCAGAGAGATGACAGCTGAGGGGATGAAGCTTGTAGGAGCCATTCTTGAGTTATTTAATCTTTGAGTTTGTATCATGCAATTATTTGAATTATGAAAATGCTTTATGGATTACGAAATATGAAAACGAAAACTGATAATTTGATTGACAAGTCATGATATTATTTACACTGATTACGGTTATTGTAACTATTCTTATGATTTGAAACTATGTGTACTTTCCCTTTAAAGAGACCTACCTGAGCTATTCACATGTATTGGTGGGACCGGAAGAGCAAACAGTTTTTCTACCGCACCGCACCGCACGCAACGCACGCATGGACCATATTAGATATACGAGTTTTGTTTGTTATGCAGCTTGGAAATAAATGATTGATTCATTGTGACAGCCAGAATCTTTATTATGTGCACGTAGACTAAAGCTATCCGGAGTGGAAGTGGCAAATAAGAAATACAAAATTGTTTGTAAATTGCCACTATAAAGCTGTTCCTAAGCCTGCTTGACTTGGAACAAAGGTTTATATTGCGCCTCCCGGAGGGGAGGAGGGCAAACAGTCCATGGTTGGGGTGAGATGTGTCTTTCACAATTGTTTGTGCCTTCCTCAGACACCGTTTGTGGTAGGTAGTGTTTATTGCAGGGAGGGGCAATCCATCGATGCGTTGGGCGGTTTTCACCACCACCTTTGCAGCGCTGATGCTTGCACTTCAGTCATTTAGCATCCACTTTCATCCAATGTGACTTGGATGGTTAGGCATCTTTCTCAAGGACGCCCACAGGCATGGATCAGGGATTGAACCCAGTACATAAAGGCCCATACAGTTGACCACCCTAGCCAGTAATCTATTATATAGTCACATCCATACCACTTAACTCAAAGCCTCTTTACTTTTAATTTGCTGTTCTGCTTTCACAGTGAATACTCTGTGGACAAACAGCTTAAGGTCCCGTCACACCATAACGTTCTGGTCAGTGTTTGAGGAAACGTTGGTAATCGTCCGTGGTCGCTGGTATAGCGTTCTTCAACGTTTAACGTTAAACACTGGAGAATGCTGGAGAACGTTCGTGGAACGTTATAATTACCTGTCCAGTACCAGTCGCTATTCTGACCTCCCGGTATCTAGACTTCTCGCTCGTCCCTGATCATCCGTCTGTCTGGTACCTGTCGCTACTCCGACCTCCCGGTACCCAGACTCCTCTCCCGTCCCGGACTACTCGCCGGTCTACTACCTGCCGGTACTCCGCGGATCGACCTCCCGGTACCCAGACCCCTGGACTGTCCCTGATCACTCTCTTGTGTTGTGTTTGCTTGAAATAAAGCTCTGTTATAGCTCTACTGTGTCTTGGTCAGCGTTCTGGGTCCAACCGAACAATCGTGACAAGAACAACTGAATCCACTGTGATTTCCCTGCGGTTTGTACCCGTTTGAACACAGTGACACGTCAGCACACGCTAATAGTTTTCAGGGGTGTCTTACTTGGTCGCTGGTACACACTCCTCATGCGTTAGTCACACGTGAATTCATGCGTTAGTCACACGTTAGTCACACGCCAGATGTGTCCACCTCACCTAGAACGCTCGAAAATTTAACGATTAGAACGTTCATAGAACGCTGACCAGAACGTTATGGTGTGACGGGGCCTTTACATTGACATTACCAAACATATTTCATTCAACCAATTTATGTCTACAACGGCCTCATTGATTTACTGTCACCATCCAGCAGAAGACTTCATATTCATGCTAGTAATCACGCCTTAACTGTGACAGTGAAAACATTAAGGATCACTTGTTTTGAAAGACCACAACATGTCTTAGTCCTCCACGGCCGATCACGACAACACATACACATCCAGATTTATAACCTTGGATATGAATACGAATTTGACTGACACACAGAGTGAGGAAAACATGATGAATCAGGTGAGACGAAAAAAGAAGAACCAAACCATCTCAGAAGCTCCCGGAGACAGCGGTGTGTGTCAAGCAACTGATTGGAACATGCAAGCACTTTTCATTAAACCGTACCGCACTGTTATGCTGATTTAAATAATTTACCTTGTGGAATGGATGAACATTTCCTCATTCATGAATACATACATACGCCATACGGGCTCTTGTTTTGCAAAACAACATTTGTTGTTTGTTAATCCCAGACGTTTAAGAAAAACAAACACTACAGTCACTGTTGGCAAAGTCAGTCACAAAAGACAGTGGGAACACACGCATGCATGTATGTTTATGTGTGTATGTGTATGTGTGCGTGTGTCTGTGTGTGTGTGTTGTGTGTGTGTGTGTGTGTGTGCCTGTGTATCTCGATGTGTTCAGGTGATGTTGTGACTGTCAATGGACTGGATTCTGCTATCATGCATTTTTGGATTCTGCTAATGGACTGGAACTGGATTCTGCTATCATGCATTTTTGCATGTGTACACACAAGCACATTATTGCTTGTGTGACATTGAAGTGGTTGAGGAAATTCAATGCATGAACTAGCTTTGTTCCTGAGCTTTGGAAGTTAATCCCCGAGCAGTGAATCGAATGATTAATAAATAATCCCTTTTGTCACCTATGAGGTCGGCATGGAATGAACACACATACTGTTGTGCCCTGAGCCTGCTGGACTACACACACACACACACACACACACACACACACACACACACACACACACACACACACACACACAGTGGTGTTACTAGGATGTCATCGTTGGGTGGGCATGTGGATCATTTGGATGGGCAACAACAAAAATGTTGCTTTCCCAAAAAAGGTGTAAACAAGGGCGCTGTTTACTTTTGAGAAGAAGAGATGCAATTACAGCATCCACTTTTTGTAGGGGGGTCCGGGGCCATTCCCAGAGGAAAATGTTGCTGTTTACAACCGTCTTTTCTTTGTCTTGTAAGAGATATATCAATTTAGGGCTTACTGAAGTCTGCCCTCTTTCTCCTAAACCCTGCCTTACGACAAATAAGGAGCAAAAGAATAGATAAATTCTAAGATGAAATGTATAAGCCATTCACGTTTTCATTTGGATCTTACTGTTATCTCAAGAGCTGATTTTGTCAGATAACATAATGATTGAGAAAATGTGGGAAAAATAAGAAAATAAGAGCATTTGAAGATCTCAAATTGATCTTAAATTGGGATTGGGCTGAGACAAGAGACATACATTTTTAGTAGCCGAATTTATAGTATAAGAAAATGGTCAAAATCTCATATTGATCTTAAATTGACCTTAGTTTTGTCTATGAGAAATAGGCAAGAAAAAGATAAGATCTTATTTTGAATTTTCCTTTCCTCTGGGTTACCCCATGAAAAAGGGGAAAAAACAATTGAAGTGTACAATTTAGTGTACGTGTATGATGTGTATGATGAACAAGAGAGCACATTTTGGTTTATAGAATACACAGGGTCAGGCAGCAGTGCCTGTATAATGAACTTGATTAGTTCTGCCTAGGATAGAACAATGGCAAGGTTCAATAGCAGACACTTTTTTTAAAATGTTCTTAAATATATATTTTTGTTACTATTTTTATGTTTGTAGAAGGTAGAACTCCTAGAATGCCATTGATAGCTAGCTAGGGTAAACACCAATTAAGTTAAAGAAGACAAAGGTGTGACAAAGTGCAATTAAACCACACAGGCTACTTGTTGAATGCGGCAATCAGCTTTAAGATAATGTAGTACATGTAAGTAAGTAAGGAAGATTAGATCACCACATATAACATATGTTGACAATGGGGAAGCTAGAATAGCAAGGGTATAGAAATTAATTACAGGACCAGTCTGCGGTTAGCCTTCTGAAACAAATTGATTCATGTCTAGATTTTTTGTGATGGTTTTCTCGTGTGCCAAAATGACTAAATCTATGTTCCTTGAATGTAGCATTGATCAGCGGAGAGGTGTAAGAATGTGGGACAAGGTCGAAAAAGAGCTTTCACATGCAGCTGATTACACACCAATGACTATTGCTGTGACATACAGCCTATGCAATATGGGGAAGGCCACATTGTACTCCTGAATGCATTTCCATACTGCAGAAAGGTCTGCATCAGTGGAAAGTTGTTTGAGCAACATTACTTTCACCACAGCAATTTCATTGTGCAAGCTCATACTATTTTGTTATTTGACTGCAAGCACCTTTTAAAAGACTGATTTGGAGTGCAAGTTTGGCCAGCAGAGTTACCATGCCCAATAGTTGACAAGACAACACTATTGTCAAGCTGTGAGTTCACTGTTCTTCTCTTAGGAGGATTAGCATTTCCACATTGAGAGAAATGCTCATCCCAGAACGAGTCACATCTCATCTCCTTCATTGACCCCAGTGAAGCAGTCACCACCTCCCCTGCAGTGCACAAATCCACTGTTTGTGACTGCAGAATTTAATTGTCTGGCTTCAGTGCACCAAGCACATGGAGGAGAATTTTTCAAATGTCTGTTTAGCTGTGCCAAAAGAACACACGCCTTTATACTAAGATCAAAAGGAGCACTGTCATCCTCTGCTACCTCAGACAAAATACCTATGACACTTTCCTCATTGTCAACAATGGACTTGGTGACATCATGATGTCCAGCAAATCTCTAGTAGCCATTTTTAGTGTGGGAGTATTGAACCTGTTTACAACATAATGTCTGTGACAGAATGTATTTAAGGAAATGGCCAATTCAAAAAACTTTTTTGCAAGAGGTTCTGATTGCATCACATGTAGCACTGCCAAGTGGAGTTGGTGGTTGTAGCAGTGTACATATGGAATGTCCTTACCTAATTTTTGTTGCAGAAAAGCCTGCACACCACCACTCACCCAAGACATCACTGAAGCACCATCATAACATTGAGACACTAAATTTGGTTGCACACATAATCAGCATTAAGCTGTCCCAATTCAATCAAGCCAATTAAATACTCTTCTGAGATGGTGTTGCGGACAAATCTTATTATTATTATTGACAAATGCTCAATGTTGCAGCGATCCCTGGTGCCATCACTTTTTATGCAAAGTCCAGGAGAGTCAGCTTCATCATATTTGGCACTGATGAAAACCATTTTGGCTAGGGTTTCAATGATTTCGTTTTGAATGACATTTGAAGTGTATTTGGCATTTTCGGGGATGCATTATGCAATTTCTTTGAGTTTTGGATCTTTTTGAAAAGTGTAATCAAACAGCCTAATTAAAAGACCTCCCTCATCCCCATCCCCCTGACTATGTCCATGGAGAGCTAGCTCATTTAGAGTGAGAAACTAAATGACTTCCCCAATGCTTCTAACATAGTATCTGTTCTTTTCTATCTGGGTTTGACCCAGTAGCTGCAGGATACTTTCACCCGTCTCTGAGCGACGCTGGTATTCCTCCCACACAGACATCTCTCTAACGTGAGGAATACAAGAAACATGTTTAAGAAAACCACCGTGTGGTTTTCTTAAACATGTTTAAGTGTCTGTTTCAACTACTGGAGGGACTTAAGTGTCTGTTTCAACTACTGGAGGGACTTAACATCTTGACCTATCTGGAATAGTCTATTTAGAGTATATTTGTGTTGCTAATCCTGTTGATACTAATTGTAACTAGAGTTGTTTGCAAGGAAGTTGTACTTTAATCTTTAGTCCATTGTTAGCCAAGTGTTGAAGTGTAGTCTGAGTATATTTAGTTGCTTACCAGGTTAATACTAAATGTAACTCGAGTTTGTCAGCTTGATACTAAGTGTAACTAGAGTGTTGCAAGTAAGTTGTGCGTCACTCATTGGTCTATTGTTAGTCAAGTGGTCAGGTAGTGCTGTGGCCCATTGAAGGTGGTTTCACCCAATCTAGGTCAACTGCCTTGTTAATCGTGTGGGAGGGGCCTGCACTCCTAGCCGACCCTCAGACAATTAGCAACCAGTGTTATTTAGCAACTTCCTGAAAGCGGCAGGCAAACAAAGGCATGGCAGAATAAGGCTACAGTCGACTTTTTCAAGTTCGACTTCTTCTCAGGTCGGTATCTTATTGTACTGAAATCTACCATGTGTGGCATTGTGGTACACACTTCTTCGCCGAGGTCACACGGATGCTGGGTCACATCCAGGCGCCGCCGTGATCCCACGAACCTCACTTACCTTACTTTGTCTACCTATGTCGAGCTAGAGGTTACTGGGGGGCTTTGGAATTGCCAGTCGGCAGTGCAGAAAACTCTGGCTATGTATCCTTGCTTGCCTTGAACTTCCTTGCTCTTACTGAGACTTGGATCAGCGCTGAATTCCACAGTTCTCCCACTCTTCATTTGATTTCATGCTGAAACTGTTTGTTTTCCATTTAAGCTCATTATTGCAGTTTTTCCAGAGGACCTTCTCCATCTTCAAGGGCTCCTGTCAAACTTGTCATTGTCGCTTTCATCCGCCAAAGCTGCATTTTACTGTTCCAAAATTCAAAGCGCAGCATCTAACCCTAAAAAACAGTTTGATACATTTTCCTCCCTCCTCCATCCCCCTCCCCCTCCCCCTCCCCCCAGCTCCTCCCTTCTCCCGGATGATTTCGTCAACTTCTTTGACAAGAAGGTCAACAATATCTGATCCTCCTTCCCTGACCCCCCGGCCAATGCTTGCATCAACCACCCATGTCTTCCCCCCACCCTCCCACATCCCTCCCTTACCCATTTCTCTCCCCTCTCCACAGATGATGTTCTTCACCTCATCACATCCAGCCGCCCCACCACATGCTCACTGGATCCAGTTCCCTCCCCTCTGCTTCAGTCCACTGCGCCTGAACTCCTGCCCTTCCTGACACACATCATCAACGCATCTCTGATGTCTGGATGCTTTCCCATTGCTTTCAAGACTGCCAGAGTCACCCCCTCCTGATGAAACCAACACTCGACCCCTCTGAACTCAAGAACTACAGACCGTTTTTGCCCTTCTTATCCAAAACTCTTGAACGTGCTGTCTTTAACCAATTGTCCTTGTATCTCCACCAGAACTGCCTCTTGCATCCCCACTAATCTGGTTTTAAGGCTGTCACTCGACAGAAACTGTCCTTCTGGCAGTAACTGAGTCGCTCCATGTTGCTAGAGCAAATGCGCTCTCCTCGGTCCTGATACTCCTGGACCTGTCTGCAGCATTCGACACTGTGAACCACCAGACTCTCCTCTCCAACCTTGAGGGGATGGGTGTCTTGGGCTCTGCTCTCGCCTTTTTTGCATCCTACCTGATGGGTCGCTCCTACCAGGTGGCACTGGGAGGGTCTGTGTCGGAACCACGCCGACTGACTACTGGGGTTCCACAAGGATCGGTCCTGGGTCCTCTTCTCTTCTCCCTCTACACAACGTCCCTTGGTGCTGATATCCACTCCCATGACTTATCCTACCACTGCTATGCTGACGACACCCAACTGGTCTTGTCAGACACGCAAGGGGAAACACGTATTGCCGCGTGCTTAGCAGACCATTCAAAGGGGATGTCGATGCACCACCTAAAGCTCAACCTGGACAAGACTGAGCTAGTGTTCTTCCCGGCAAAGACCTGGGACCTGGCTGTCACTATTGATGATGCTGTGGTGACACCTACTCACAAGGAATCTGGGTGTGACCCTGGACGACCAGCTGTCGTTCTCGGCAAACATTGCATCTGTGACACGCTCCTGCAGATTCCTCCACTACAACATCAGGAGGATTCGGCCTTTTCTCACTGAAAAGGCTTCGCAGGTGCTAATCCAGGCTCTTATCATCTCCCGGCTGGACTAATGCAACTCCCTCCTTGCTGGCGCCCCGGTATTTGCCATCAGGCCCCTGGAGCTCATTCAGAAAGCTGCAGCTCGCCTGGTGTTCAACCGCCCCAAGTACTCCCACACAGCTACCCTTCTTCGGACTCTACACTGGCTACCTGTAGCTGCTCGCATCCAGTTCAAGACCTTGTTGCTAACCTACAAGGCAGTAAAGAGACTGCTCCATCCTATCTCCAGGCAATGGTCAAGGCCTACATCCCAACCTGTCCACTTCGCTCGGCTTCTTCAGGCTGTCTGCTTGCCCCCTCACTTAGGGGCCCGTGTGCCGATCGTCGCGGTCACGGCTCTTCTCTGCCTTGGCCCCAATTTGGTGGAACAAACTCCCCACAGAGGTCACTCCCCATATTCCGCCGCAGGTTGAAAACCCATCTCTTCAGGACACACTTCCCGGATCCTTCCTCGTAGCGCTAAGTCAATTAAGTCAGTCAAAAGTAGATTACATATTATAGATAGGTATATATTGTTCTAGATATTGTTGCATATTGTTTGCCAACTTATTGTACTTTTCCCCTTACACTTTTGCCTGAATTATTGTACTTCTACCTGAGCACTTTCAGATTCAGATTCAGATTCAGATTACTTTATTAATCCCGAGGGAAATTAAGGTGCAACAGTTGACACAGGGGGAATAAATGCACACACAAAAATACTAATACCTATGCTAAAAAACAAAACAACAACTAACTAAATAAACTATTATAAACAAAAATATAGTTAAAATAATTCTAAATGAAATCTAAATGTATTGATAAATGAAGATAAATTTACAGTATTATTACAGTAATACGTAGGTATATACAATACACAACAATACGTATAGTGCAAATTGGCAGTAATAATATATTAATAAATAACTCAACTGAAAAGTGACATGTGAAAAGTGAAAAGTGAATTAGGATTTGAATAGAATTTACAGTGCAAAGTTACAATGAGATGATTACAGTGCGTTGACCAAAAATAATAATAATAAGTACGTTGGCCTCAGGTCACTGAGTCTCCACTGTCCCTCTCACGACCCGAGGTAGAGGAATTAAAGAGTCTAATGGCCACAGGAAGAAAGGACTTCCTATGGCGTTCTATGGTGCACCTGGGTGGAATGAGTCTGTTGCTAAAGGTGCTTCTATATGGGGTCAGCACCTGATGGAGAGGGTGAGAGTTGTTGTCAAGGATACTACGCAGCTTGCGCAGCATCCTTCTCTCAGACACCACCAACAAGGAGTCCAGCTGGACCCCCAGGACAGCGCCAGCCTTCCTGACAATCCTGCTGATCTTGTTGGCGTCTGCTGATCTCAACCTGCTTCCCCAGCACACGACACCGGAGAAGATGGCACTGGCTACCACCGACTGGTAGAACACATTCAGCATCTTGTTGCAAACGTTGAAGGACCGGAGCCTCCGCAGGAAGTAGAGACGGCTCTGGCCCTTCTTGTAAACAGCCTCAGAGTTCTTGGCCCAGACCAGTTTGTTGTCCAGATGAACTCCCAGGTATTTATATTCCTGAACAACTTCAGCGGACACACCCTTGATGGAAATGGGTGTGGGTGTGGATTTCCTCCTGCGGAAGTCCACCACCATCTCCTTCGTCTTGTCAGTGTTGAGCTGCATATGGTTCAGCTCACACCACTCAACGAAGGAGTCCACGACGCCCCTGTACTCCTCATCGTTTCCCTCGCTGACACAACCAACAACTGCAGAGTCGTCCGAGAACTTCTGCAGATGGCAGGACACAGAGTTGTACTGGAAGTCTGAGGTGTAAAGGGTGAACAGGAATGGGGAAAGAACAGTTCCCTGTGGAGCACCAGTGCTGCTGACCACAGTGTCACACACACAGTCCTGCAGTCTGACAAACTGTGGACGACCCGTCAAATAGTCAGTAATCCAGGACACCAGGGAAGAGTCCACCTTCATCGCCGTCAGCTTACTCCCCAGCAGGGCAGGCCGGATGGTGTTGAACGCACTGGAGAAGTCGAACTTGTTCAGTTATTGGATAATTGTTAGAAATGAAATGCTTTTGACTTCTGGTACTGAGATGTTCTCTTACCTTGCTTTGTTGAAACACACTAGTGTAAGTCGCTCTGGATAAAAGTGTCTGCTAAATGACTGTAATGTAATGTAATGTAATGTATGTATGTAATGTAATGAAACACCAAATTTGCAACAGGCAAAGCAAAAGCAGGCATCACGTGAGACTGAATACTCTAGCCATGACCGAGACTGGTTCCAGCCTGCACTAAAGCTTCTCACTGTTTGTCCAAATGGGCGCTTAGGATAACTTCGTAAAATGGGCTGGGATTGGCTATCAATAATTACATCAGGAGTGGATAAGGCAGAGCGGGGGATGGTGTGTCTGGGTTTTGTGGAGGATGGAGGTTTGCTGTCCCCGAACACACACAGGGGGGGGGCCGACTCCAAGGCAGTAACGGTAATGCTCTGTGTTGGTAGATGCTGGTTGGTAGGTGCTGCTGGGTGCGACAGTGGAGGCAGAATGCACCAAAGTTGAGTTTTTTTAACTAGCCACCTATCCATGCTGGAAAATTGATTCCACCTAGCTAGCTATTTAAGTTACCAGTGACTAGCAACAAATCAGCTATAACTAGCCTGGAACTGGCAAGCTAGCTGGCTATCAATAAACCACCAAGTGAGTAACTTAAAAGAAACACCTTGCAAAACGAGCAAACTCAAAACTACAAGACTATGAATGTAATTTATAATAACGAGAGTAAAGAATGATCAAGAATCAAAGTTATAAGGCAAAGAGTTTTCATTTGATTGCAAAGAGCTGCTAGCAACAAAGAGGTTCTGCACCGCATGTATAAAGAAGTGTCGTGGTTTGGCGAATGGCGATATGGAAAGAAGGAGCACACCCACAGTTTTGAAATGGCCAATAGGAAAGCAGTGCATATTTGCTGACCATTGATAGATAGATAGATAGATGACTCAAAAATAGATAGATTGTTTTTAATTAGCGATAACTGAGTTTTCATTGGATGGGCAGATGATTCCCCTGGGTGGGCAAGGCTTATCTCTGGGTAGGCAATGCTCAACCCAGCCCACCAGTAGACACGCCCCTGACACACACACACACACACACACACACACACACACACACACACACACACACACACACACACACACACACACACACACAAAGTGGCTGCATAGGATAGACATAGGATGGATGGATTTCAGTCCTGAAATGTCTTTGTGTAGGTTTGTGTGTGTGTGTGTGTGTGTGTGTGTGTGTATGTGTGTGTGTGCGTATGTGTGTGTGTGTGTGTGAGCGAGAGAGGGCGAGGCGAGCGAGCCACGAGTTCAACAGCTTTCATTCATTCACCTCTTGACAGTAATTTGCAGTCACTGACCCGGTGTTCACTGACAGTGTCAGTGTTACTGCACTGACCTCCTGCATATTAATTAGTACTACTATATTCATGTGTGCCACGTCCGTTACCTCTGTTATTGTTTTTGTTTCTGTTCCTGCATGCCACTCGATTCTCCTGGGGATTCCCTCCGGGTGCAACTCCCCCAGACTGCCCACCTAAGGACCTCACCAGGTGTTCCCCATGCCCGTGTTCCTGCCCCTGGCGCGGCAGAGGCTTGTCATCCAATAACTGGCCAGGACCAATGGGAGCAGTCCTCTATATAATCAGTGGCGAGCTGCTGCACGAGGGGGGCAGTGATTTAATCTGAGCTGTCCCCTGTGCTGTGACTCTCGTTTTATTGAGACGATATGTCTGCGACATTTGTCTGTCTAGGCTGGAGCTGGCGAGACTAGTTAACTTGTGTTAACCCGTGATCGAGTCACTCACTGCGGTGGTTTGTTTTGTTTCGAGGTGTGTTCTTTTGTTCTTTCGTTATTTAGGTTTCGTGCCACCCGAAACCCTCGCCGTTTTGTACAATTTTTGTTTCCGTTTTGTAACCGTAATTATTTGTATCTATTTGTGTTTTTGTTACTATCAACAACTGGCTAATAAACTGGCTAATGTGATTTGCCCGACTACATCGGCTCTTATGTTGCTGCCCTTATCCCTAGACCACACCAGGGTTGTAACAACAGTGTCAAGAAGTCCAACAATCAAATTAATTCTTAGAAAAAGAATTGTGGTCAAAAGCACACGGCCGGCAGGTCACGAGGCTTCACCCAAAGTCCATTCTCAGACTCCACATGGTCAGAGTCAATTGATTGCTGAACCATTGCTGAATAACGGCTGCTAAGTGTCTGTGTTTATTGGTATTATTGGCCTTGAGTGATCGTATCATTCGGAGATAAACTAATAATGAAACAAACAAGATAATGAAGCATGAAGTAATTAAACAATACATTGCAGTGTGCTAAAATACAGATAAAGACCACTTTAATGACATCATATATTTTCTTTAAATCCCCAAGAGCCAGCCTCTCTCTCTCTCTTCAACAACCTACCTGTCTTTTTTTTTGGCAGGCCATTAAAATAATTGTGTTAGAACGGTCCAATCTAGATGAGGCTAAACGTGTTTCATTCCATCACGTAAAAGGAAATTGGCTTATTATATAAACTGTAGTTTTTTTGGTGTGTTTGAATACTAATATAGATACTGTATTATAATATTATACTAATATAATACTAATATATATACTGTAGTTAATAAAGATCTCATTATATCACAGGTTATTGCTTCCCCCAAACACATGCTGATGTGCTGATGCTTTTGTGTATTCCAATTCAATCCTGAAGGACTGAAATATAAGTTGTTCTAAATATAACTGATGATTTTGCCACAATATAAAAGGTTAAATACAAATACAAATACAAATATACAAATATAGTATGTGTGGCAACACATTGCGTTTCTCAAACGCCACCAATGCTTCTCACTTAGGATAAGGCATACTTTACCAATCCCAGAGATGGGATCGGGGATGGCATAGTCTGGCAGTATGGCGTTATCTGGGGACATTTTCCCTAAACCATCTCTTTTAGATATATGTCCAACTAAAAGGATCTGTCTAAAATTACAAGGGAATATTTCGGATTGCAATATTTAGCAGTGAGTCCTGTGTTGCAGACGATAATAAATAGTAACAAAGGTAATATGTGTAATTTGACTGACCTTCGAGACATCCAGCGTTGCACTGTGCTCTGTACAGTGTCATTTTACACTGTAATGTCAAATGACACTGTACTCTGTACAGTGTCATGTTACACTGTAATTTCAAATGACTCACAAAAGGTGGAACAATGTTGATGCAGATTTAAGGGGACAGATAGAAAGAAAGAAAAAAAGAAAGAAAGAAAAGAAAAAAGAAGGAAAAGAAAATGAAAAGGTATTTGTGCTCCCGGAGCAACACATAAACCCGTCACATCGCTATGATGGTGTGATTATTTGATTTGGCTCACGCTACGCTGTCACATCTTGTCAGCGAGGTTCAAGCATTTATTTGACCTTGTTCACAACGTTCGTAAACTGTCTGGAAGTCAAAGACATTTGGTCTAAATTTGCTAAAGATCTGTGTCGTTTTTTTTCGAGGCCTTTCTTTCTTCCCGATAAGGTGCCACCCACTGAATTCACAAAGAAACATGTAAACACACACACATACACACACACCACACACACACACATACACAGAACCCCCCCCTCACACACACACACACACACACACACACACAACCCCCCCCCCCCTCCCCACACACACACACACAAGAACAGACACACACAGGGGCACTTTTCACTCACTGGTCTCCCCCATCTCGTACTCGCTGTCTCGGAGCAGTTCGAAGATGTCCACCTCCAGCTTCCCAGTGGTGGAGCGGTTGCTGCTGCGGTTGATGCTGTCTTTGGCCAGCGTGATGGCCAGCCGCTCCCCTCGGCTGCACTCCATAGGGTCATCAAGGATGGCAGCTACAGGGGGGCCACAAAGAGGAATCATATACAGGGATGTATTGGTGTGTGTGTGTTTGTGGTGTGTGTGTGTGTGTGTGTGTGTGTGTGTGTGTGTGTGTGTTTTTGTGTCATATGGTAAAAGCAGCAACAAATTAAATTGAACTGTGACTGAAAAGAGAGGGAATATCACACGGTTTGAGTGTTTCTTCAAAATCTAAATCTGGAGAATTGAATCCTCTCAGAAGAAGTTCTGATCTGAATTTAGACACTCTATGAGATAGCGATGAGAAAAAGAAAGGGATAAATAATACATTGTCCGTGATGATTTATGGCCCTGTCACACCTTGACGCATGCACAAAAACATAAGTTGTAGGTAAGTTATGCGATCGTTGACACACGACCAGGAGACGTCTTGGAAGCGTTCTTCGAAGTTTTCTTCAACACGACGGTGAAATTGATACGGTGATGTTGATACTGCGATGTCTAGTGCGGTTATGGGATGTCTAGTGCGGTTATGTCAGCGTTTTAGAGACATTTTTATATGTTAGCATACGCTGGCTTAATCGTTAAGGTGTGACAGGGCCATTATTCCCCTTGAGTTGGCACAATTATCATACAGCTATCGTACAGAAATGCATGTTGTAAGGGCCTTGCTGCAGCTGCAAATACAGGCTAACCAGTTGAAAGAACAGGAGCTTCAACAGTTAACCAAGTCGAAACCCAAGGTGGGTGATCTCATCTCGAAGCTGGGAGTGACCGATTATAAGGAAGCTTAGCTTTATGCCTTTGAAGCATCAGCCACTCGAGAGGGGTGGCCGAAAGCGCAGTGGGTTGGACTCTTGGCTCCTTTCCTGTCTGGTGAGTCACTTTAAGCATTTCAAGATGTAGATGCCAGTATCAACAAAGACTTTGACAAGCTAAAAGCAGACATTCTGAGCCGCTCTGGCCTTACCAAGTTTAGCCTGGCTAAGCATTTCCATAATTGGACATTTCAACCTGGTCTAACTCCCCGTTCCCAAAAGCACAATTTAATTAGAGTGACAAGAAAGTGGCTGGAACCAGACAGAAACAGCGCTGCAGCCATGATAGAAGCCCTAGCCAGCCCTAGCCAGCCCTAGCCCTAAGACCAGCTGCAACATCCCAAAGTGCTCTGACAGGTGTAGGTGCTTAAGCCACCTAATTGAAGCTGCACTGGGGAAACAGACATTATCCTAGACTCTCAGGAGTAGAGAGAGAACTGAGGAGCACATGGCTGGAAGGAACTGGCAACACTTGTAGAAAAGCGTAATTTTTGTTTGATTAACTGTGCTTGGGGAAAAAGCCCTTTGTGAGGAAATAAAGACAATTTAAACTTTGCTATTTTTACCTGTTTTGCCTGGAACTCTGCACTGCCCAACACTAGCCCGCTGAGACGGCCTATCATGATGTTACAATGTCCGCTTCTTCATTATTGAAGAACAATTAGAGGAAGAAGAACAAAAAGCACAAATTAGGTTTTCTCTGCAGTGGGTCTGTTGAAAAGTTGTTTCCAATTGAGATTGCAAAGTGAACCGTGTTGAATGCCTGGAAGAACCAGGATCTACGAGTACTCTCAAGTCTGGGAGGAAGCGCTGAATTGCACCAGACAATATGTCCTTAGATGGTGTGAATACTGACGCTTGGAACACTGTGGAGCAGCAGTGGTGTGGAACAAGACTCTATGATGATCATGTGACCGAGGATAACAACAATGGACATTCTGCCAAAAGGCAGACAGAGCGTAAACATGTAAATAAAAGCTAATAATAAAAGTTACTGGATTAAGAAAAGTGTCTTCCATTAACAAGGCGCAAGAGCGCATTGACGCAGATGGGGCTGGACAGCAGAGTGTGTTCACTATGGAACTAGGAAAAAACTTTGGTGACAAGAAGCACCACCCTGTGGGATTTTAGGGAGGCGCAGTTTGCGAGTACCCACGACTGTTGGTGATAATGCGGTGGAAATAATGACGATAACTAGCACCTTCTCATCGGGACGGAGCGCTTTCGTTTGTCTGATGCATCCGCAATGCCATAATTATATTGTAATGACGAGGAGCCATTAGCAAACAGAGAAAGGTCATGTGAGGTTTCAACCGTGGTTTAACTGTGACTGGAGAGAGTTGAATGCCCTGTAATGGAGCTTAATCATAGTTACAGCTGAAATAACAATATCCAGAGACAAATGGGGTAATTCAAATACCATCTCCCCATCAAAACAGTGCCCTAAAAAGGCAGAGGGGTTTTGTTGATATTCCTCTCCTTTCTAATATCATGAAGAAAAAATATATTATAAATAAATATATATATACGGTATAATTTAATCCCACACCAGATTCGGGGGCCTATCTTTTTTCAAGATGTGCTATCCTTAAAACACCTTTTAATAATTTTCTAATATGACACGTAGTTTTGAACGTGTTGAGTCAACATTCAGTCTTGCATTGGCAAAGTAATTAAGATCTCCTGTGATATCTACTAAATGTCTGTATGAGGATTACTTTCAACCTTTGTGTCTCACAGATTTTTTGGCCGTATAGAAAATATAGGCAATGCTGCACTTCACTTCACTGTCACAGCATATTGCATGGATAAAGATCCAATAAGCCCCATATCCAATAAGCCATAAAGGGGCTTTGAGGCATATTAACACAGCTTCTTTCACGTTCACATCTCTGCTCCGGTTTGATGCCTCTTAATGGACAAAAGAATGTTTCTACCCACTTTCTAGTCTCTGTGTTTTATATTTAGAGAACACAAAATAAGCATTACATTACCCGTTTTGCCCTTGTGGCCGCATTTAATTCAAGGGCACACGACCCACAAGATGTAAAAGGAACTAGGTGCTGTGATCCCTGTTATTAAGGCACACCGTACATGTCCGTAGCGGATGTACAATTTCCCTCAGACGTTGACATTTGAGGGTGGTCAATATGTGACGGAAGCCCAAGCACTAGCGAGGTGAGGCAGGGTCACCGCGCCCTCATGTTCACACTGGGGAAAACACAAAGTGCCCTGCGACCCCCCCGGAAACCAATCAATGATCGCCCTGAGCTGTTCTGGGGCAGAGCCAGGACGCGGGGGCTGCCCTGCAGGAAGCCACCTGGCGTTGAGGAGGGGGAGGGGGGGGTTAAGAGTGACATCATAGGATTGCTTCCAGGAGAAGAAACGCATTAATGCATCGTCCCCGGGGAACACGGTGTCACAGGGTTTTGCCACGTAAATACAGGCCCCGGTCTCCCCCTATCAAAGGCTTATCAGAACACAGTGGGCACAGCAGGAGCACGTAGCATATGGGTGGTTATCTCAAATGTCATCTGCGATGTGTTGTAAAGATGCAATCCAAGCGCTCCGTTGTGTACTGCCCGCTTTTGAGATGTGATAACCTTGTCTCTCACATTGACAAGTATCAGATCACGCACAACACTATGATTCATTGCACTTTTAGAACAATAGTATGTCTGTCTCTCTCTCTCTCTCTCTCTCACACACACACACACCCACACACACACACACACACACACACACGCACGATGGGAGCTGTCACATTTCTCCTTTAGCCAAGCGAGACCCCATAATTGACACTACATTCAGAACATTGAAGTGTACAGCTCAAAAGCTCAGAAGCTGGATGAGGAGTATTAGTACTGTCTTCTAGTCCATTCTAGCCAGAAGATTCCGCCGTTACGAACGGGATTATTCTACCCAAATATTACAAAAATTGGTAGTGGGAAATACATACCAAAAAGTAAAACAAAATAAAATAATGATGGGTGCCGGAGACTCAACATAAAACATAGCAACAGATAAATGGGAAATGACATTTAAATGTGACCTCCACAATGAGGGAGACTATATACTAACTGGGCTATACCACATGAACCCAATCAGCCAAATCAAGCCAACAGCCAACCAGCAGACAGCCAACCATCAGAGAGCCAACCAGCAAACAGCCAATCAGCAGACAGCCAACCCCTGAAAGCGATAGCTTTAGGGCGCCTTTAAAAAACAAAGAAACACACGATCAAACTGAAAAGGTGTCCAGTGTGTAATAACAACCACTAATTTGTTGTCACACCTTTAATAATAATAATAATACATTTTATTTGTGGGGCGCCTTTCAGGACACCCAAGGACACCTTACAGAGCATATATGCTACAGTGTAGTTGAATGAGAACGGGGGTGATGTCGTCAAATGAATTAGTGCGGGTGCTGATCCGGGCAGCAGAGTTTTGAATTATTTGCAGTCTGTTGAGGAGTTTGATGGGAAGGCCAGTCAGAAGTGCATTAATCAATCCGGGACGTGACAAATGAGTGGACCAGGATTTCAGTGCTGGATTGGGACAGAGATGAGCGGACTCTGGAAATGTTCCGAAGATGGAAGCCCTTCTGGACGGTAAATGGATAAGTCAATGTTGTGTCTGTGAATTAAAGATGAAAGACTCTGTGTCCTCCTCAACATACTCTCCAAGGTGATATGCAGTGTGTGTGTGTGTATATATTTATATATATTTAAATCTATATTATATTTATACGTATTACATCTATACGTATATCAATTATTTTTCAATGTTTCTTAGACAATTAGCTTGCTTTAATTTTCAGAATAGTTAGTTTGTTTTACAGAACACACACACACACACACACACACACACACACACACACACACACACACACACACACACACACACACACACACACACACACAGGTCTTTGAAACACAGACAACAAGAGGGCCTTCAGAAGGTTGTTTACTGTAATCATTTTAATTTCCATGTTAATTGACTGAACACAAAAGTTGAATTGCTGCTACAGCCTCTTCAGAGCTCTATGGTGACATTAATCAACAGAGATGCCAAGCCCTTTGAACATTTAATCAGCAGGGCTGACTCGAAGCCATTTACTTTTAAACTACCGCAATGACATTTTCGAAATTATAGTTTAAGAAATCAGTAAAATAATGTTGACAAGTAACAAATCGAATAATACATTTCACACCTAGAAAGGTACATTTTGACTAGTCAAAGCACGTTCACTGGTAAGAATAGCGATGACCGATATCTAAAGTTGAATTTTGTTGAAAAGGATTGTGACTGGTGTCATTTTCCATTTCAGATAACAACAATTGCATTTTTTCTGATATGTCCCACATATCAGAAAACCATTTTCACCCAAGTCACCCAAATTACTAAATTATTCATTTTGGATGCGGATTATGGATTATGTATATATGCCACTGATGATATCTAGAATTCCTCTCACAATATATGTAACGTAAGAACAATTTTAGATATCTACAATGAACATTTGTTGAATTGAATTGTGGATATCAACAATTTAGATTTCCACTAGAGAGAATTTAATTGTTGATATCAATAATTAACATTTTGAGTGGGAATTCAGTTGTATATGTCCTTTGACTTAGAATTGCAACGAGTCAAAATTACATTACAGATATGTCGACAGATTAATAACACGTCAAAATTGAATTACAGATATCTACAATGGACTGTTGAGTTTGTGTTGTTGGTGGCTGGTTTCAGCAGCCTCCCCTAGCCCCATTTGGACTAATTGGCTGGTGAGAGAGCGTCTGTGTGTGGGTGCCACTCCTCCTGTGCATTTGTTTGTCAGAAAAACAACATGCTAATCATCCCTAACAGGCTTGATAGCCACTTCATTTATTAGCTTCTCAGGACTGCGGCGCTGCGGGGTAATGGGTGGCGCGTTCTCCTTGCACTGGGGTTGGTGTTTCCAGTTCCCTACCTTAATCCATCTTCAACACAAGCCCTGTGGTGTGCGCGATGGAGGAAGGCAGAGGGGCTATCTTACATCATCATAAAACCTCGCTGGAAGAAGCCCTGGTGACATGAGGCTGATTTCCTGCAGTCAAATAATGTAATTATAGCCCTCTTCCTCACACACATACACACACACACACATACACACACACACACACACACATCACGCACAAATCATATTGTGTGGACTGAGGAACACCGTTTCAAGTCTCATTAAAGTTTTATTAATGGTTATGGTCCATGATGATGACCAGTGAGTGTTCACACACACACACACACACACACACACACACACACACACACATACACACACAGTTATTTATTTGACATTACACATTAGGTCGTCCATCTCACCACCCCATTAATCTTCATCTCAGTGATTAAAAGGAGGGTCTTAATGGGTTATGTGTGTTTGTGTGTAGTGTGTGTAACAGAGATCAAGCGGGGAGATGACGAGACCAGAACAGCCCCATTGTTTCTCAGCCCCCCTCAGAGGGCAGAAGACACCTGCAATGTGCATGAAATGTGTGCCACCGAGAAGAAACGAAGACCATTCAAAACATTCAGTGGGTGACTTCCTGAAAGACATACCCAACAGAGTGGAAATAACGACAGATCAGGGAATACCAATGCAGGTAAATAATGTCTTTAGAACCTTAAATAAAACAGACCCGCATGCATCTCAATTGTTCGAAGGAGTGTGAAGAAGTATAAGATAAAGTGTGATGAAGATGAGATACGATTGAAACCTATTGAGTTGGGATAGGAGAAATGTGTGGGCGGGCATGGTGGGGTGTGTGAGGGGCATGTCCTTCAGCCAATGGGCCAATGAGTTGGGCTGTCTGCCTACGCTGGTGATGGTATTTCCAGCTCCCTACCTTAATCAATCTTCAACACAAGCCCTGGGGTGTGCGCCGTGGAGGAAGGCAGAGGGGCTATCATACATAATTAGAAAATCCTCGCTGGTGGAAGCCACGGTGACATGAGGCCGATTTCCTGCATCAAATAATGTAATTATAGCCCTCTTCCTTAACACACACACACACACACACACACACACACACACACACACACACACACACACACACACACACCCCACACACACATGTGCGTGTACACACACACATCACACACATATCATATTGTGTGGACTGTGGAGGCACTGTTGTGATGTCTCATTAAAGTTTTACTAAATGCTGAAGCAGATGATAGTTGACCAGCCGTCAGTTCACACACACACACACACACACACACATACACACACACACACACACACACACACACACACACACACACACACACACACACACACACACACACACACACACACAGTAATTTATTTGACATTACACATTAGGCCATCCATCTCACCACCCCATTAATCTTCATCTCAGTGATTAAAAGGAGGGCCATAATGGGTCCTTTGTGTGTGGTGTGTGTGTGTGTGTGTGTGTGTGTGTGTGTGTGTGTGCATGAGCGTGTGTGTAGTGTGTGTTACAGAGATCACTGGGTGCCAACGAGATGAAATGAAGACCATTTTAACCATTTCAGTGGGTGACTTCCTGAAAGACTAAGAAATAACCACAGATCAGGGAATTCCAATGCACGTAAATAATATCTTAAGGCTAGAAGCATCAATAAAACAGACCTGCATGCATATTACATGTTGGAAGGAGTGTGAAGAAGTATAAGATAAAGTGTGATGAAGATGTGATACGATCGAAACCTATTGATTTGGGATAGGAGAAATGTGTGGGCGGGCGTGGTGGGGTGTGTGAGGGGCATGTCCTTCAGTATGTCATTGCCATTGGTCTGCCCAGCGGAACCGTATGGTAAGGTATGGACGGCCGGTGGGGGACTGAAAGGGAGATGCTCACAGAGGCGAGAGAGAGAGAGAGAGAGATGAATGATGTTTCAAAAGAGGCTGGTGCAAAACGACTCCCTCGGGTTAGCCCGTCTGACAGATAAACGGCTGGGCGGGCTCCTGATGAAAGGGAAAAAAACAAAACTAAAATGTTTTCACATTTCATTTAACTGAAGCCCCCTCCCGCCCCCAGAGGCAATATTAAATAAAACAAATATATATATATATAAATATGACTCTGGAAATCGTTACAACCGGATGCCCTTAGCAAAGACAAAATAAATACAAATGTGTTTTCAAATCACGTTGCCTCTCAAAACATTACAGAACATTGTTCTGTCAATGGCACTAAAACAGAGAGAGCGAGAGAGGGAGAGAGAGATGGGAAGGGAGAGAGAGAAAGAGGGAGGGATATAGAGAGATGGAAGACAAGAAAGAAAGCCCACACTCTAAAAAATGTCCGTGAAATTAACAGTAAAGTGCTGTAAAATCATGACATCAAAAAAATGTAAATAGAAAAACAATGAAGTTGTGTTCAATTCACAGTAATGTTTTGTTAAATACTGAACCAAACACCACTGTTAATTGTACTGTAAGAATATGTTAAATTAATCATATTTCTTTGTACATTTATGGATGACTGTAGTTTAAACACAGAAAAACTGTAATCCAAAAAAGAATACAATGCAGTTAAATGACAACATAACCGTGTTAAAATCATTGTTTTTTTCAGGAAGACTTTTTTATATACAGAAAGAAACGTATTACATTTTAAAAAGTCATATGTTATACTTTACCGAAAATAATCATTTTAAATACAGTATAATTATGTTAATATGAAACCCTTATCCTAACCCTAAAAAACAGATGATGTGTCTGTTTAGAACTGAGTCGGCCTAGGCCTATGATATATATCAGGAGGCAAGTAAAACTATAGTGGGTCACCAATGAAAATAAATTGCATTACATATGAACTATTTTAATAGCCTCCCTGATAAGAACTCCGTAGCAAACAGCCATTGGATATAAAAACATTTGAGTGTTAAACATTCCTCCAATAACAAAATGGATCATTGACCTTCGGCCTAAGGTACTCCGGTACCATGTTCACTTATGAGCATCCTTAAGTTTGAACATGGTGTTTGTTATGGCCAATCCATGACTAGCACAGAAGTTCAATATCAAAACACCACTCTGGTTCAGATCAGGTATGAAGTCCCCCAGAAGTCCCCTATAGGAGCCCCATGCAGGACTCCATCTAGGGTGTCCAAGAAGGCTGAATACTCTAAACTGGTGTTTGGCCCATAGGCACAAACAACAGTCAGAGTTTTCCCTCCCATGACCCTAAGGTATAGGGAGGCGACCCTCTCGTCCATTGGTGTAAACTCCAACAAAGCCGCACAGCCGCACAGAGTCCAACCCCTTTTCAGGAGTGGCTATTTCCAGAGCCAATACTGTGCGTAGAAGTAAGCCCCACCATATCTAACTGGTAGCACTCCACTTCCCGCACAAGCTCAGGCTCCTTACCCCCCCCCATAGAGGTGACAATCCACATCCCCAAAGCCAGTCTCTGTTGGCTGGGTTTGGTCCGTCGCGGCCCCCTGCCTTCACTGCCACCTAACTGGCAGTGAACCCAGCGGTTCGTCCCAGAGATGGGGGGTCCGCAAGATGGAGAAGTGTCCACTTTGCTTCTTTTGGGCTATGCCCGACCAGGCTCCATGGCTAACCTGGCCACCAGGCGCTCCCTGACAGGCCCTCCCTCCGGGCCTGGCTCCGGAAAGGAGCCCTGGCCTTTCTCCGGGCAGGTTAATATCACTTATTTTTGTTTATCTATTGAAGTCTTCTGAACTAGTCTCAGTCTTGTCCCTTTCCTGAGACTAGCTGCCATGGAAAACAATACCAGGAGCACTAGACTTCAGACAACACAGCTCTCAGGTTCACAGGGACACACAAACCGCTCCACCACAATAAGGTTATGGTTCCCGAAGAAAATTAGGATTTCTAATAGACTTTCAATTTTAAATTTATTTTGAGGTGACTGGTCCAAATGGACAGTCAGCTTCTCAGCTGCTTGTCTGTTCTTTATTGTTGCTTCATAGCAACTAATTGTTAATCAGTTGTAAATAGTAAAATTTAAGTTTCAGTTTTTTCATTACAGAATAATGTAATTTGGTCATATAGTGCCTTAAAGCCATTTTAAATGTAATTAATTTCAATGTTAATGATACATTCCCGCAACAATAAACGCCTGTGAATTTCAAACATCAACTCACAGAGCAGTAGGATGGATTTCATTGGAAGACTAAATTATCGCGGGAGCAGCCAGCTTTGTGAAGTTCACGGCGGAGTGCGTGCGCATGTGCAAGGAGCTGTTTCTACAAGACGACACAGAGAATCACCGCTCTGTAAGCGCTAGGAAGATAACTTTTTCTTCAAATGTTAAATACATGACCATTTGTTGTCAGAGAAATACACCGTGGGTGTCTTTTGCAGTCATAATAATAAAGACAAGTCGCCAACTGACCGTGTGTTAATGGTGCATGCACACGGTGGGCGCATGCTTAACGTTAGCTTTAAGCTAAACTATTTTACTTTTTGTAGCGTCATGCAAGGACAGTAACAACTTAAAAAACTTTTTTTTGTTTGCTCTAGATGATTACCTGCAGTTTCTGCAGCAAAATACTAGAGACGTTGAGGGGTTATGTGCTGCATTGTAGAGTTCATAGGAACGTGCCCCATTGTTTTTTCAAGTGTGTCGGCGTCGACAGCAAGCTGACATTTTGAACATACTTAGCTTTTAAAGCTAATTTATATCGGTTACAGCTAGAGATTATGTTACATGTTTCAATTTCACAGAGTAAAATTACTTGTATACCACTTAAAATAGCCTATTGTGGAGAGGCGACCTGTGGCATGTCCAGTAACAAGTTGTGAAAAATACATTCACTGTGAAATCATCATTTACTGCTACTACTGAAAAACTTTTGTCGTTCTCTGTACTTTTGCAGGTACTGTGAAATCACACAAGGTGAGTTTCAGAGTGATGATCCAATGTATGTTGTCCACAACTTACCCCTGAAAGATACGATTCACCAGATGTCAAAGAAATGGTGCTGCTTCTGCTGTCCTACTTGGACGAGAATGAAGACAATGTTATGTGAGGACACATGCCTGGCCAGAGAAGTACAGATGGATGATGTTCACTTGACTCCCACCATTGTTATGTCTGGTAAGTTCACATTTTCTGTCTTGGACTTTATTCATATATCATGAGCACATGAAGCTCAAATTGCTTGGAATGTTGCTTACTTTTTGAAACAATTTTGTTTGAATTATGTTTTTCCTTTTCCCTTTCCCATTCTTCAAGATGGTTCATGCTGAGTGTGGATCAAAACAGACAACATCCTCTTTGTTTCTGCCCTGTGCATGATGTTTGGGAGCTGTTATTCTTTCAACATCCATTACCCAAAAGAGTTGGCATCAACGCAGGAGTTTCTGCAGAGGTGTGTCTTTTTGGATGGACTTTATTGAACATTTTTACTTTATTTAACTGAAACAAATCTGCATTAACTTTTTTTTTTTTACTTTTAAAAGAAAAACTTGAATACAATTATGATTGTTAGGTTTTTTGTTGTTAACAATGCTATTTTATTATTAATACAGGCATCTATTTGGAATTTAATGGGATTCAATGTACAATTAGCGACAACTGCATGTAAATCTTACTGAAATAATTGGTTTAATAGCAGTGGTTTCATGCTTATTCAGCAGAAAAGAGCTGTTGGATTTACCAGTTTAAAATGTTAAAAAAGTGAAAATTACAACAATTTTAAACTGTAAAATATTGAAGTTGTTATGTAAATTGGTTTACATTTTTATTTTATTTTTTAACGAAATTGTTCTGGCAAACAAAGCTGCCAGTTTATTTTCGTAAAAACAACGGATTTTTTTACAATGATATAATAAAGAGTGAAATAGGACATCTATGTATGTTTCCAATCCAAGCAGCAACCCCAGGCTCTGAATCTAATAAGTAGGATGTTACGGCAGATGATGCCTTTATTTAATTGGCCCGATTTGGGGATACTTCCCCACTGAGGAGGGGGGGGGGGTCAGCAGTCTTAGACTCAATAAAGATGGAAGGGAGGAAGGAAGGAAGGAAGGAAGGAAGGAAGGAAGGAAGGAAGGAAGGAAGGAAGGAAGGAAGGAAGGAAGGAAGGAAGGAGGAAGGAAGGAAGGAAGGAAGGAAGGAAGGAAGGAAGGAAGGAAGGAAGGAAGGAAGGAAGGAAGGAAGGAAGGAAGGAAGGAAGGAAGGAAGGAAGGTGGATGGAAAAAAGGACAAAGTATAAGAAAGAGCGATTGTGATGTTCGATTGAGTAAGATTGAGTTCTCAGGTTGGAGAAACACCGGTGAGACATGAAGGTGAGGGAGAGATTTATAGGCAGGGAGATGGTGAAAGAGGCAGACAGAGAAAGAGTGATAGAGAGAGAGTAAAAACAAACATAGTGGGGGGGGAGAGAAAAATATTGAGAGAGAACGAAATGTTAGAGAGAGAGAGAGAGAGAGAGAGAGAGAGAGAGAGAGAGAGAGAGAGAGAGAGAGAGAGAGAGAGAGAGAGAGATAGAGAGAGAGAGAGAGAGAAATACCTGATTACAGCAGATGTAAGAGACCAAGGACAGATTTATGATGATGAGGATGATGTCCATGGTGATGATGATAATGGTGAAGTCCATGGTGTTGATGATGATGATGATGTCCATGGTGATGAGGATGATCATGGTTGTTTACCGAGGGTACATTTACAGAGGCTACATTTAACTTATATACTCATATACCATTTGGCGAGGCTGAGAACAACACCATTAGTTTTGATATTCGCTGTGTTTAGTTTACAGACATGTGTCTGCCATGCTTGATTTCCTTGGTTCTGCTCCATCTCATATTTCCGTTATTCTCCCGCCCAGCGGCATTCCACACAACACACATTGGTCCAATATTAATGAATGAGGAGATCTCCCACAGTTTGCCCTAAAAATTCGGATCACAAGAGTTGGGAAAGTAACGGAATTGGCAAGAAGGGGCTTTGCACTGCAAACAGGTTTTACCGCTAAACGTTGACAACTGCAAAAATAAACAGATTGGTTCATTACACAGATGATTTATAACCTTCAGCGTGGCACAAGATTGCCTGCCCCAGAGATTCAAAAACTGGGCAATTCTCTAGTCTACCTTCCCTGAGGAGATCTAACAGTTTGTGAGTTGGAGTTGCGCTCTCGCTGCTCAACCCTCCGTGCAAATGTCAGAGGAAATTAAAGCAGGTGGCAGAGATATCGCTAGCTCAAGGAAACGACGGTAGTGTTGGCACGCCCTGTTTATACACATACAGATGGATGCCTGTGCACACACAAACACCCACAAACACACAAGCCCAGGTGAGCCTGCACACACACAATACACACAGATTCGTGTGCACACACACACTCACACACACACACACACACACATACACACACACACACACACACTACACCACACCACACACACACACACACACACACACACACACACACACCACACACCACACACACACACACACACACACACACACACACACACACACACACACACAGGTGAGCACATACACATACATACTCAGCCTCATCGGTGCAAGTACACACGAAAGATACAAGATACAAGATTTGTATTGGCCATTTGTAACAAGTACATATGAATGCTTACTCCCCATTCCCTCCCGCAGTATAAATCTCAAAAACAACACGATAAAAATAAAAATGTATACAATAAAATAAACAAAAAAAGAGCAGCAAAGTGACTTAATGCTAGGTTCCCACTATCACGATTCGCGGCACGATTGAAATTGTGGTCTTAATCGTGGACTAATCGTGGGGATCCTATCAGATCTTATCAGATCTTGAGGTCAGTCGTGGCAATCGTGTTGATAATAGAAACTTTTTGAACGGTTCAAAATTGTTCTACAATCAACACGATCAACACGATTTTTGTCAATCGGGATCATCGTATCAGATCGTATTGCATCGTAAACAAAGCGCGACATATCGCATCTAATCGTGGTGATCGGGATCGAGACAAGACAAACACCACGCTCTGTTGAGATGTGTTGCGATCTCCCACGATCTGTCACGGTCTGTTACGCTCTGTCGGGTCCCATTGCTCAAGACCTGACACGAATGACTCACAAGCAGATAGGTTGATACGAGAAGATGCGAGTAGTTACGTTTTTACACAAACGCTCACGATCTGTTACGAGTTGTCATTATCCGCAACTCCTGCCATCATCAATGGTTGAGGGTTGTGGTGTTCAATCTGTAAAAGTTCAAGAAACAATGATGTCCATGGTCAGTCGGGCTGTATATATACCTGTCGGGGTCTAATCGTAGCTCAAATCTTGATCACCCTCGATCATGATCGTGAAAGACATCGCGGCCACAATCGTATCCTATCGTAACGGAGCGCATCGGTTCATGATGAACGTATCGGAACGTATCTGCACGTACCAGATCGTCTCAATTCGGGGAACCCGATCGTGATGATCGGGTCAAATCAAGACCCAATCGTGGACTCGATCGAAACAATCCTATCGGAACGTATGTGATCGTATCTGAACGGGAGATCAGACCGTGACAGATCGTGACACCTGAAATTGACAAATCGTGACCAGATCGCATCCGAGCGCAACAAATTGTATCAGAACGTATCGACTCGCATTACCTCATATCCAAACCTGAAATTTCAGAGAAATTCCACGATCAGCTACAAATGGCCAATCGTGGCGTTCGTAACAGATCGCACGACAGTGGG
>CM050999.1:24094785-24107285 GCA_027704905.1 Muraenolepis orangiensis
CGACGTCACGCAGCCTCCGTCTGCTGACGTCACGCAGCCCCCCGTCTGCTGACACCGCGCCGTATCCACCCGACGACGTCACGCAGCCTCCGTCTGCTGACGTCACGCAGCCCCCGTCTGCAGACGCCGCACAGTACCCGCCTGACGACGTCAAGCGGTCCCCGTCTGCTGACGCCGCGCCGTACCCGCCCGACGACGTCACGCAGCCCCCGTCTGCTGATGCCGCGCCGTATCCCCCCGACGACGTTACGCGGTCCCCGGCTGTTGACTACAGAGGGGGTTCAGAGCAGACCCCTGAGGAGGTCCCGAAGGAGACCCTTAGAGGAGACCCCTGGAGGAGGGTCCAGAGGAGACCTCCAGAGAGGACTCCCACCGACCTGGGCAGAAGGGGTGGCTCTCTTCCCGGGCCCCACCCGCCCACCAAATCTCCTCCACCCCCCGGATCATCGACTGGGACGCAGACGGTCCAAAGGGGCGGGGTTGGCCCCCGCGCCGCTACTGTCGGGATCTGTTCTTTTCCCTCAACTGCCACCGGAACACCCCTTCAAGCCGGTTGGACGCCAGGAGGCGCCCGTTGAGGGGGGGGTACTGTCACGGTTACGGTGGTTGGCAGGGGGCGTGGCCAAGCCACGTGCGCTGGCCACACACACACACACACACCTGGACTCAATTTCCCCCGTGTAATTTGTTCATCACCTCACCTGGGTATATATACGTTGTCTTTCCTTTACCCCAGCGTGAGGTCGTTACTCTACTTTCACGTAGTTCTCCCGTCTGGTACCCATCGCCTGCCAACTACCTGCCGGTACTCCGCACCCGATACCCCCGGTACAGACTCCTTCCCCTGTCCCGGACTACCCGCCGGTACTCCGCGGATCGTCCTCCCCGTGTACCCTTGTGTTTTGTGTGTGTTTTTGGAAATAAAGCCGTCTCGTATCACTCTCCACTTCCAACCCACTCCTCTCACGTGACATTGATCGCACATTGGAAACACTGTCCTTTGGAGCAATATCATCCACTGTAATTTCAATATTCCTTGTAGCATCATTATCAGTCACCTTTTCATTTGATCAATCCATTGTAATACACCGTCTTTGAATTCATCCACTGGTATTATTTTAGGGATGTACCACTCACTTTGATCAAGTTTAACGTCATCCTCTGACATTACTGACAATAAAGTTTTGACAGAATCATTTACATCATTCAGTTCTTGATATGCTTTGTTGAACTCGTTTTCCACTTTTGATTTAACAATTTCCACCTTGCATGTGTGCTTCATTAAATCAGAGATTTCATTTTTCCTTCTGGTTAAAACACCCAATTTGGCGCTTCTAGATGCTTTCAATTCTTGTAATCTATTGGAATGTACAGCATCAATTCCTCCCCCAAACGTTCCATTTTTCCTTGTTGTTCCTTTAATGTTATGCGCAAGCATTACAAGCCGGGTTTGTTCCTTTAATGTTAATGCGCAAGCATTACAAGCCGGGTTTTTGACGATGTGGGATCCACAGCCTTGGTTGACGCGCGCATGAGCTTTTCCGTAGAAAACAGCAGTGTGTGGTGAGTTACATAATTCACCTGGGAACTATGGTTGGGGGGGCGTGCTCCCGCACGGACTGTTTTGAGCACCGGACTTGTTCTTGTTCCGGTTAGCGTTCTAGTTGCTACTGTGTGTTTTTATATGGCTAATAAAACCACAAGTTCCTCTTTTGATACACCGCCTCCGACTCCCATCTTTCGGCACTACATTGGTGACCCCGACATAAGTCTCGTCGAAGTATCCGAGACAGAACAGAACATGGCAATTAGCCCCTTTTTCGTGAAATTGCCGGAATTTTGGGAAAATGCAGCCGCGGCGTGGTTCGCACAGACGGACGCTCAACTCGCCCTCCGCGGGATAGACGATGACGAGACACGCTATCTACACGTTGTCACGGCACTGGGTAGCTCCACGGCGTCTCGGTCGGTAAGCTTCATTACCAATCCCCCCTTCCTGGGTAAATATGAGGCTTTCAAGAGCTATCTGCTTAGGACTTTCGAGTTGTCTCGACGGGAACGAGCCCGACGTCTTTTGGCGATGCGTGGCCTAGGAGACAACAAGCCCTCCGTACACATGGACATCATGCTAAAGCTGCTAGGTGCGGAGGAGCCAAATTTTTTGTTCATGGAGATGTTTCTGCAACATATGCCGCCACACGTCCAGACAGCGCTCGCTAACACCCACATAACGGAGCCCCGCGAGTTGGCTGAAGAGGCTGACCGTTATTTCCTGGCTACCCAGTGTTTCGCCCCAGAAGTGCTGGCCCCGACACGTAGCTACACCCCGCCTGGCAGGGATGTTGCTAGCCAGGCGGGAACACCCGGGACCGCTAACTGGGCCGTGCTAACACTGGCATGTGTTATTTCCACGCTCGTTTCGGACCAAAAGCCAAAAAGTGCGTTCCCCCCTGTAACTACAAGCCGACGGGAAACGACAGGGCCTGCGCTCAGTAGTGGCCGCGAGCGTGGGCATAACAAACCGGCTCCTGTTCATCAGGGACTCTTGCTCCGGGCGCAAATTCCTTTGCAGACACCGGGGCTCAGAGGAGCGTCCTGCCAGCTTCTGTGGGCGAACACCGCAAGAGGAGACCACGGCCCGCGTTTGATGTCCGCTAATGACACCCCTATCAGCACCTATGGCACGAGGACACAGTAGACCTGTGTTTCGGGGGACAGCGGTTCGACATGGGACTTTGTCACGGCCCGACAATCTCTTTCCCCCCTCCTCGGCGCGGATTTCCTGTGCGCCCCCGTGGCTGCTGGGGGACGTTAAGAATCAGCCGCCTGGTGGACCGCTATGACGTTTTCCTCGCTCCGCCTATGCGTCCGCGGCGAGGCAGCATACGGCGGGCTCTCCAGCTCACTCTTCGGAAAAAAAAAAAAGGTAACAGCTACCAGCGACTTCTCGGTGAGTTTCCCAGCTTGACGCAGCCCACTTTCTCCGCCGCCACCTACTAAACCACGGGGTCGAGCACCACATCGACACTAACGGCCCTCCGGTCTACGCTAGTGGCCCGACGGCTCACCCTGACAGGCATGGCGGTCCTAAGGCTGAGTTTGGCCAATATGGAACGTCTGGGCATCATCCGCCGCTCAGAACAGCCCGTGGGCATCACCCGCTCCCACATCGTCCTCCAAGCCCAGACGGGCGGGTGGCGGCCGTGGTTGAAGACTACCGCCGCCTTAACGACGCTACTACTCCGGACCGCTACCCGGTCCCTCACATCCAGGACTTCTCTGCACACTGGCGGGCAAGCTGGTGTTCTCCAAGGTGACTGGTGCGTGGCTACCACCAGGTTCCGGTACACCCCTCAGACGTTTCCCCAAAACGTCGGGGTAGTCACAGCCGTTCGGGACTTTTTGAGTTCTTGCGCATGCCGTTTGGTCTTAAAAACGCAGCGCAGTCTTTCCAGCGGTTAATGGATGCGCACTAAGGGAACATGCCATTCTTTTTGTCCTACTTGAGATGACATACGCGTCGCCAGCTCCTCTGAGGAGGAGCATCAGGCACATCTGCGGATCCTTTTCGAAAGGCTTACAACACGGCCTTATTGTCACCCGGCAAGTGTCTTGTTTCGGGTGTCCTCCAGCCACTTTCCTGCCTTCGGTCATCTCATCGACACCAAAGAGGGGGGCCCGCTCCCCCTCCCGGCGAAAGTGGAGGCTGTATCCGCTTTTCTCCCTTGTCCAACCCCGACTCACACAGGCTCGGGCGCTCCCCGGGGGTTCCTCGGGAATGGTAACCTTTTAAACCACCGTGTTTTCAATTCCGCCGGGCCCGCCCACGACCATGATGGCGCTCCCTGTACGAGGCTCGTCAAGGACAAGTCCCCCCCCCCCGGCCCAGGGAGCCATCGACTGGACTGCCGAAATGGAGTCTGCGTTCGATCCACCAAGGCCGCCCTGAGCCAAGCCGCCATTTTGGCTCACCCGTCGGCACAAGCCCTATCGATATACCACCGATGCGTCCTACTATGCCGTCCGGAGCGGTACACGAGCAATGGTCTCACGGCGCCTGGCGAACCGCTCGCCTTTTTCAGCCCGCATTTGCCCCAGGAGCGCAAGTACAGCACGTTCGACAGAGAACTACTTGCCTCTGTTGGCAATTCGCCACTTCCGGTTCCTGCGGAGGGTCGCGAAACTTTTGCGCGTTTTGTGGACCACAACCGCTCACATTCTTGCATGTCCAAGGTGGCAGAGCCGTGGTCCGCCCGCCAACAGCGGACAGCGTCGCATATATCGAGTATACGACGACATCCGCACTCGCTGGGAAAGCCAACGTGGTCGCGGACTGCCTCCCAGAGCGGTCATCGGAGCCGTGCTCAGCTGGGCCTCGACTACTCAGCATGAGCACGGACGCAGCCTTGACCACGGGATCCTGACCCTCAGAGCTTTCCAGACACAGGTTGCGCCTGGAGGAGGTCGCGGTCGGCGACTCAGGCGCAATGTTGTGGTGTGATGTCTCCACGGGCCACGCCCGTCCGCTATTCCCTGTGAACTGGCGCCGACCCGTTTTTTCGCGATACAACTTTCCCACCCCGGCAGGAAGCCTTCCGTTAGGCTAGTGTCCTGCAAACATTTGTGTGGCAGTGACTCAGAAGGACCGTGAAGACCTGGGTTGACAAATGCGTGCCTGTCAACGGGCTAAGGTGCACCACACACTAAGCCCCTTCGGCCTTTTTAAGGTCCCGAGAGAGGTTCGACACGTAATGTGGACCTCGTGGTTCCCACTTCCCACATCTCATGGTTTCACCTACCTCTTTCACTATGGTGGACAGGACGACCGCGCTTGGCGCGGCGAGGCCGTTCCCCTCACCTCAGGCAGCGGCAGCTTCGCGACGTGGCCGCGCGGTTCATGTGTCATGACGGGGCAACGTGTGGTCCGCGCGTGTGCGGGCTACAGAGGGCCGTGCCGACCTCCCTCCTCTGACCGCAACCCCCGCGCGGTTGTTCCCGTTTACGTCGGAGCTATGGAGTGCGGTTGCTGAAGTTTCTGGGGGTCCAAGCTACATCGCACCACACCGCCTATCACCCCAGGGCTAAACGGTTTTTGTGTGAGCGGTTCCAACCGATCCATGAAGGCAGCCTAGCCTAGCGTGACGGATGGCAAAACTGGGTGGGATAAGCTTCCGCTTGGTCGCGTGATGTGCCATTCGGCCTCAGGTGGCGCCCCCTAGAAGAGGACCTGCACTCCTCGTTCGGCACGGAGCTGGTGTTACGGCCAGACTCCGACGGGTCCACACTTTGGGGATTTTTACTATTCCGGAGGCCAAACATGCCCTGGGTCTGCCAGGCCACGGCAATGCTGCCTACCCTCATCCCCTGACTGGAGCAAGACCGCCGGCGCATCCGTTCCCGGTCCCCACGTCGCGCTGCTAACGGCACTCACTGGCGTTTTCCAGGGGTCCCCCTCCGGGAGTCGTGCCGCTCCGGCAGGTTTTGTTTTCATCCGTCACGACGCCCACCGCGGTCCTCCCTACTGTCCCCCTTTACGACGGACACCGCTTCAGGGTCATAAAGACTGCTTAGCGGGATAAGGACCTGGGTGAGGGAAGTGGACCGTTTGGCAGTGCATTAAGCGGAGCCTATCTCCGTGGACAGGATCGTAAAGCACGGCCTCCATGTGGACGTTTTCCAGGCCCATTTGGAGTTGGAGCCCCCATACCCCACGTGCATTAGGGTGCCGTCCTCCCCTGTTTCACGCCGCCCCCTCCAGCCCTAGTTGGAGTCCCCGACTCGTTTGGACCCTTACCCTCCAATTTTGTCGAGGCGCGGACGCACTGGGGGGGGGAGGGCCCCGCCCTCCTCAACACACGTCCGTCCTTTACTACGCCGGGGTCGCGTCGTGGTCCCTCCCCGGCGCGGGATTTTGACTATGGGTCATTCTGGGGGGCTTGTGTGGTGATTTTACTAATTCCCTGGGAACTATGTTGGGGGGGGCGTGCTCCCGCACGGACTGTTTTGAGCACCGGACTTGTTCTTGTTCCGGTTAGCGTTCTAGTTGCTACTGTGTGTTTTTATATGGCTATAAAACCACAAGTTTCCTCTTTTGTACACCGCCTCCGACTCCCATCTTTCGGCCTACAAGAGATGAGTTTGTTTGGTTGTAGAAAATGGTATTTATTGTCATTTACTTGAAGCTTTGTTTAGGCGTGGATGGTTTTCTTACCATACACGTGGAGGTGTGCGGCTTATTCCCGTTGCCTGTTGTCCTGGGTTCCCTATTGCTAAAATGGAGTTCATAAATCCGTAGGCGCTTGCGACGGTCCAAAAACCGTCTGGGGCTGCGCGCCTTGCCAGTTCCCAGTGTGTTGTAGCCTAGGGGGGATCCGGACAACTTCTTCTATTTGGATCATAAAAGACGTGAAATGTCCCGTGTTCACACGCGTCAAGGTGCTGCAAGTCACCGTTCGAAACAATTGGCAATGGACCCGGATCCCGCCTCCCACAGTTGTCGAAGCAGAATCAAAACACGCATACAACAAATTCACTAACAAATAAAAGGGTGTTATCAATCAAGTTATTCGTGCCACTCGTTTTCCAACAATATCGCAGCTCATAATCAAACAAAAATAAATAAATAAAAAAAAAATAATAAGGACTGAATCGGCTCCAACACTCGCTTAACTTATTGTCCATAGACTGTACATTAGCCATTAGAAATGGTGGGTAGTGGGGGGCGATCGTATCGACACTCAGCCTGACTAGCACGCCGGCTCGCTTCCTCCTTCTTCCTGCAAAGCTTGCGTGTAATCGTGCCCAAGCTGGTCGGAGATAATCCAGCGTGACTTTGGGTGGAGCCTCCGAGTCGTACGAATGAAAACGGCGAGAGACTGACCGATCTGATCTCCATAAGTGTGGGAAAATTTCCATACTGAACGTGCTGCTAGCTTTCCTGTACAAAGATAGTCGCGATAAAAATAATAAATAACCGGCAGCTCTTGTACGGACACAATACTTACTATGGGTTACATTTTTGATATGTACAGTACATGTTTTTTTCGTTTTTTTTACAAAAATCTTTCAAAAGCATTTAAAGTGCCAGTAGTATCAGCAGCAGTAGCAGCAGCATCATGAATATAGTGCAGTTCAGTGCAGTAACTGTGATGAGTCCAGAAGATCCAGCAAAGTATGTAAGTGTGATGTTAATGACATTATGAAAGTGAAAGTGGCAGCACTCCTAGCCGTTTAGTAGGCGCACTGCCTGTGGATAAAAACTATCCTTAAACCTGGTAGTACTTGTACGGATGCTGTACAAATGGCGACCAGAAGGTAGGGGGGAGAAGAGATGGTTGCAGTCCTTTATGATGGACATGGCCTTCTTCCGACATCTGGTCCTAAAGATCTCCTCAATGCATAGAAGATCTTCTCTGCCGTCCTCACGACTGTCTGGATGGCTTTCTTGTCCCGTGCAGTGATGTTGCCGTACCACACAGTGACGGCACTCGTCAGGACGCTCTCTACGGTGCCTAGAAGTTCACTAGCCACCTCTGGCCTATACCGCTTTTTATGAGGCACCGCAGAGCATAGAGGCACTGGTGTGCCTTCTTCAGCATGACCTCTGTTTTGAGGGTCCACACCAGGTCATCGGAAATCTGTTGTCCCAGGAAACGGAAGCAGCTAACGACTTCCACTGGTGTCCCGTCCAGGCTGATGGTGGAGTGGGTGCCCCGGTGGCTCCTGAAGTCCACGATGAGCTCCTTGGTCTTTCTGACATTCAGTGCGAGGCTGTTGTCCTCAAACCATCACATCAGCTGGACCACCTCATCTCTGTGCTCCGTTTCCTCGCCCTCACTTATCAAGCCGATGACTGTGGTGTCGTCTGCAAACTTGATAATCCGATTATTGCTGTGCGTGGCAGTACAGTCATGTGTGTACAGCGAGTACAGCCGGGGACTGCGGCAGCAGCCTTGGGGTGCTCCGGTGTTGAGGACCAGAGTGGATATGTTGTTCCAAATCTTCACCAGAGGCCTGCCCGTAAGGAAGTCCATAATCAAGTTACAGATGGGGGCGCCCAGACCTAGGTCCCTCAGTTTCAGGACCAACTTGGAGGGAACGATGGTGTTGAACGCCGAGCTGTAGTCAATGAACAGCAGTCTGACATAGGTGTTCCTCCTGTCTTGGTGCTGCAGGGCCGTGTGTAGTGCCAGGGAAATGGCATCGTCTACAGACCTGTTTGGTCTGTATGCAAACTGTAGTGGGTCTAGGGACTCAGGGATGGACATGTTTATATGCAACATTACAAGTTGATCCTGGCACTTCAAGGCTATGGGTGTTAAAGCCACTGGACATTAATCATTGAGGCATGTCACCTTGGTCTTTTTGGGTAACGGCACAATGGTTGTCACTTTGAAGCTCGCTGGGACGACAGACTGTTACAGTGATGCATTGTAGATGTCGGTGAACACAGGAGCCAGCTGGTCAGTGCAGGTCTTGAAGACGCGGTATGGTTCTGCAAACCTCAGACTCGGACAGTTGTAGAACATAGTCCTCTTGGCTAATGTTCAAGTTGTTGGTCGGCTCGTGGTCCCTTTCAAAGCGAGCAAAAAACTTGTTTAGCTTGTCTGGTAGGGTAGGGTCATTGTTTGTGACTGGCCCTGAGCTTGTAGTGGGAGAGGACACTCAGACCTTGCCACATACGTCTGTTGTCAGAGACCCCGAACTGTAATTCCAATTTGTTTTCGTAATCCAATTTACCCTTCTTGATGGCTTTTTTGTTCTGGGAGTTCGTACTTGGCCTTCTTGTAGAGATCGGAGTCGCCCGTTGTGAAAGCGGTACTCCGTTCCTTAAGTTTGTTCCATATGTCAGCATTCATCCATGGTTTGCGGTTTGGAAATGAGCGAACAGACCTGGTCGGGATGCATTCTTCCACTAGCCTCTTAATGTATGCTGTGACATGATCTGCATACACATCAAGGTCAGTGGTCTTGAATACACTCCAGTCAGACCCCCTGCAGGTGTAGTACGGCATCGTCTCTCCAGCAACGCACGTTCTTTACAACTGTCGGCATGGACTTCAACTTCTGCTTGTAAGCAGGAAGTAGAAGCACAGAGGAGTGGTCTTATTTGCCGAAATCCGGCCGTGCAACAGCACGATAAGCGTGCTTAATGGTGGTATAACAGTGATCAAGAGTCTTGTTCTGTCTGGTCGGACATGAGATGTGATGATAGATGTTTGGTATTAGCTTTTTTAAATTGCAGTGGTTAAAGTGCCCCGCTACAATGGGGACTGTCTCCGGATAGCGATTCTGAAGTTTGCTCACTTCAATGTAAAGTACGTCAAATGCGATGTTCGCGAGAGAGAGAGAGAGAGAGAGAGAGAGAGAGAGAGAGAGAGAGAGAGAGAGAGAGAGAGAGAGAGAGAGAGAGAGAGAGAGAGAGAAATACCTGATTACAGCAGATGTAAGAGACCAAGGACAGATTTATGATGATGAGGATGATGTCCATGGTGATGATGATAATGGTGAAGTCCATGGTGTTGATGATGATGATGATGTCCATGGTGATGAGGATGATCATGGTTGTTTACCGAGGGTACATTTACAGAGGCTACATTTAACTTATATACTCATATACCATTTGGCGAGGCTGAGAACAACACCATTAGTTTTGATATTTGCTGTGTTTAGTTTACAGACATGTGTCTGCCATGCTTGATTTCCTTGGTTCTGCTCCATCTCATATTTCCGTTATTCTCCCGCCCAGCGGCATTCCACACAACACACATTGGTCCAATATTAATGAATGAGGAGATCTCCCACAGTTTGCCCTAAAAATTGGGAAAAGAGTTGGGAAAGTAACGGAATTGGCAAGAAGGGGCTATGCACTGCAAACAGGTTTTACCGCTAAACGTTGACAACTGCAAAAATAAACAGATTGGTTCATTACACAGATGATTTATAACCTTCAGCGTGGCACAAGATTGCCTGCCCCAGAGATTCAAAAACTGGTAGGGGGGAGAAGAGATGGTTGCAGTCCTTTATGATGGACATGGCCTTCTTCCGACATCTGGTCCTAAAGATCTCCTCAATGCATAGAAGATCTTCTCTGCCGTCCTCACGACTGTCTGGATGGCTTTCTTGTCCCGTGCAGTGATGTTGCCGTACCACACAGTGACGGCACTCGTCAGGACGCTCTCTACGGTGCCTAGAAGTTCACTAGCCACCTCTGGCCTATACCGCTTTTTATGAGGCACCGCAGAGCATAGAGGCACTGGTGTGCCTTCTTCAGCATGACCTCTGTTTTGAGGGTCCACACCAGGTCATCGGAAATCTGTTGTCCCAGGAAACGGAAGCAGCTAACGACTTCCACTGGTGTCCCGTCCAGGCTGATGGTGGAGTGGGTGCCCCGGTGGCTCCTGAAGTCCACGATGAGCTCCTTGGTCTTTCTGACATTCAGTGCGAGGCTGTTGTCCTCAAACCATCACATCAGCTGGACCACCTCATCTCTGTGCTCCGTTTCCTCGCCCTCACTTATCAAGCCGATGACTGTGGTGTCGTCTGCAAACTTGATAATCCGATTATTGCTGTGCGTGGCAGTACAGTCATGTGTGTACAGCGAGTACAGCCGGGGACTGCGGCAGCAGCCTTGGGGTGCTCCGGTGTTGAGGACCAGAGTGGATATGTTGTTCCAAATCTTCACCAGAGGCCTGCCCGTAAGGAAGTCCATAATCAAGTTACAGATGGGGGCGCCCAGACCTAGGTCCCTCAGTTTCAGGACCAACTTGGAGGGAACGATGGTGTTGAACGCCGAGCTGTAGTCAATGAACAGCAGTCTGACATAGGTGTTCCTCCTGTCTTGGTGCTGCAGGGCCGTGTGTAGTGCCAGGGAAATGGCATCGTCTACAGACCTGTTTGGTCTGTATGCAAACTGTAGTGGGTCTAGGGACTCAGGGATGGACATGTTTATATGCAACATTACAAGTTGATCCTGGCACTTCAAGGCTATGGGTGTTAAAGCCACTGGACATTAATCATTGAGGCATGTCACCTTGGTCTTTTTGGGTAACGGCACAATGGTTGTCACTTTGAAGCTCGCTGGGACGACAGACTGTTACAGTGATGCATTGTAGATGTCGGTGAACACAGGAGCCAGCTGGTCAGTGCAGGTCTTGAAGACGCGGTATGGTTCTGCAAACCTCAGACTCGGACAGTTGTAGAACATAGTCCTCTTGGCTAATGTTCAAGTTGTTGGTCGGCTCGTGGTCCCTTTCAAAGCGAGCAAAAAACTTGTTTAGCTTGTCTGGTAGGGTAGGGTCATTGTTTGTGACTGGCCCTGAGCTTGTAGTGGGAGAGGACACTCAGACCTTGCCACATACGTCTGTTGTCAGAGACCCCGAACTGTAATTCCAATTTGTTTTCGTAATCCAATTTACCCTTCTTGATGGCTTTTTTGTTCTGGGAGTTCGTACTTGGCCTTCTTGTAGAGATCGGAGTCGCCCGTTGTGAAAGCGGTACTCCGTTCCTTAAGTTTGTTCCATATGTCAGCATTCATCCATGGTTTGCGGTTTGGAAATGAGCGAACAGACCTGGTCGGGATGCATTCTTCCACTAGCCTCTTAATGTATGCTGTGACATGATCTGCATACACATCAAGGTCAGTGGTCTTGAATACACTCCAGTCAGACCCCCTGCAGGTGTAGTACGGCATCGTCTCTCCAGCAACGCACGTTCTTTACAACTGTCGGCATGGACTTCAACTTCTGCTTGTAAGCAGGAAGTAGAAGCACAGAGGAGTGGTCTTATTTGCCGAAATCCGGCCGTGCAACAGCACGATAAGCGTGCTTAATGGTGGTATAACAGTGATCAAGAGTCTTGTTCTGTCTGGTCGGACATGAGATGTGATGATAGATGTTTGGTATTAGCTTTTTTAAATTGCAGTGGTTAAAGTGCCCCGCTACAATGGGGACTGTCTCCGGATAGCGATTCTGAAGTTTGCTCACTTCAATGTAAAGTACGTCAAATGCGATGTTCGCATCAGCCCGTTGTTGTATGTAAACCGCCGACATGAGAATAGCGGAGATTTCCCTTGGCAAGTAAAAAGGGCGACACTTGATTGTCAGTCATTTCAGAATAGATGAGCAATGTTGAGAAAGCACCTGAACGTCCTTGCACCAGCTGTTGTTCACCAAGCAGCATACGCCCCCACCTTTGTGCAGTGCAACCACCAGAATCCCGGTGGTTGCACTGCTTTGCCAGGAATCACAGAGGACAGCCATGTTTCCGTAAAAATCATGGCGCAACACTCCTGATGTCCCGCTGCGAGGCGATACGACAGTTTAGTTTGTCGGACTTGTTTGCGAGAGACGTTGGCGAGGAGAATGCTTGGTAGGGATTGTTTGAATCCCCTCCGGCGTGTCCTAACCAGTAGGTCGCCACGGGACCCTCTCCTGCGGGCGTGTTTGTTGTTGCCTTGGGGCTTGATGGCTCCCTTCCTTTGTCCCGCCGGATCTCCACAG
>CM050999.1:24113034-24123034 GCA_027704905.1 Muraenolepis orangiensis
TGCAGTGGTTAAAGTGCCCCGCTACAATGGGGACTGTCTCAGGATAGCGATTCTGAAGTTTGCTCACTTCAATGTAAAGTACGTCAAATGCGATGTTCGCATCAGCCCGTTGTTGTATGTAAACCGCCGACATGAGAATAGCGGAGATTTCCCTTGGCAAGTAAAAAGGGCGACACTTGATTGTCAGTCATTTCAGAATAGATGAGCAATGTTGAGAAAGCACCTGAACGTCCTTGCACCAGCTGTTGTTCACCAAGCAGCATACGCCCCCACCTTTGATCTTCCCCGTGGACTCACCTGTTCTGTCTGTCCGAAACAAAGAGAATCCCGGTGGTTGCACTGCTTTGCCAGGAATCACAGAGGACAGCCATGTTTCCGTAAAAATCATGGCGCAACACTCCTGATGTCCCGCTGCGAGGCGATACGACAGTTTAGTTTGTCGGACTTGTTTGCGAGAGACGTTGGCGAGGAGAATGCTTGGTAGGGATTGTTTGAATCCCCTCCGGCGTGTCCTAACCAGTAGGTCGCCACGGGACCCTCTCCTGCGGGCGTGTTTGTTGTTGCCTTGGGGCTTGATGGCTCCCTTCCTTTGTCCCGCCGGATCTCCACAGGTAAGTCCCAGTGCTTTGTTGCATTGTCTGTGGTTGTATTTGTACACAACGTTACTGCATTGTACACCGAGACACACACACACACACACATACACACCCGCACACACACACACACACACACACACACACACACACACACACACACACACACACACGCACACACACACACACACACACACACACACACACACACACACAAGGTATTCAGACCGGGCAGTAAAGGGCTTTTTAGAGTAACACAGTGTTATCCTTTACAACCATATCAAAGACTGTCTCAGTGAGTCTTTGATGTACCAGAACTGGGGGATATGGACAGACACCCAGGAACAGGCTCATTCACTCCAGTGGATAAGTACCCAGCGAGTTCCTTGTGTCTCCTTTAAGGCCATGCCAGCCTAATGCAGTCCTAATCCACAGCATGGAAAGACCCCCCTGTGGACACACACCAGATATCAGCCACTAACAGCTTCAGTGCTGGATCACGATCGTCTGGTGTGTTCGGTCGTCACTGAGAGCCGCTTTGCAGTCGGAGTCTGGATATCAAGGTCCTGTTGTGGAGGCTTTATGGACCTGTTAAGGCCCCGGAAAGGGTCAGCCTCTCTCTCAGTGGCTTTATCTTCCTGTCCTCCTTCTCAATCACTCTTAAACCCATCCAGAAACAGTCACATATTGTATCATCTTCCTGCACATGAACACAAAGACACACACACACAAATGCTCTGCTAAATTGCCATTAATATTAATACGATATTGACTCTGTTTTTTGCAGGGCAGAAAGCAACAGATGCAGCTGATGCAGCTGACATGGTGGCCTCTCCAAGTATATATATCAACAATATATCAGCATGGTAGACAACTGTAAGTGTCCCAACGTCGCACAGAAGCAGAAATGTATCGCACAGAAGCAGTGACTGTAGCGCAAGGTTCTCTCTCTCTCTCTCTCTCTCTCTCTCTCTCTCTCTCTCTCTCTCTCTCTCTCTCTCTCTCTCTCTCTCTATGTACAATAAGTACATTACGTTGTACATTACAGTATGTTTTAAGACAACAATGGACTTACAGTATAGGAACTGTTTTGTTGTCCATCTGTAACTTGGAACTAAGAACTAGGAACATAAAATAAGGCTGGCACACAAAGCAAATAACCAAGACTCAATAAACTATATCTGGTGACACTACCCAATAAAGCCCCACAGCAGCAAAGACAAAGTCAACCCTGTAAAGATTGATCTCTTATAATAAAACACTGATAGGGATGCAGACCAGAACAATATGAAGGGCAGGGAAAACAGTTAAAGAGTGAAACTACTTCTTTAGGTCTTCCTTTAAAAGGGGGAAAAGGTGCGCCGTTAGAGGAAGCGTTTGAGTCCACTGAAATAATCGTATACATTCATGCAGCAGTGGTGGTAGGCGAGGAATCAACGGGGGGAGAGAGAGAGAGAGAGAGAGAGAGAGAGAGAAAGAGAGAATAAAAACATCGCGAAAACAACAAATCTGACCAATAGACCAAAATCTCTTGATTTGCTTATTCAAAGCTTTTATTTTAACCCTGTTCTCTAACTGAGTATCTAAGTGTTGTTGTCTTGTACTGTCCCCCTTCCCATTCCCCTCCGCATTCCCCCATTCCCCCATCCCTTCATCCGTCTTCCTCTTACCAACGGTCAACACTCTCGGGGTTGTGTCTCTGTGTAGCCGTGCTCTGGATTTCCTGGACCCCTGCTCCACTGAACTGCTGTGACTAAACATGAAAAGTAGGGCTCACACCGCTCACATGCTAGATGCCCATACACACCCAAATGAGATCTAAATGCGGATAGAGAGAGAGAGAGAGAGAGAGTGAGAGAGAGAGAGAGAGAGAGAGAGAGAGAGAGAGAGAGAGAGAGAGAGAGAGAGAGAGAGAGAGAGAGAGAGAGAGAGAGAGAGAGGGGGATCAGGGGTGTACGAGGAGGAGGCATGAGTGGTGGAGGCTTCCTCAGACCCCCTCTCGTCCTTGCCCCCTTGTCTGACCTCAGCACACTCTGTAAGGGAAATATCTGTAGATACAAACTGCAATTCAGTGAGTGATTTCCTGTGTGTGTGTGTGTTTGAGGATAACACGGGAACATACAGTGGAGACACAGGGATGCAGTGACCCTGATCCGCCTCAGCAGGAGGAGACGGAGAGTGTGAGGGTGTGTGTGTGTGTCTGTGCGCGTCTGTGTGTGTAAATATCTGTAAATGTGAGGGTTAGCATCACACATAGATACAAACAAGACACAGACACACACCTACACACACCTGCTGACCTGTCAATTGATTCAGTGCAGCGTGAGTTAATAACACAGTTGAGTGAACAGTGAAAATAACCGACCTGTCTGTACACAGAGAATGGAGAACCCTGCATCCCTGACTCTTGGTGTATATGTGGGTGTGTGTGTGTTTTGTGTGTGTGTGTGTTTTGTGTGTGTGATGGTTATAGTCATGTTTTTTGCATGTGATTAGTTTTGCATATCTCTGGTCGGCGCCGCCGGTAGGCTTATCTGTACTGTGGACATGAATGCATCAACACAAGAGAGCTACTAGCAACAGCAAAACACGCGCTGCGGCCGTCATGCTAACTAGCCGTGTCCAGGCTGCACCCCTCTGACGGAGGGGGTGGCTTCCTGGCGGCTTGGAGGAGTCAGACAGGGTTAAGCGGTCGGCGTACTTCATGCAGAAAATAGGTTTTGGTGAGGTTTGTCAAAAAAATTAACTAACCAAACACATTCCTCTTTTTCCGGCCACATCTTGCACCCCCGAGATTTTGTAACCCTACGGAAGATCGCAAGATGGCGCCGACACAAACATTGCGTGTGAGTATCCAGTGTGAGGGATTCTCCATGAGAAAGCTGGCTGGTGTTCCGCTGATCGGGAAAGCTCAACTGGTTAAGCAGAAACTGTAGCCACGCTATAAAATAAGTGAATCATGCCAAGGACTTCTTTGGTCTCGAATAAAACCAACACCTTTTGAAGTATGCTGCCCACTTCAGGAGGGGCTGCCCAGAGAGCAGGGGCAGGAGCCCCGGGGTCTTACGCACCGGGTCTCGCTCAAACAGAAAGCTAGTTAGTGAGTTAGCTGGAAGAGGAGCGGCAGCAGAAGCCCGGTCGACCGGTGGGAAGGCCGAGAGAACTGGGCGTGTGCACAAAAGGGTGAGGGATTCAGATTAAGCAGCAGCAGGCAATTACACAGATGTAGAGCAATCAAAACAAACAAAACGATCGCCTACGAAAGGGCACGACAAACCTGCATAGAGATACACACACGCACACACACACACACACACACACACACACACACCCACACATACCCCCCCCCCCACACACACACACACACACACACACACACACACACACACACATAAATACAACCATCCACCCACACATTTTAATGAGCGCACACATACACATAAATACAACCATCCCCACACACACAACACACACACCAATACGGATGACCACACACATACACATAAACAACCATCCACACACACACACAAATACGAATGAGTGTGCACACACACAAACACAAACCAATACGGATGAGCACACACATAAACATAAAGCATCCACAGACACACACACACACACACACACACACACACACACACACACACACACACACACACACACACACACACACACACACACACAGTGCAGTGAGCCTTGATCAAATAGTCTGTATAATGGAGGTAGGCCAGCAGGATGAGGTGTCAGAGAAAGGATGTGCGTGATGTGTCCGCTTTGTCTTTTTCAGAAGTTTTGTGTGTGTGTGCTGTTTTACATGCCTGTGTGCGTGTATATGTGTATGTGTGTTTGTGTGTGCGTGTGTTTGGCTTTGCATGCAGGTGTGTGTGTGGGTTTTTTTCGGGAGTGGGTTACTTTCGTCCCTGACTCTGGGTGTATATGTGTGTGTGTGTGAATGTGTTTGTGTGTGAGTGTGTGTGTGTGTATGTGTGTGTGTGTGTGTGTGTGTGTGGGCGCGCATATGTGTTTGTGCGTGGCTTTGCATTCATCTGCCTGTGTATTTTTGTGAGTTGTTTGTGTCTTTTGGGAGTGAGTGTCTTTGTGCATTTGTGTGAGTGTCTTTGTGTGTATTTTTTTGTGAGTTGTGTGTGACTTTTGGAGTGTCTTTGTGCCATTGTGGGAGTGTGTTTGTGCATTTGTGTGCGTGTCTGTCTGTCTGTGTGTGCTCAAACGGGCCAAGTGGACCACATGCTACATTAACCGTCTGCAAGGACTGACTACAAATGTACAGCCTGCCCCGATACATCTATACCATGACCCCGGAGCACGCCATGAGTCTGCATCTCTTCTGGGTTTGACCTTAGCCGACCAACCATTGATATTTCCGTGGTGATGCACAAAATCAGGTGCCGGCCCCACACACCAGCCCAGATCACAACCATTAAGTGTCAGCCCTGCCACCACCTCCGCTGGAGCTTTTGAACCACAGGATCCCCCCCCCCCCACAGCATGCTGGTGCTGGTGGTGTGTATGCAAATTTTATGAAGTGCAAGGCCATTGTGTGTGTGTGTGTGTGTGTTTGTGTGTATGTGGGGGGGGGGGCATAATATTGAGTGTTACCCACACATGGTCTGTAGCTGTAAATCACAGCAATTTGTTGTGGAAAGATGGAATGCATTTGCTGCCATGCAAATGCATTTTCCTCCCCCATCCCTCTCCTCCTCTCTCTCTGGCTCCCTCTCTTTCTTTCCATCCCTTCCTCCCTCTCTCCTCCTCTCTTCCTCCCTCTCCCTCTCTCTTCCCCCCTCTCACCCTCCCTCACTCTCTCCATCCCTCTCTCCCTCTGTATATATTGTGGCATCACGAGGGGACAGGTTATAGAGGGGTGCTATATTCCCCTGGAAGCTGCAACGTCCCAAAATGGCTGCCGGTCCACAAACTACATCTCCCAGTATGCCCCACAACTCTTGCGGGGTGTGTAGGTGCTTAAGCCACCTAATTGAAGCTGCACTGGGGAAACAGACCAAAAGCCCAGACTCTCAGGAGCAGAGGGAGAACCGGGGAGAACATGGCTGGAAGGAGCTGGAGACACTTGTAGAAAAGCCTCAAAAGAGAAAGAAAGTCTAGTTTTTGTTTGATGAACTGTGCTTGGGGGAAAAACCCTTTGTGAGGATATAAAGCCTATTTTTATTTAAACTTTACTATTTTTACCTGTTTTGCCTGGAACTCTGCACAGCCCAAGGCTATCCCGCTGAGATGGCCTCTCATTACTATATATATATATGTATATATATATATATATACAGTATATATAAATATATACAGTATATTTAATAGTGATAAATCATCACACAGCAGTCTTGTCTATATGTGTGTATGGTGTGTGGTGTGGTGTGTACACACTGTACAGCACACGCCTGTAACTTCATCTGGTTTCACTGCATAATTCATGCGGTGTAGCAGCGGGTTGTGAGAACTTGGGCATCACTCCTATCCCGACACGGGCACCTATTAACCTAACAATTTGGTCCCGGGCTCTCTCCCTGGTAATTAAAACCAGCAGCATCAGCTCTTCCCATCGCTCTACCTCAGCTTCAGGGCCCATGTTGCCTTGATCCACGCCGTGTCTGGCACGAGTTGCACTTTTTAAGGACATTTTCACTCCGACAGTGCAGGGAGTGTTTCCGTTCCCTCCACACCTTAGCTCCACATTCGTCTGGACAGAGATTTTCTTGTCGAGCGACTCCCCCACAGTGAGAGACGGCAGAATTGGATAATCAGTCTGTTGGTTGGCTCAACCAACGACAACAACAACAACACCACAAACAAACAAGCAAGAAAACAGTCACATTTGTCCAGATACATCCCCTGGCTCTGGTCTGTGCATTCTTCTGCAAGTCATCAGCATAATGAGATGGTGTCAATGATTAAAGGTGATTAATCACCCGTTCTATTTGATGCATTCTATAGCTCCAATAAAATAAAAATCGACATCAGTTTAGCCCAGGGGTGCCCAACCTTTTTTGAACCAAGAGCTACTTTCAAAGTTGCCAGTCTGCCGAGATCTACCAGTCCAAATAGAGAGGCGTAGCCATTACTGACAGCCTACCTGCGTGTCTTACTGTGAGGGGAGGGTGGAAAATACATACCAGAAGTAAACAAAGACGTGCAACGGGAAAGTGTTCCCACGGGAAACAAAACTTAAATCTCTCTGAAAATCATCTTAAAATTCAGAACTTTATTATGAATTAAACATTCACAAATGTATAATTATGTATACACATGTTTAACTCTGTTACATATGCACGCAACGAACAGAAGAGCATACCATACCATGTATTTTCTACCTTAGTGGGACCACTGGCACTGGGAGGAGGCCACTAGCTTCTCGTAGTCAGGGCAGTAGGAGCTGATTAAAAGCTGTATGCAGGCCACAAGGTGGTCATCAGTCATCGTAGATCTGTACTTGGATTTGATGATATTCATGTGAGAGAATGCAGACTCACACAAATAGGTGGACCCAAAAAGTGCTGTCAAGTTCAAGGCACATCTTCTGAGGTTGGGATACTTTTGTTCCAAGAGCAGGTTCCAGAACTGTCCACTGGTGCCAGGTGTTGTGCTGGATTTGATGTCAATATCATTTGAGAGTGTGAGAATGTCATTCTCAACAGCAGAGCTATCCAGGTCGAACAGTGAATTTACTTTGGAGATGATCTCATCCACATCAATACTTCCACCAAATGGAAAACACAGATAGCTGGCAATGGGTTCAATGGATGAAAAGTCAGTAAAACTGCTCTCAAATTCTGTCAAGGTGCTCTGAACTTGCTCTTCATACCGTGTACTGTCAAGCTGCTTGACGTCTTTGCTCTGACGTTGAAGTTCGGCCTGCATGTGAGGAAAGTTGCGCAGGTCACAGCGCTGCAGCCTACTGAACAGCAGTTTTAGCTTGCTTTTAAATGTGTTCACTGAACTGATCATGTTAATTACATTTTATCCTTACCATGCAGCTCTGAATTAAGCTCATTGAGCAGGCCAGTGAGATCTGTAAGGAACGATACATCCAAAAGCCACTGGTGGTCATCTAGTTTTGGATATTCTGCATGTTTTGAAAGCTTCAGAAAGTCTTTGATTTCAGGCAACAGCTCAGTGAATCTCGCCAAAAATGTTCCTCTGCTTAGCCATCTAACATGTGTATGCAGCAGCAGGTCTGTGTGCTCTGCACCTGTCTCCTCCAAGTGAGCACGGAACAACCTCCTCTGTAGACTCCTGGCCCGAACAGAGCATACAATCTTCATTGCAACATACATCACTTCTTTCATATTTAATGTCTTCCCACACAGTGCTTGCTGGTGAATGATACAATGATAATTAAGGATGCTCGGGAAAGATTCACTTTGTTTGCACAGTGCTATGAAACCTTTGGTGTGGCATACCATCGCTCGAGCACCATCAGTTGTGATGGAGATGAGTTTAAAGATGAGTTTAAAATATTGTTATAAATGAGCCAGGGTTCCCACGCTGATCTTAAAAAGCCTTAAAGTCTAAAATCCAACAATCCAATTTTTATTTATGTTAAATGTTTTGAGATTAATCAAGCTCGCGAGGTAAACCCCTCCACTGTCCACACGCCGCGCGCACCGCGAAAAGTCCCGTCCTCCCTGGTCGTCGCAGCTGCGCGTGGACGACGCCTTGCGCACGCGGGAGAGTGAGATAAAAAAAAACCTCAGCCCTACATTAATCAAGATGGAACCAAACAATGCCCCCCGGCTCGGCGGTCACATTGATACATCATTGTGGCCCCTGAGCCAAAAGGTTTGGCCACCCCTGTTATAGGACATGTCTATTTTTAGACATCCTGCGATCGACTGGGAATCTCCCCGCGATCAACCAGTCGATCACCCCTGGTTTAGACCGTAGCGGATATGCACACCCATGTCTACGCATTGACCGGGGCGTCCAATAAACCTTAGTAGTCGCCGACTGCTTAATTAATGTCAAAGCAACTTAGGAAGCACCTTTTATAGTAAACAGTTATCTACAAGGCCTCGTTAATGGCCTCTCCTTCATGTGTGCCCCGTCAGAGCATCAGTAGGCACACTGCATGGGCCTGTGTGCTTCCCTATATACAAGATAAAAGATACAAGATATTTTTATTGGCCATTTGTAACAAGTACATTGGAACGCTTACTCCCCATTCTCTCCCGCAGTATACCTCTCCAAAACAATACCATCAAAAATATAAATAATTGATACAATAAAAATAAACCAAAAAAGAGCAGCAAAGTGACTGTTAAATAATATATTCATGTGTTGAATGTACATGTTTGTTTTAGGTTTTTTTTACAAAGATCTTTAAAAGCATTTTAAAGTGCCAGTAGTGCAGCAGCATCATGAATACAGTGCAGTACAGTGCAGTAACGGATGAGTCCAGAAAGTCCAGCAAAAAAAGTATGTAAGTGTAATGTTATTGACAATGTTATGAAAGTGAAAGTGGCAGCACTCCTAGCAGTTCAGTAGGCACACTGCCTGTGGATAAAAACTATCCTTAAACCTGGTAGTACTTGTACGGATGCTGCGCAACCGGCGACCAGACTTTAGGGGGGAGAAGAGATGGTGCCCAGGGTGGTTGCAGTCCTTTATGATGGACATGGCCTTCTTCCGACATCTGGTCCTACAGATCTCCTCAATGCATGGAAGTGCACACCCGATAATCTTCTCTGCCCTCCTTACAACCCTCTAGATCCTAGATGACTTTCTTGTCCCGTGCAGTGGTGTTGCCGCACCACACAGTGAAGCCACCCGTCAGGATGCTCTCTACGGTGCCACGGTAGAAGTTCACTATCCACCTCTGGCCTATTCTGCTTTTTCTGAGGCACCGCAGAGCATAGAGGCACTGTTGTTCCTTCTTCAGCATGACCTCCGTGTTGCAGGTCCACGCCAGGTCATCGGAAATCTGTAGCCCAAGGAAACAAAAGCAGCTGACCGGTGTCCCGTCCAGGCTGATGGTGGAGTGGGTGCCCCGGTGGCTCCTGAAGTCCAAGATGAGCTCCTTAGTCTTGCTGACATTCAGTGCAAGGTTGTTGTCCTCACACCATCGCGTCAGCTGGACTACCTCATCTCTGTACTCCGTTTCGTAGCCCTCACTTATCAGGCCGATGACTGTGGTGTTGTCTGAAAACGTGTTAATCTGATTGTTGCTGTGTGGGGCAGTACAGTCATGTGTGTACAGCGAGTACAGCCAGGGACTGAGGCAGCAGCATTGGGGTGCTCTGGTGTTGAGGACCAGAGTGGATGAGATGTTGTTCCAAATCTTCACCACTTGAGGCCTACACGTCAGGAAGTCCATAATCAAGTTACAGATGGGTGCCCAGACCTAGGTCCCTCAGTTTCAGGACCAGCTGCGAGGA
>CM050999.1:24125534-24130534 GCA_027704905.1 Muraenolepis orangiensis
AAACGGGGGGAAATCGCACTGCCGCAAGTCGCTTGGTTCCCGGGTTCCACGCTACCGGGAACTACGGCCCTATGCCCAGCATGCCAATCAGCACGCTGCAGCATGCTAATCAAACGAAAAGACACCACGGCGGGGCTGCTAAGCGCGCAGTGACGGTCGGAATTTACGACAAAAGGCTAGCCTAGCTCCACGGTACACACAGTCCCGGCGCTCGGTGGCCGCGTGCAATTAGCGCCCAGCGTTTTTTCCCGCTCTGTTTGCTGCCGCCAGAGCCGAGAGCTCTTTTTATTTCCCCGCCTCTCTGCAGTCACAATAAGAACTAAGCTAGCGTTATGTGTTATGCGTGTGTGGTGTGTGTGTGTGTGTGTGTGTGTGTGTGTGTGTGTGTGTGTGTGTGTGTGTGTGTGTGTGTGTGTGTGTGTGTGTGTGTGTGTGTGTGTGTGTGTGTGTGTGTGTGGGCGATGGGTATGTGTGCTGAAAAGGGGACAATGGGCCTAAGACCAAAACATTAGGTTGATTTTGTCCTTATGTGGTACATCATAACACATCGGTCCTGTGTGTGTGTATGTGTGTGTGCGTGTGTGTGTGTGTGTGTGTGTGGGTTAGGGTGTCTTGCTCAGGGACAGGGCTAGAAGGAGGAGCCAGGGACCGAAACCAGCAACCTTCTGATTGTCAGACAACCCTTGCTCAACCTCCTGAGGTACTGCCGCCCTGATTATATAGTATATGTACAGTATATAAATATGTATTCATATTCATTTCTCTCCCTTTAATGATCCCATTCTGAAAGATTGTGATTCTGGCACTCGTGGGAGGACATTTGACCTTTGTTCCAGAAAGGTCAGCTCGGTGTCACATGTTCTGAATTTTTAGGTTTATGTCAATCCTCAAAATCAATGTGTGTGTGTTTGTGTGTGTGTGTGTATGTGTGTGTGTGTGTGTGTGTGTGTGTGTGTCTGTATACACTGTAGTGCTGTATAGTGTGTACAGGCACACACCACACACACACACACACACACACACACACCACACACCACACACACACACACTCACGCCTGTGACTTTATCAGGTTTCACTGCATAATTCATGCGGTGTAGCGGCGGGTTGGGGAAGTTGGGAGATTACCTGCGTAGCATCACTCCTTTCCCGACACGGGCGCCTATTAACATAGCGATTGGTCCCATGCTCTCTCCCTGGTAATTAAAAGCCAGCAGATTCATCATGGACTCTTCCCCATCGCTCTCTCGCTTCAGGGCCTGTGTCGCCTTGATCAACGCCGTGTCCAGAATGAGTGTCGTCGGAAATGTTTCCAAAATAAGAATACAGTAGAGAGGAGTTGCACTTTTTATAAGGCGCGAGGAGGACATTTTCACTCCAAGCCACGCCCAGTGTTTCCGTTCCCTCTGCACCTGAACTCCACATTCGTCTGGACAGGGATTTTCTTGTCTAGCGACTCCCTATTCTCCACAGTGAGAGTCGGCAGAATTGGATAAACAGTCTGTCGGTTGGCTTGATCAACGACAACAACAACACAAACAAACAAGCAAGAAAACTAGCACATTTGCCAGTACATCCCGGCTTCCTCTGCAAGTCATCAGCGTAATAAGATGGTGTCAATGATTAAAGGTGATTAATAACCTGTTCTATTCGATGCATTCTATAGCTCCAATGAAATAAAAATCTCTAAGTTTAGCCCCTTAGCAGATATGCACACCCGTGTCTGCGCATTGACCAGGCCGTCTAATAAACCTTAGTTGCTGACTGCAAAATCGATTTCAAACCGCCTTAGAACAGTTATCTCCAAGGCCACGTTAATGACATCTCCTTCAGGTGTGCCCCCAGCCAGAGCTTCCTCCCCTGCTTTCACTGACATTCAGCCTCCTGTGATTCAGATCAACCACTTTAAAGATTCTAGAAAGAGCCAAACACAAGCCAGACACAAGGCAGACCCGACCCAACAATTATAACTCAGTCAGCCATTAGTATGTGTGTGTGTGTATGTGTGTGTGTCTGTGTGTGTGTTTGGGTGTGTGTCTGCGTGAATCCATTTCAAGATGTTTATATTTGCCATCTGCAAGTACAATGGAATGCTTACTCCCCATTCCCCCCACAGTATGGCTTTCCTGCAATTGAACACTATATACTATACTTAAACTATACAACACTATACTAAATACATTTTTACTTTTTTTTTAATAAATAAATAAAAATAACAATAAAGTGACTGATGGTTGATATAATATACACATTTTAAATTGTGCAAAAAACATTTAAAAGCTATTCTAAAGAGCCTGTTGTTCAGCAGCATCATGAATACAGTGCAGTACAGTGCAGTAGCTGTAATGAGTCCAGAAAGTTCAGCAAAAGTATGTCAGTGTAATGTAATGTAATATGGATGACAATGTTACGACAGTGGCAGCACTCCTAGCAGATCGGTAGGCTCACTGCATGTGCCTGTGTGCTTACCTATATACCTATGCCTATCAGTGGGAGAGCTTTCCTGTGACAGTACATAGAATACAGCTGAAGTTGATGTATGCGGGACCAAACCCCCCCCCCACCGCTGTCCCCCCTCACACACATACTCACACTACCTGAGAATACCTGAGAAACAGCCCTGCAGAGATGAGCCAGAGAACCAAGCTCAAAGTGAAATCTGAAGCAGCTGGCGGGGACCAGACCATTGAATTAGCCCAGTCAATAGTAAAAAAAATAAAAAGGGGAGATTACTCCAAGATGTTCTCCAGCTGTGTGTGTGTGTGTGTGTGTGTGTGTGTGTGTGTGTGTGTGTGTCTCCCGTGCCAGGGAGCGAGATTTGTGTGATACTTGTATCATCAGGGTTCACTATTCAAATCTTAACATACGTGCCTTTTTCCTTTCTTAATTTTTTACCCTGTTGTTTGGCTGCTCGGAGCGGCCCCTCAGCTCTCATTGCAGCTAAATCGACCCGTAATCTAGCACTAGCACAAGCCTACCCCCTGCTGCCGAAAGGTACTATATGTAGGTACTTTGTGTAAATACTGTTTGTCACAGATTTTTTTTTTGAGACCAGATTTCAGCCATTATGCCTTTCAATTGGCAAACTGCATATAGGGTGTGTGTTTTTTGTTTGGTTTTTGAATACACCTCTGTAGGTGTATTTGGCCTCACATGTGACCCGGGGCCGCCCTGCAAACGGAACAGGGACCGCCGTAGCTTCAAGCCAAACAAGTGATTCTGGGAGAGAACGTCCACAGTTGCGACGCTCCAATGATTGTCGCTGTCAGGCGGTGTTTTGGCCAATCCAAACACAGGATGTGGCAGTTCAGGGGCAGGGGCTCCGGGGCCCCGAATGCATTCAGGGAGAAGACCAGACAGTGACATTTCACCAGCCAGGCAGGACTCTGGGGGCTGCAGTGTTAAATACCAACTCTAGAGCCCAAATTGCACAATATTTGTGAGACTGTGTGTGCGTGTGTGTCTAAGTGTCTGTGTGTGTGTATCTGTGTGTGTATGTTGGAACCATGTCTTTGTTGGCATGTTTGTGCTTGCAGCAAAGACTTGTTTGTGTAGAACCGTGTGTGTGTGTGCTGGTGGGTGTGTGTGTGTGTCATGGGTGGGTGTGTGTGTGTGTGTGTGTGTGTGTGAGTGTGTGTGTGTGTGTGTGTGTGTGTGTGTGTGTGTGTGTCTGTGTCTGTGTCTGTGTGAGTGAACTTGTTTACTTTAACAGGGGGATGTGTGTTGCGTACACAATTCACATTGCCAAATAAAATGCGCTGCCAGAAGGAGGAAGTAAGACCACTTAATTACCCAGCGGCCGCTAAGTCACATGACTTTAATTGATAGGAAGCGAACACAGGCGGGACTCCATTGTAACCACAAATTGAAAGCGGTAAAAAAAAACAAAAAACGATGTATGTAACAAATCAAGCTTAATGTCAAAGCACAGGGGAGGAAGGGGGGGGGGGAAGGCACTGACTGAAAATAAGAACAGAAAAGAAAACTGTTCAGGTAATGTGAAAACAAACAAACAAGCCTCCTCTCCCTTCTGGATATATACAACCAGCGGTGCGTGGCCAAGGCCAACATTTTGCTCTTTTTCTGTGCTGATAAATTGCATTTCATAAATTGCATTTTTATTCTATATTTTTTACTTTATACAGTTTTGTTATTTTATGTTGTTTAGTTTAGTTTTGTTAAACTTATTTTATTTTATTCAGTTTTTATTTTATTTTATCTTATTTATATAACTGCTGTCTGTCATCGGGTATTGCACATAAGATTTTCACTCACTGCTTTATACTTCGTGTAAACTGTGAAGTGAAAATAAACTTGACTTGACTTGACTTGACTTTGATCTGTCCCTTCCCAAGATATTTCAAACCAACAGGCCCCAGCATTCTAGCTAATGCAGGCTGAGCCAAGCTGTAGAGACGCCTCCTACACACTGCAGCTCTTTGCCTGATCCTCAACCTCTGTCCATCTCCGGGCTTCTACCACATCTCATCTCACGATCCACGCGTCCCATCCATCAGATTGTTATCGGATGGAAGAGCCCGGCAATTTGTGTGGAGAACGGGGGGGATTTTTTGGCTGTTGTCAAGGTAAAGAAAACAGAGGGTTGCTTTGCAATGAGAGAGGACCACAGGTGCGTCTGTGTGGGTAAAGAGAGCGAGAGTGAGTGAGTGAGTGAGTGACTGTGTGTGTGTGTGTGTGTGTGTGTGTGTGTGTGTGTGTGTGTGTGTGTGTGTGTGTGTGTGTGTGTGTGTGTGTGTGTGTGTGTGTGTGTGTGTGTGTGTGTGTGTGTGTGTGTGTGTGTGTGTGTGTGTGTGTGTGTGTGTGTGCGTGAACTGCAAGCACTATTAGCGGAGGCATGGACACCGGGTAACCTTGTAAGACTTGTAGAGTTTATAGGGGAGGGTTTATCCCTGAGACCAGGAGGAGAAAGTGAGACAATGCAACTTTAATATGATGCGATATCTGAAGATTTAAAATGTGTTTTAGGTCATCTTGATGGAAC
>CM050999.1:24133034-24138746 GCA_027704905.1 Muraenolepis orangiensis
CTGGCACTAAGCCTTTAACACTGCTGCCATCAATAACTGGTAATCCTGCCTTTCAGTAAGGAACAAAGCAGCCACAACATCTTGAGCCTTGCCAGTTAGCTTACCTTGTATGAGGGCGTTCCAAATTCCAGCGGGCCATTTTAGCACTGCGGCCAGGCATTCAAACATACTAAAAAAGCATCTACCTCAGTTTCCTTGAAGGGAGGAAGAGTCACCAGCCTGCTGACGTCATAGCACTCCCCCAGAGGTGAACCAGTGCGTGGACTAGTGTGAACGGGTGAGGCAGTGCGCCGGCCGCAGCAGAACGCTCCAGCTCCAACTTCCGTAAGTCAAGCTCTGGTGCTCATACTCCATGCGTTTCAGCTCAATACTCATTTGCTATGACTCATTCTCCATGCGCTTCGCCTCCAGAGAATCCCTCCTCTCACTTGCCTCTCGTTCCATCTGTAGGCGTGCCAAACGCAGCCTTAGCCTGGCTGCGGACAATGACCCAGAATCGGCAGAGCTGGTGGACTCTGGTGGACTTCTTCAGAAGGGTGGCATAGCCATGGACCCCAACGTAGTTTTCAACGTGGCCCCCTTCTCTCCGTCTTCTCCCTCCTCCTCACCAGCAGGGGAGACAACTATGTCCTCTATCGGGGCGGGAGCAGCACCATCCCCCGGGCCCTGCTTCTCCTCAGCCAGGACTTCCAGCACACCAATCTCCACTAACCCAGCCAACACAGCCTTACGGACCTCTAGTTTCCTAGCCGCCTTTCTCACAGCCACACCTTAGTGCTCTGCTATGACTAGCAAGTATGCCATCCGGCAGCTCTGCAGGCCGGCAACTGAGGGACTATCTATGAACTCCTCTAGGTCAAAAGCAGTCAAATCCATCTTCTGACCTGCTTCAATGCTCTTTTGTTTGTCACTCCTTCCAATAAACATGCACCCCTACCAATCCTTTCTGTACCCAGTTATTAAAACCATGGACACCACTACACACACCTTCCGTGCTTACTCCAAGACACACAAGATCCTGGATGAGCCCCCAACTGTTACAACCTGCAAGGTCTAAGGGTATTCAAAAATGGTAAACTGGGATCTTGTGTGCGCCGGAACAAGAACAGAGTCAATACAGGGGTCAAGGTGCAATAATAAAGTGTATTTGTGGGAAAATAACATGGGGTAACAGACACAAGGACAAACTCAACTACAAAATATCTCTGGAAACAGGCCTAGGGACCTGGCGGAAATATGCCAAATCAAAATAACACAGCTAGGCAAAAAGGAAAACTAAACTATCAAGCTAAGTTTCCCTTTCCCAAACCCGAGTAGCAGCGGTTACAACAAGCGGTTGACGCTTGTTGTAAACGCTGCTACTCGGATTTGGGAAAGGGAAACTTAACGAGTGTATTTAACCTAGGGTATTTAACAATGAGTTACCTACGTGTTGTAAATGTAATGTAAATGCCTCTGTCTAAACTGTCTCCAAGACCTGGACCTTACCCATACAAACCGACATAGGGATGTGCATGTCATGAGGGTGTCAAAGAAAAGAGAGTGAGCTGCAACAAACAGGGAGCCTTTATACAAAACAAATAGCAGGTGGCGGTGATTGGTGGGGCAGAGTCTGGCTCCTGGTGCTGGAGCAGGGCGGGGCTCTGACCTGAAACAGTATACAAGGCCCACAGTGCCACCTAGAGGCACTGCATGCCGTAACACACAAACACACACACATACACACACACATCAATTCTGCAAACCACACGGCATAGTGTCACAGGAAATGCTACGCAGTGTGAGTTCTGAAAACATAGCTTCATGATGGTTTCACAGCTCATCTAGTTTGAACATTGTATTAATACTAAAGGACATTATTTTCTTTCCCTTTATACATCAAGATTAGCAATGGCAACAGGTATTCGATTAATTATTCCATATGGCCTCATTCATAGGAGAGGATCGGTAGTGCAATTTCGGCAAATGTGTTCATATAATCATGCAAAAACATATAAATTGGAAAATAAAATGTTGGGGAACATTAAATATATATGTATGTATTATATTGGCCATTAAATAGCTACCTTTACCATTTTGAAAACTGCTATGAACATCAGCACTCGGATAAGCAAAGCTAAAAATCAAGCAAACATCTAAGAAGCGAAACGTTTGGAATGTGTGGTCTGTGAAATGTGTTCAAATCTCCCATTTCCAAGTGAAACAGGATATCGCCGTATGATGGACAATGATCTGGGAGGCCTCAACTTCCCTGGGATTTGATTTGCATCAGTGGAGGGAAAACACCCCAACGATCAATATCATTCATTGAAATGACATGCACGCCCACATGGACACTTGGTGTCCATGAGTCACGCAAAAAAAAGATTTGTTTCAGAAGGCAGTGCGATGTCCATTTCAGCATCATGCCATGGTAACACATACCAAACCATACCTCTCATGTATGATGTATGCAACGTCTACTGTACCCTGTGTTTCCCCTTAGAAGGGGACTGTACAGGCTTTGCATGGTTTAAAATGCAATGTACAATGTGTTGTGGGACTACCGCTTTAAACCCCCATTGCATATAAACGTATTGTTTGTTTTGGGCCCTTGTAAAAATGAACCCAGAAATGATGTGTATGTAAACCCCCACTGGCAAAACATCCTCTGTTGTTCTGACAAGCGAACGGTTAGCCTCCCCCGTATCTCATTCAAGCACAGCACTGTATTCCCGTTCCTGTCCCCCCCCCCCCCACCCCATGGGAGAGCAGTTGAGCGCTGATCTGAGCGATACAATGTGTGGGATAGTGAGTTGCTCACTGGTCATCGCTGTCCATTCGTAGTACAAACATCAAGCGACGTGTTACCACATACTATATTATAAATATATTATTATTATTGTGTCTATAAAGTCTCGCTCTGATATCTTGTGAGAGTTGAGTTGGTGAAGGAAGAGAAGGGTTGGAAGGATGAGAGAGAGTGAGAGAGTGAGAGAGTGAGAGTGAGAGTGAGAGTGAGAGAGAGAGAGAGAGAGAGAGAGAGAGAGAGAGAGAGAGAGAGAGAGAGAGAGAGAGAGAGAGAGAGAGAGAGATATTTCACATAGCGAGACTTCTTGAGCAAGACTTAGACACAATAAAAAACAAACTGGATGGAGCGAAAGGTAAAAAATAAAGATGCATTTTCTTTGTATTGATCATTTAAAAAATGTTGGCAAACACATTGCAACATTGAGTGTTCTCACTCAATAATGGACCTATTTCAAAAGTTGTTCACTAAAAGTCAGTCAGAGTCAGTTAGACCGAAATGATGGGACAATTATTAACAATTAACAATTAACGGTTTTACTCAACTAAGAAAGTAATGCAACTATGTCACTTTTTGGCCACCTACACATCTCTGTGTCCTACAAAAAGTTATTTATCATTTGCCATGAGCTTGTGTGGTCAGGAAAGGGGAGGGGGTTGGTGTTAAGAAGAGGAACATGCCTCTGTACAAAACATAATGGCACCCTGGCCAAGTCAACACCAGCCTCCGCTTGCATCATGTCCTGAGAGCATTGTTGTCCAGTCTGGCCCCTTTCAATCATCAGACCTATTACTACTCAATATCAGAGCCCAAGCTGCTGCCATCTGTGTGTGCACAAAAAACATTTCCTTTTCAGCCTCGGTCATCAGCATGGTTGCTCATTGCTTCAGAATGCTGAGGACCTGTTGAGTCCCAGTTTATGTCATGCACGGTTCATCCCGTGTGTGTGCTTCAGACAACTACAATCGAGAGGAATTCAATAGTAATGTTTGTCTCAGCGTTCAGAGTCAGCAGTTGCTGCCTTGGCAAAAGGTAGGTTGGGGCCTCCCAAGAAGAACCTTTGATTAACGCATTCTGGAAATGTGGGTTGGAGGGACTGAGGACAGTGTATAATTAAAATCCCTCTCCAACATCAGGAACACGCACATTGACTGACATTAAAAAAGGGACAGATGTTTTCTACAAAAAAAAGTGAAATACAGCCCACAGCCTATGGACTATATGTATGAGCAGAGAATCCAACAAGCTGTTGCCATGGGTGACTCTTCAATATGACTCAACCCATTCACACATGGCTGCTGGGAATCTGCATCTCCACCCTCACAAATAATCCTCAGATTCCAAAATTGAAGATTTGATGGCCAGTTTATGGACTGATGCACAGGTGCAGTAAATTACCAAATTAGATTTCAAATAGGAAATGTACTATCAATTGAATGGCCAATATAAAACAAACACACAATAGCACAACTGTTTAATCAATAGCTCAGAATGTATTATACCTCTCTTACGGAAATTAGTTATTGAATTGACAACGCAACAATTACGTGACATTACAGTAAAATGATCATGCAAATAATGTATATTGAAAGCTCGATAAGATAGCTGGCCTAAGTTAGTAGTTAACGTCCTCCTCTGATTACTGAACTTGGAATAAAGACAATTACACAAACCATGCGCTAACCAACACATACAGCGCTGTAATGGCAAGCCAAAAACAATCGATACCATGGCAACGGGCACAAACAAACGGTTGCGCTCATCCTAGGCAGAGAGACTATATTTTGGTATTAAGCACAGAAAGACTGTCACACACACAATGGACTGTCCATACATAGGCCTAAGGCTAGGCCAACAGCTGACCCTGAGTTAATTTGATTCCATGATTAATAAATACATTACGGAGCTGCCTTACGGATGTTCAGCTGCTTGAAGGTGCGGCGCACATCCGCCTCCGAGATGCTCAGCAGGCTGGTCTCCTCAGGCGGTGCTGGCTTTGGCGGGCTGCCGTTCTCGTCGAACCGAGCAAAAAAAGTATTTGATGGTGCATGCAACTCATCATCGTTTGCCTGTATGAGTTCACTATGACGTAAACAACGGAATCTCTTGCTAATTGCATCCATCCCTCTGAATCTAAGTTTGAGTTGGGAAACAACGGTGTCAATGCACACATTAAAGATGCTTATTTTGAAACGTTCCTCTGGACATGTGAGGCATTGATCCTCACAGAGCTCATCAAAATGTCGCTTTGTGCTTTGTGTGCGTTTCTGGGTGAAATTACCTGATACCCCAAGAAGCTGCAAGTCCCTGTGCTATGCTTTTGGTGTTTTTAAACTCATCCCTAAGCTGTGATAGGGTGTTTGATGCATTGCCCAGTAAGTCTGCTGCATGGATATTTACCAACTGCAATATATTTTCCTGCATCACTGTGATCATTGCAAATTCAAAGGTTTCAATTGACTTAATAAGTCCAACGGCCTCTCCATCTTGCCTAGACGCCCATCGAGTTGGACAAAGTCTTTTCAATGTTGGTTTAGAATTAAGATGGTTTTCCAACATTTCCCATCTTTTGATGCTCTGGCCAAAAAAAACATAAAGTGTCTGTACAATGTCATAGTACTCTTTGAGTTCTGCAATCGGTTGGCAAGCATCATTCAACACTAAATTCAAATTATGTGCGGCACAATGCACATATAGAGCATTTGGTTCTTTGTCGAGGATGCGTTTCTGCACACCAGAATAAATGCCACTCATAACACACGCTCCGTCATACCCTTGCCTCCTACACTTATTAATTGACAGCTCCTTACTCTCGATCAGTTCAGTGATTTTTGCTTCGAGCCCTTCTGCAGATTGATCTGAGATATTCTGAAATCCTAAAAAACTCTCATTAATGTCAACTGCGGTGGCGTTATCATTGTCGT
>CM050999.1:24139746-24144746 GCA_027704905.1 Muraenolepis orangiensis
GGGGGAAATCGCACTGCCGCAAGTGGCTTGGTTCCCGGGTTCCACGCTACCGGGAACTACGGCCCTATGCCCAGCATGCCAATCAGCACGCTGCAGCATGCTAATCAAACAAAAAGACGAGCGGCGGGGCTGCTAAGCGCGAAGTGGCGGTCGGAATTTACGACAAAAGGCTAGCCTAGCTCCACGGTACACACAGTCCCGGCGCTCGGTGGCCGCGTGCAATTAGCGCCCAGCGTTTTTTCCCGCTCTGTTTGCTGCCGCCAGAGCCGAGAGCTCTTTTTATTTCCCCGCCTCTCTGCAGTCTCAATAAGAACTAAGCTAGTGTTATCCCTCCTTGCGGTCCCAGCATGGGGCATGGAGGGGGGGGGGGGGGGTAACAGGCAGCTGCATATAGCCTGTAATTGTCTTGTTAATAATTCAGCAGACGGTATGTGCATGTGTTTGTTAGTGACTAATGACAGGGAGAGCTGGGTCTAATATGTCAGCATGCTTGTGTGTGTGTGTGTGTATGTGTGTGTGTGTGTGTGTGTGGGGGTTAGGGTGTCTTGCTCAGGGACACGTCGATACTTGGCTAGAAGGAGGAGCCGGGGATCAAACCAGCAACCTTCCGGTTGTCAGACAACGCTTGCTCAACCTCCTGAGGTACTGCCACCCTGATTATATAGTATATGTACAGTATATAAATATGTATTCATATTCAATTCTCTCCCTTTAATGATCCCATTCTGAAAGATTGTGATTCTGGGACTCGTGGGAGGACCTTTGACCTTTGTTCCCAGAAAGGTCAGCTCGGCGTCACACGTTCTGTATTTTTATGTTTATGTCAATCCTCAAAATCAAACGGGGGGAAATCGCACTGCCGCAAGTCGCTTGGTTCCCGGGTTCCACGCTACCGGGAACTACGGCCCTATGCCCAGCATGCCAATCAGCACGCTGCAGCATGCTAATCAAACGAAAAGACACCACGGCGGGGCTGCTAAGCGCGCAGTGACGGTCGGAATTTACGACAAAAGGCTAGCCTAGCTCCACGGTACACACAGTCCCGGCGCTCGGTGGCCGCGTGCAATTAGCGCCCAGCGTTTTTTCCCGCTCTGTTTGCTGCCGCCAGAGCCGAGAGCTCTTTTTATTTCCCCGCCTCTCTGCAGTCACAATAAGAACTAAGCTAGCGTTATGTGTTATGCGTGTGTGCGTGTGTGTGTGTGTGTGTGTGTGTGTGTGTGTGTGTGTGTGTGTGTGTGTGTTTGTGTGTGTGTTTTGTGTGTGTGTGTGTGTGTGTGTGGGCGATGGGTATGTGTGCTGAAAAGGGGACAATGGGCCTAAGACCAAAACATTAGGTTGATTTTGTCCTTATGTGGTACATCATAACACATCGGTCCTGTGTGTGTGTATGTGTGTGTGCGTGTGTGTGTGTGTGTGTGTGTGGGTTAGGGTGTCTTGCTCAGGGACAGGGCTAGAAGGAGGAGCCAGGGACCGAAACCAGCAACCTTCTGATTGTCAGACAACCCTTGCTCAACCTCCTGAGGTACTGCCGCCCTGATTATATAGTATATGTACAGTATATAAATATGTATTCATATTCATTTCTCTCCCTTTAATGATCCCATTCTGAAAGATTGTGATTCTGGCACTCGTGGGAGGACATTTGACCTTTGTTCCAGAAAGGTCAGCTCGGTGTCACATGTTCTGAATTTTTAGGTTTATGTCAATCCTCAAAATCAATGTGTGTGTGTTTGTGTGTGTGTGTATGTGTGTGTGTGTGTGTGTGTGTGTGTGTGTGTGTGTGTGTGTGTGTGTGTGTGTGTGTGTGTGTGTGTGTGTGTGTGTCTGTATACACTGTAGTGCTGTATAGTGTGTACAGGCACACACACACACACACACACACACACACACACACACACACACACTCACGCCTGTGACTTTATCAGGTTTCACTGCATAATTCATGCGGTGTAGCGGCGGGTTGGGGAAGTTGGGAAATTACCTGCGTAGCATCACTCCTTTCCCGACACGGGCGCCTATTAACATAGCGATTGGTCCCATGCTCTCTCCCTGGTAATTAAAAGCCAGCAGATTCATCATGGACTCTTCCCATCGCTCTCTCGCTTCAGGGCCTGTGTCGCCTTGATCAACGCCGTGTCCAGAATGAGTGTCGTCTGAAATGTTTCCAAAATAAGAATACAGTAGAGAGGAGTTGCACTTTTTATAAGGCGCGAGGAGGACATTTTCACTCCAAGCCACGCCCAGTGTTTCCGTTCCCTCTGCACCTGAACTCCACATTCGTCTGGACAGGGATTTTCTTGTCTAGCGACTCCCTATTCTCCACAGTGAGAGTCGGCAGAATTGGATAAACAGTCTGTCGGTTGGCTTGATCAACGACAACAACAACACAAACAAACAAGCAAGAAAACTAGCACATTTGCCTCCGGCTTCCTCTGCAAGTCATCAGCGTAATAAGATGGTGTCAATGATTAAAGGTGATTAATAACCTGTTCTATTCGATGCATTCTATAGCTCCAATGAAATAAAAATCGACCTAAGTTTAGCCCCTTAGCAGATATGCACACCCGTGTCTGCGCATTGACCAGGCCGTCTAATAAACCTTAGTTGCTGACTGCAAAATCGATTTCAAACCGCCTTAGAACAGTTATCTCCAAGGCCACGTTAATGACATCTCCTTCAGGTGTGCCCCCAGCCAGAGCTTCCTCCCCTGCTTTCACTGACATTCAGCCTCCTGCTGTGATTCAGATCAACCACTTTAAAGATTCTAGAAATAGCCAAACGCAAGCCAGACGCAAGGCAGACCCGACCCAACAATTATAACTCAGTCAGCCATTAGTATGTGTGTGTGTGTATGTGTGTGTGTCTGTGTGTGTGTTTGGGTGTGTGTCTGCGTGAATCCATTTCAAGATGTTTATATTTGCCATCTGCAAGTACAATGGAATGCTTACTCCCCATTCCCCCCACAGTATGGCTTTCCTGCAATTGAACACTATATACTATACTTAAACTATACAACACTATACTAAATACATTTTTACTTTTTTTTAATAAATAAATAAAAATAACAATAAAGTGACTGATGGTTGATATATACACATTTTAAATTGTGCAAAAAACATTTAAAAGCTATTCTAAAGAGCCTGTTGTTCAGCAGCATCATGAATACAGTGCAGTACAGTGCAGTAGCTGTAATGAGTCCAGAAAGTTCAGCAAAAGTATGTCAGTGTAATGTAATGTAATATGGATGACAATGTTACGACAGTGGCAGCACTCCTAGCAGATCGGTAGGCTCACTGCATGTGCCTGTGTGCTTACCTATATACCTATGCCTATCAGTGGGAGAGCTTTCCTGTGACAGTACATAGAATACAGCTGAAGTTGATGTATGCGGGACCAAACCCCCCCCCCACCGCTGTCCCCCCTCACACACATACTCACACTACCTGAGAATACCTGAGAAACAGCCCTGCAGAGATGAGCCAGAGAACCAAGCTCAAAGTGAAACCTGAAGCAGCTGGCGGGGACCAGACCATTGAATTAGCCCAGTCAATAGTAAAAAAAATAAAAAGGGGAGATTACTCCAAGATGTTCTCCAGCTGTGTGTGTGTGTGTGTGTGTGTGTGTGTGTGTGTGTGTGTGTGTCTCCCGTGCCAGGGAGCGAGATTTGTGTGATACTTGTATCATCAGGGTTCACTATTCAAATCTTAACATACGTGCCTTTTTCCTTTCTTAATTTTTTACCCTGTTGTTTGGCTGCTCGGAGCGGCCCCTCAGCTCTCATTGCAGCTAAATCGACCCGTAATCTAGCACTAGCACAAGCCTACCCCCTGCTGCCGAAAGGTACTATATGTAGGTACTTTGTGTAAATACTGTTTGTCACAGATTTTTTTTTTGAGACCAGATTTCAGCCATTATGCCTTTCAATTGGCAAACTGCATATAGGGTGTGTGTTTTTTGTTTGGTTTTTGAATACACCTCTGTAGGTGTATTTGGCCTCACATGTGACCCGGGGCCGCCCTGCAAACGGAACAGGGACCGCCGTAGCTTCAAGCCAAACAAGTGATTCTGGGAGAGAACGTCCACAGTTGCGACGCTCCAATGATTGTCGCTGTCAGGCGGTGTTTTGGCCAATCCAAACACAGGATGTGGCAGTTCAGGGGCAGGGGCTCCGGGGCCCCGAATGCATTCAGGGAGAAGACCAGACAGTGACATTTCACCAGCCAGGCAGGACTCTGGGGGCTGCAGTGTTAAATACCAACTCCTAGAGCCCAAATTGCACAATATTTGTGAGACTGTGTGTGCGTGTGTGTCTAAGTGTCTGTGTGTGTGTATCTGTGTGTGTATGTTGGAACCATGTCTTTGTTGGCATGTTTGTGCTTGCAGCAAAGACTTGTTTGTGTAGAACCGTGTGTGTGTGTGTGTGTGTGTGTGTGCATGGGTGGGTGTGTGTCTGTGTGTCTGTGTGTATGAGTGTGTGTGTGTGTGTGTGTGTGTGTGTGTGTGTGTGTGTCTGTGTCTGTGTCTGTGTGAGTGAACTTGTTTACTTTAACAGGGGGATGTGTGTTGCGTACACAATTCACATTGCCAAATAAAATGCGCTGCCAGAAGGAGGAAGTAAGACCACTTAATTACCCAGCGGCCGCTAAGTCACATGACTTTAATTGATAGGAAGCGAACACAGGCGGGACTCCATTGTAACCACAAATTGAAAGCGGTAAAAAAAAAAAAAAAACGATGTATGTAACAAATCAAGCTTAATGTCAAAGCACAGGGGATGAAGGGGGGGGGGAAGGCACTGACTGAAAATAAGAACAGAAAAGAAAACTGTTCAGGTAATGTGAAAACAAACAAACAAGCCTCCTCTCCCTTCTGGATATATACAACCAGCGGTGCGTGGCCAAGGCCAACATTTTGCTCTTTTTCTGTGCTGATAAATTGCATTTCATAAATTGCATTTTTATTCTATATTTTTTACTTTATACAGTTTTGTTATTTTATGT
>CM050999.1:24147246-24292246 GCA_027704905.1 Muraenolepis orangiensis
ACGGATCGGCACACGGCCGCTCCTTATCTTTGGGGCCGTGTAACATTGGTTGGAAAATAGGGCCGCAAGCAGAGTATCTGGGCGCCCGGTGATATACTGTATTGTCATTGACAAGACCAACCTCAGCCAATTAAAGGGCTACTATTCAGGATAAGTAGGTAAGCCGAGTCAGAGTAGAGTCTTTGTCCAAATTTCTTCGGTAAATTTGTCTATTTTGAGAGGAGCGGAAAATGAGCCAGAAGAAGTGAGCCAAAGCAACAGTAATGACACTGCAGTGGTTGGGCCAATATGCTGCTCTGGAACCCCTTCCACCCACTGAGCAAAGTGTGTGTGTGCGTGTGCGTGTGTGCATGGTTAATATTTGCATGGTTTGAATAGATTGTGACCAGGTTGTGATTCCTGATGAGGGCCCAGCACATCAATCGTTGGTATAGTTACATTCTCTCTCCTCTGGCCTAGAGCTAACGTTAGCATTATTGCTACCGTAAGTAGCATAACCCTTGGGGACTTTAGCTGACTGCCCGCTCTGAGTCGCATCAGCCGGTTTCCCATGGGAAAACGATGATTTGTTGGCAAGGACATACTCGTCCCCAAACGCGGCCGCCTCAAACAATGTGCCAACCTTCTGTTCATTTTAGAACATGACACAGCGCTCAGGTACGCACTTTTTAAATTCCTCCAACAGGAGAAGCTCACATAGAGACTAGTCAGTAGCTTTAGTAGCTATACACCACTTGTCAAAGCAAACTTCCTTCTCTGTACCGAATTCTACTAAGGTTTTTTCAGGGGCCTCCCTATACTCCCTAAATTGTTGGCAGTAGGCCTCTGGCACTAAGCCTTTAACACTGCTGCCATCAATAACTGGTAATCCTGCCTTTCAGTAAGGAACAAAGCAGCCACAACATCTTGAGCCTTGCCAGTTAGCTTACCTTGTATGAGGGCGTTCCAAATTCCAGCGGGCCATTTTAGCACTGCGGCCAGGCATTCAAACATACTAAAAAAGCATCTACCTCAGTTTCCTTGAAGGGAGGAAGAGTCACCAGCCTGCTGACGTCATAGCACTCCCCCAGAGGTGAACCAGTGCGTGGACTAGTGTGAACGGGTGAGGCAGTGCGCCGGCCGCAGCAGAACGCTCCAGCTCCAACTTCCGTAAGTCAAGCTCTGGTGCTCATACTCCATGCGTTTCAGCTCAATACTCATTTGCTATGACTCATTCTCCATGCGCTTCGCCTCCAGAGAATCCCTCCTCTCACTTGCCTCTCGTTCCATCTGTAGGCGTGCCAAACGCAGCCTTAGCCTGGCTGCGGACAATGACCCAGAATCGGCAGAGCTGGTGGACTCTGGTGGACTTCTTCAGAAGGGTGGCATAGCCATGGACCCCAACGTAGTTTTCAACGTGGCCCCCTTCTCTCCGTCTTCTCCCTCCTCCTCACCAGCAGGGGAGACAACTATGTCCTCTATCGGGGCGGGAGCAGCACCATCCCCCGGGCCCTGCTTCTCCTCAGCCAGGACTTCCAGCACACCAATCTCCACTAACCCAGCCAACACAGCCTTACGGACCTCTAGTTTCCTAGCCGCCTTTCTCACAGCCACACCTTAGTGCTCTGCTATGACTAGCAAGTATGCCATCCGGCAGCTCTGCAGGCCGGCAACTGAGGGACTATCTATGAACTCCTCTAGGTCAAAAGCAGTCAAATCCATCTTCTGACCTGCTTCAATGCTCTTTTGTTTGTCACTCCTTCCAATAAACATGCACCCCTACCAATCCTTTCTGTACCCAGTTATTAAAACCATGGACACCACTACACACACCTTCCGTGCTTACTCCAAGACACACAAGATCCTGGATGAGCCCCCAACTGTTACAACCTGCAAGGTCTAAGGGTATTCAAAAATGGTAAACTGGGATCTTGTGTGCGCCGGAACAAGAACAGAGTCAATACAGGGGTCAAGGTGCAATAATAAAGTGTATTTGTGGGAAAATAACATGGGGTAACAGACACAAGGACAAACTCAACTACAAAATATCTCTGGAAACAGGCCTAGGGACCTGGCGGAAATATGCCAAATCAAAATAACACAGCTAGGAAAAAAGGAAAACTAAACTATCAAGCTAAGTTTCCCTTTCCCAAACCCGAGTAGCAGCGGTTACAACAAGCGGTTGACGCTTGTTGTAAACGCTGCTACTCGGATTTGGGAAAGGGAAACTTAACGAGTGTATTTAACCTAGGGTATTTAACAATGAGTTACCTACGTGTTGTAAATGTAATGTAAATGCCTCTGTCTAAACTGTCTCCAAGACCTGGACCTTACCCATACAAACCGACATAGGGATGTGCATGTCATGAGGGTGTCAAAGAAAAGAGAGTGAGCTGCAACAAACAGGGAGCCTTTATACAAAACAAATAGCAGGTGGCGGTGATTGGTGGGGCAGAGTCTGGCTCCTGGTGCTGGAGCAGGGCGGGGCTCTGACCTGAAACAGTATACAAGGCCCACAGTGCCACCTAGAGGCACTGCATGCCGTAACACACAAACACACACACATACACACACACATCAATTCTGCAAACCACACGGCATAGTGTCACAGGAAATGCTACGCAGTGTGAGTTCTGAAAACATAGCTTCATGATGGTTTCACAGCTCATCTAGTTTGAACATTGTATTAATACTAAAGGACATTATTTTCTTTCCCTTTATACATCAAGATTAGCAATGGCAACAGGTATTCGATTAATTATTCCATATGGCCTCATTCATAGGAGAGGATCGGTAGTGCAATTTCGGCAAATGTGTTCATATAATCATGCAAAAACATATAAATTGGAAAATAAAATGTTGGGGAACATTAAATATATATGTATGTATTATATTGGCCATTAAATAGCTACCTTTACCATTTTGAAAAATGCTATGAACATCAGCACTCGGATAAGCAAAGCTAAAAATCCAAGCAAACATCTAAAGAAGCGAAACGTTTGGAATGTGTGGTCTGTGAAATGTGTTCAAATCTCCCATTTCCAAGTGAAACAGGATATCGCCGTATGATGGACAATGATCTGGGAGGCCTCAACTTCCCTGGGATTTGATTTGCATCAGTGGAGGGAAAACACCCCAACGATCAATATCATTCATTGAAATGACATGCACGCCCACATGGACACTTGGTGTCCATGAGTCACGCAAAAAAAAGATTTGTTTCAGAAGGCAGTGCGATGTCCATTTCAGCATCATGCCATGGTAACACATACCAAACCATACCTCTCATGTATGATGTATGCAACGTCTACTGTACCCTGTGTTTCCCCTTAGAAGGGGACTGTACAGGCTTTGCATGGTTTAAAATGCAATGTACAATGTGTTGTGGGACTACCGCTTTAAACCCCCATTGCATATAAACGTATTGTTTGTTTTGGGCCCTTGTAAAAATGAACCCAGAAATGATGTGTATGTAAACCCCCACTGGCAAAACATCCTCTGTTGTTCTGACAAGCGAACGGTTAGCCTCCCCCGTATCTCATTCAAGCACAGCACTGTATTCCCGTTCCTGTCCCCCCCCCCCCCCACCCCATGGGAGAGCAGTTGAGCGCTGATCTGAGCGATACAATGTGTGGGATAGTGAGTTGCTCACTGGTCATCGCTGTCCATTCGTAGTACAAACATCAAGCGACGTGTTACCACATACTATATTATAAATATATTATTATTATTGTGTCTATAAAGTCTCGCTCTGATATCTTGTGAGAGTTGAGTTGGTGAAGGAAGAGAAGGGTTGGAAGGATGAGAGAGAGTGAGAGAGTGAGAGAGTGAGAGTGAGAGTGAGAGTGAGAGAGAGAGAGAGAGAGAGAGAGAGAGAGAGAGAGAGAGAGAGAGAGAGAGAGAGAGAGAGAGAGAGAGAGAGAGAGATATTTCACATAGCGAGACTTCTTGAGCAAGACTTAGACACAATAAAAAACAAACTGGATGGAGCGAAAGGTAAAAAATAAAGATGCATTTTCTTTGTATTGATCATTTAAAAAATGTTGGCAAACACATTGCAACATTGAGTGTTCTCACTCAATAATGGACCTATTTCAAAAGTTGTTCACTAAAAGTCAGTCAGAGTCAGTTAGACCGAAATGATGGGACAATTATTAACAATTAACAATTAACGGTTTTACTCAACTAAGAAAGTAATGCAACTATGTCACTTTTTGGCCACCTACACATCTCTGTGTCCTACAAAAAGTTATTTATCATTTGCCATGAGCTTGTGTGGTCAGGAAAGGGGAGGGGGGTTGGTGTTAAGAAGAGGAACATGCCTCTGTACAAAACATAATGGCACCCTGGCCAAGTCAACACCAGCCTCCGCTTGCATCATGTCCTGAGAGCATTGTTGTCCAGTCTGGCCCCTTTCAATCATCAGACCTATTACTACTCAATATCAGAGCCCAAGCTGCTGCCATCTGTGTGTGCACAAAAAACATTTCCTTTTCAGCCTCGGTCATCAGCATGGTTGCTCATTGCTTCAGAATGCTGAGGACCTGTTGAGTCCCAGTTTATGTCATGCACGGTTCATCCCGTGTGTGTGCTTCAGACAACTACAATCGAGAGGAATTCAATAGTAATGTTTGTCTCAGCGTTCAGAGTCAGCAGTTGCTGCCTTGGCAAAAGGTAGGTTGGGGCCTCCCAAGAAGAACCTTTGATTAACGCATTCTGGAAATGTGGGTTGGAGGGACTGAGGACAGTGTATAATTAAAATCCCTCTCCAACATCAGGAACACGCACATTGACTGACATTAAAAAAGGGACAGATGTTTTCTACAAAAAAAAGTGAAATACAGCCCACAGCCTATGGACTATATGTATGAGCAGAGAATCCAACAAGCTGTTGCCATGGGTGACTCTTCAATATGACTCAACCCATTCACACATGGCTGCTGGGAATCTGCATCTCCACCCTCACAAATAATCCTCAGATTCCAAAATTGAAGATTTGATGGCCAGTTTATGGACTGATGCACAGGTGCAGTAAATTACCAAATTAGATTTCAAATAGGAAATGTACTATCAATTGAATGGCCAATATAAAACAAACACACAATAGCACAACTGTTTAATCAATAGCTCAGAATGTATTATACCTCTCTTACGGAAATTAGTTATTGAATTGACAACGCAACAATTACGTGACATTACAGTAAAATGATCATGCAAATAATGTATATTGAAAGCTCGATAAGATAGCTGGCCTAAGTTAGTAGTTAACGTCCTCCTCTGATTACTGAACTTGGAATAAAGACAATTACACAAACCATGCGCTAACCAACACATACAGCGCTGTAATGGCAAGCCAAAAACAATCGATACCATGGCAACGGGCACAAACAAACGGTTGCGCTCATCCTAGGCAGAGAGACTATATTTTGGTATTAAGCACAGAAAGACTGTCACACACACAATGGACTGTCCATACATAGGCCTAAGGCTAGGCCAACAGCTGACCCTGAGTTAATTTGATTCCATGATTAATAAATACATTACGGAGCTGCCTTACGGATGTTCAGCTGCTTGAAGGTGCGGCGCACATCCGCCTCCGAGATGCTCAGCAGGCTGGTCTCCTCAGGCGGTGCTGGCTTTGGCGGGCTGCCGTTCTCGTCGAACCGAGCAAAAAAAGTATTTGATGGTGCATGCAACTCATCATCGTTTGCCTGTATGAGTTCACTATGACGTAAACAACGGAATCTCTTGCTAATTGCATCCATCCCTCTGAATCTAAGTTTGAGTTGGGAAACAACGGTGTCAATGCACACATTAAAGATGCTTATTTTGAAACGTTCCTCTGGACATGTGAGGCATTGATCCTCACAGAGCTCATCAAAATGTCGCTTTGTGCTTTGTGTGCGTTTCTGGGTGAAATTACCTGATACCCCAAGAAGCTGCAAGTCCCTGTGCTATGCTTTTGGTGTTTTTAAACTCATCCCTAAGCTGTGATAGGGTGTTTGATGCATTGCCCAGTAAGTCTGCTGCATGGATATTTACCAACTGCAATATATTTTCCTGCATCACTGTGATCATTGCAAATTCAAAGGTTTCAATTGACTTAATAAGTCCAACGGCCTCTCCATCTTGCCTAGACGCCCATCGAGTTGGACAAAGTCTTTTCAATGTTGGTTTAGAATTAAGATGGTTTTCCAACATTTCCCATCTTTTGATGCTCTGGCCAAAAAAAACATAAAGTGTCTGTACAATGTCATAGTACTCTTTGAGTTCTGCAATCGGTTGGCAAGCATCATTCAACACTAAATTCAAATTATGTGCGGCACAATGCACATATAGAGCATTTGGTTCTTTGTCGAGGATGCGTTTCTGCACACCAGAATAAATGCCACTCATAACACACGCTCCGTCATACCCTTGCCTCCTACACTTATTAATTGACAGCTCCTTACTCTCGATCAGTTCAGTGATTTTTGCTTCGAGCCCTTCTGCAGATTGATCTGAGATATTCTGAAATCCTAAAAAACTCTCATTAATGTCAACTGCGGTGGCGTTATCATTGTCGTTGTAGCAGTCCCTCGAATTAAAACAGAGTCTTTGACTGATGTTGACCATTTATTTTCCGTTCCTTCAGAATGATATAACACCGTAAGAACTGTGGTACATAAAGTAGAAAAGGGGGGGGTAATTAGAACATATTCTCCGTAACATTCTCCATCACTTAACACACACGTTAGCTACCGAGAAGCTCTAAGCTAGGCAAAACACATTAGCTACAACACAGAGCCAAACAACGGTTATAAATTTGTTACACAAATTAAACAAATACATTTATTAATGTTACAAATTGTTAAGCTATTATTGTTAAGTTCACACCACATTAACATACCTTTTTGCTTCTTCGGGGGTTGCTATGATTAACACGAGAATCCTTATAAATATACTTATTCTAACTTTACACGACACCACACTTTATCCTTCACCGTACTTTTTTCACTCCAACGAAAGCCGGGAGCCAAACCGGATGTTAACCTTGCTAAGTTGCGCACACACCAAGCTTCCGTTTTTACAAAGTAAAAGTCACCATACTCAAAAGTTACAGGAAGTAAGAAAACACAGATAATTACACAGTATAACTAAAACATTGGAAATCTAAGTTCCTTTATAAAATTATAATTAGAAAACTGAATTGGATCCTTTACACTCCCATCAAAATTATGAGAATTTCCCACAATGAAATAACAAAATAATTTTCACATCTGAAATAACAAGGACCCTTTATCTATGGGCTCAGGGAGCCTCTAACAGCAGAACCAACTTCTGCACAGGACGTTCTATATGGCCAGTTTGCTAAGGCGTTCACCCTTTTTATTTAAACACTTATCTCCTACTGAGATCTTCTTAGCTCGTCGGATGAGGCGGGCTACAGCCTTGACGGCTCGCGACCAAGTTGAGAACTTGGATAATCGGTCAGCGAGACTTTTCGGTTCCTGCGTGGTCTCTGTTTGCAGGGTCTGTGCCTTCTTTACTTCTGGATCGCCTATGGACAGGTTCGGTGTTATGTCCTGTTGTGTAGGTATGTCCCTTTCCCAGAGAAACCTTGGTCCCGTGAACCAGTCCGATCCAAGAAGTTCGTTCACTGTTTTTCCACGAGATGCTCCATCTGCTGGGTTGTCATCCGTGGGGACGTAGTGCCATTGTTGGGGGTTGGTGCTATGGCGGATCTTCTGGATGCGGTTTGCGACAAATGTGTGAAAACGCCGCGCGTCGTTGTTGATGTAGCCTAAGACCACCTTAGAGTCCGTCCAGAAGTATTCTTTACTCACGACATAGCCAAGCTCCTCTCTGAGCATGTTGCTGATGGTTACCGAGACCACCGCTGCAGTTAATTCAAGCCTTGGGATCGTAGTCAACTTTGTGGGAGAAACACGGGCCTTTCCTATTACTAGAGAGCAGTGAATCTCTCCTCCTTGGTTCTTGACTCTCAGGTACGAGCATTGACCGTATCCGCTGGTGCTCGCATCAGCGAAATGATGCAGTTCCGTTTCTACGACCTCTCCAAAGCTGGCAGGGATGTAAACTCGAGCGATGTTGATTTTCTCTAGGTTGGTCAAGTCACGTCGCCAGCTCTCCCACCGTGGTTTCAGCACCTCTGGCAGGAGGTCATCCCAGCCGGTGCCTTGGTGACACATCTCTTGAAGTATCCTTTTTCCATTGAGCACGTATGGCGCGAGGAAGCCAAGAGGGTCAAATATGGAGGCTACCGTGGATAATATGCCTCTACGTGTCTCTGGCTGGTCTTTCAGATCGTTATTGAATCTGAAGCTGTCTTCTTCTATATTCCAGTGTATCCCTAGCGCTCGTTCCAGTGGCATGTCCTGGAAGGTGAGGTTCTTTGACCCAGTGTCTATTGCGCACTCTGATGGAGGCATACTCTGTAGGACAGCAGGACTGTTTGATAGAAACTTGTGAAGGCGGAGACCGCCTTTGGCGCAAATCTCCTTTGCCTCTTGTGCCAACTGAATGGCCTTTTCCACTGTGTCCGTGCTTGTGACTCCGTCGTCCACATAGAAATCTCTGGCGATGAACTGGGATCCTGCTGGATATGATTGCCTGTTTTCCTTTGCCAGGTATTTCAGGCCATAGTTCGCGCAGCCAGGGGATGACGCCGCTCCGAAGAGATGTACTTTCATCCGATAGTCTTGTGGTGGTGTGCTTGTATCACCATTTTTCCACCAAAGGAAACGAAGATAATCGCGGTCATCCTCTTGGACATGGAACTGGTGGAACATTTTCTCGATGTCACACATAAGAGCGATAGGATGTTGTCTAAATCGTATGAGGACGCCCGTCAGGTTGTTCATCATGTCGGGTCCTGTCAGGAGATGTTCGTTCAGACTAGTGCCGCCGTACTTAGCGGAGCAATCGAACACTACACGCAGTTTTCCAGGCTTTTTAGGGTGGTAGATGCCATGATGTGGAATGTACCATCGTTCACCGTGAGTACCATCTTCGTGTACCTCTTCTACATCACCTCTTTCTATAATGTCTGCCATGTATGCTGTGTAGTCTTTCTTGTACCTTTCATCTCTGCTGAGCTTCCGTTGTAGATGACTGAGCCTGATCTCGGCGAGTTTTCTATTATAAGGTAGGAGAGGCCGTTGCTTAAAGGGGAGAGGCATCTCATAGTGTCCTTGGTCATTCTCCTTTATTCCTTCTTTGAGTTTGCTCAGGAACATGAGATCCTCTTGTGAGACCGTCTTGTCCTCTCCTTTGGTGTCCTTGAAATCTGACTCCAAGGCGCTTATCACATCCCTCGGAGTTGCGGGAGGGAGTTCCTTGACCGTGACTCTGTGACATAGGCCGCGTTCCGTTTCACCGTGGGAGGCTGATGAGCCGCCAACTATGCTCCATCCTAGATCTGTGAGGATGGCGTAGGACTCGTCGTCTTTTCCTGTTAATACCTTTCTTGGCGTAAGCGCTCTGGGACAGTTGTATCCAATCAGGAGTCCTACGTCGCAGCTGAGAAGAGGTGACATTTCATCTGCGATCGAATTCAGGTGAGGCCATCGTCTTGCTGTCTCATGAGTAGGTATGTGATTACGGTTCACGGGGATGCAGTCCTTTGTGTATGCGGGAGGAAGATCAATGTGAGCGCTGGAATGATAGCCTCTCACACGGAGTCCAGACACTCTTTCACTTTTCATAATAACGCTCTCTCCGAGCATGGTGGTAAGTTTCAGTTTTACAGGACAGGCTTGAACTTGTAATTTGTTACTCACTTCGCTGTCGACGAAGGTGCTGTCACTTTGGGTGTCTAGTAATGCGTAGACAAGCTGTTCCTTTGCTGGATTTCTGGCAGAGGACACCCAGACAGGTACGATCATAGAAGTGCTGTCTGACTGGCCTCCCGTGGAGACCTTGTGTGAGATGGCTGTCGTGGTTTCATTGGCAGTGTTTGCCGCTGCAGCCGGTTCTTCAGTAGATCTTTCACGCTTCCTGTAACTTTCGTCGTGGAGACAGGTAGGGTGCCTTCCTTTGCACGTGTCACAGGCATGGCGGTGACGGCAATCTTTGGCGCCGTGGCCCGGTTTCAGACAACCGTAACACAGCCTATTGTCCTTTACATATGCTCGCCGCTCCTCCAGAGATTTGTCCTTGAAGCTTGAGCACTTTGGGAGTTGGTGTCTTTCCTCTTTACACCACATGCACGGGGACTTTCCTGTTCCTTTTCCCTGTGCGTCGTTGTTTACGGCGGTCTGAGTACTGAGGACGTTTACTTTACTTCCTTTCCTTTCCTTTGAGAATACTCTTTCATGAGTTGAAGTGTTTGACTGGAGAGCATATAGGGAGGTGACTGGGTTGCATGATATCTCTGCTTCCATCGACACAAAGCCGGAAAACTCTTTGAAAGTGGGAAAGTCTTTACCTTTCATGAGGGCCTTTGTAACTTGACGGTTCCATCGGGATGCGAGCCAGTCAGGGATCTTTTGTATCAGTTTCTGGTTTTCTTCACAGTCACTGAGGATTTCTAGTCCCTTCACGTGAGGCGTAGCTTGGAGGCAGGCGTTGAGGAAGTCAGAGTATGCTCTTAAACCTTCAGCATCTTTAGGCTGTATTTTCGGCCATTTTGATAGTTTATCCCTAAAGGCTCTCTGGACGATGAATGGTTGACCGTAGCGTTTGATAAGCTTTTCCCATGCATCTCTGTATGCCTCGTCGTCGCTTCTATAGAATGTGCCTTCAAGGCATTTTTGTGCGGGGCCACTTATGTATTGCTTTAAATAAAACAATTTATCTGCAGAAGAGATGCCTTTACTATCTACTAGTGACATGAAAGAAGCCTTCCATTCTAGGAAGAGCAGTGGGTCTCCACTGAACACTACTGGGTTAGGCGCTGGTAGTCTGTTTATGGCTATACTGTCTTGGATTGCTTTGGCCAGACAGGTCACGTCACTAGATGGCGCTGAAGTAACAGCGTGTGCATTCTGTTGAGTTAGACTGGTGGGGAGAATGTGAGCTGATGTGACAGCTTGTGGGTTCTGAAACAGACTTGAGGGGAGCTGAATGTAGTTTCGTTCTATGAGCTGTTCATCATATTCCTGGACGTTCTGTTTGATCTCTCTGTCATAAGTCTGGAGTTTGACGCGAGCAGTCTCCAGGTTCCCTTTTACTTGTAGTCGCTGTAATTCAACCCTCTGCCGGTCTAGTTCCACCCTCTGCCGGTCTAGTTCCACCCTCTGCCGGTCTAGTTCCTTGTTATGCTGTTCTTCCATTAGTCTTATTTTTTCCTTTTGCTCTATTTCTTCTTCCATTAATTTGTATTGAACTTCCTTAGCGGCGAGCTCTGCGACTGCATCTGCTCTCTTGGCTGCTATACTCAGTGATGCTGAGTGACGACTTGAGTGTTGTGATTGAGAGGCAGTGCTGTAAATAGAGTGGGCATAGTCGTGGGCATGTAGCTGACGGAGACGCTTCCTTTCACGCTCTGCATCAAAGTCACCATCTACTTCTGCTAAGCGCTCGTAGATTATTTTCAGCATGTCTTTAGTTACTGCTTCGCATGCATCTACTTTGCGTCTCATTTCATTTGTTACTGTTGTACGTTCTCTTATTTCACCGTACACTTTCATGACATCTGCAGTTCCATTTTCAATAAGGTCTGCCATTTTAGCCATGTCAATGTCTGATATGTCTCTCTTCAAATCATCCTTGATTGTTCTGATAGAACCTTTCCAAAAGGCATATAGTGTAAGCAGTCTTTTTTCTTTTTTATCAAGTTCATCACTTTGGTAGGCTAGCATTTTTCCTGTGGGCACACTAGTACGTTCAGAACGACGTGGTAATGTTAATTCTGCAATGCTACTTTCCTTTATTTGGCTATCTGCCTCTTCCGTGGCGCCGTCCATTTTGAATGTGGCCGCGTCTTCACTTGCTTCGATGAATCACCGTTGAACGCTGCAACTCACTGCCTTGTTCTTTGCCGTCCGTCCGTTGGCAGTTAGTTGTGGCAGGTGAAAGCAAAGTTCTTACTGTAGCAGTCCCTCGAATTAAAACAGAGTCTTTGACTGATGTTGACCATTTATTTTCCGTTCCTTCAGAATGATATAACACCGTAAGAACTGTGGTACATAAAGTAGAAAAGGGGGGGGTAATTAGAACATATTCTCCGTAACATTCTCCATCACTTAACACACACGTTAGCTACCGAGAAGCTCTAAGCTAGGCAAAACACATTAGCTACAACACAGAGCCAAACAACGGTTATAAATTTGTTACACAAATTAAACAAATACATTTATTAATGTTACAAATTGTTAAGCTATTATTGTTAAGTTCACACCACATTAACATACCTTTTTGCTTCTTCGGGGGTTGCTATGATTAACACGAGAATCCTTATAAATATACTTATTCTAACTTTACACGACACCACACTTTATCCTTCACCGTACTTTTTTCACTCCAACGAAAGCCGGGAGCCAAACCGGATGTTAACCTTGCTAAGTTGCGCACACACCAAGCTTCCGTTTTTACAAAGTAAAAGTCACCATACTCAAAAGTTACAGGAAGTAAGAAAACACAGATAATTACACAGTATAACTAAAACATTGGAAATCTAAGTTCCTTTATAAAATTATAATTAGAAAACTGAATTGGATCCTTTACAGTCGTCTTTGCGAATTGTGACATATCTGAAAACTTGACTGAGTTGATTGACCTTACTTAAATCCTGAGTAGTGTCCATAATGATTCAATAAAACTCGGCTTCCTTTATTTCAGAAACAACCTGGTTGTGTACTTTCTGCGAAAACAACGCAATTAATTTGTTTTTAATTGAAGGGCTTAAATAATTGGGGGGATGGAATCATATTGAGCAAACAATTATATTATTGACAAGAAGTTCCCATTGTTGAGCTCACCCACTTGCTCACGATGCCCCCTAAAAGCTAGTTACAGGAAGCTAATGTCAGAGTGACATCTGTGATTCTTGTTAACACTTTGGTCCAAAAACAAAGTTGACGTTTGTATTCAATGTCTGGTCCATTATCCACTGTACAGTCGTTTTTCCATGTGTCAAATACCACACATGCCGCAAGATGGGCACGAGATGATTTGTGTTTCTTGATTTTGCCAGATAGCCCTTGCCAGTCATTTATCCCTACAGTCCAGGAGAGGTGGTGGGACGGAAACCTCCTATCAGAAAAAAGCCAACACGGCTCACAATACACACAGTCCATCATAATACTCATTTGAGAAGCAACTGCCATTTTTATCCCTGGGAAAGGGTCCCTCGGGTTTGCAGGAACCCAAGTATGGTCCTCTTCACCATGGGATCGGTTAAATCCACCGGGAAATTAGCTCTGTCTGATGGATACTGTTCATCATTTTCTGCATGTGATAACGTTACCTCCTCTTGATTACCATCATCACGCTCGGTCTTAGTTTCATTGTCTACCTGTTGTTGATCAAGGGGAGTGCAGCTAGTAGTAGTCTTAGACTCCATGTTGCTGGCAGATGCACCCACGTTCTGCATTGGCATCGGCATCCTCCACTGTAATTGCTTTCGCAGCAGCCATAATTACTGAAGACATTTTTCGGTAGGTTTCCTTTTTTTCGTTTCTCATTTTGTCGTTTTTGCGCTCTGCTGAGGTATGCTCCCTTGCTCATTATTGCTGCTGCAGAATGGCCTTTTCGCAGACAAGTTAAAATTCCAATTCATGGGGCGGCGATTGTTAGCCGGAAACAGGGAGCATAAATAATGCAGTGCTCATATATCCCCGGCATCAATGAAACGTACAACAGTCACGGCACCGAATCACAGGAGCAGCTCACGGTGGCTTCTGCTGCCGGGAGCCGCGCTGCTTCTGTCCACCGCTATCGGGAGAGAAAGAGAGAGAGACTTTTTTCTCGGTAAGAAAATGGATGAGTGTGCCGTCCCACGGACTATATAAATGAGGTGCAGCGGAGCGGAGCTGTAAAGCAGTTCTCCCAGACAATAGGAGTGCCGAGACGAGGTGTTCCCTCGCGCGCAACAACACACACACACACACACACACACACACACACACACACACACACACACACATTAAGGAGCATGTTGGAATGGACACTATGGGATTAAACAGTCTCAATCATTTTTCACAAATGTTAAGTTACTTAACTTGTTAAACATAATAATGCACAAATGCAGTGAGAGTGATATGTATCTTTAAATCTGAATCTGTCTGTCTGTCCCCGTACCTCACAATAAACAAATACATACTTATGTAAGTGATATAATAGTAAGTGATAAATGTAAATATATATTGTATCTGTTAATCTGTATATGTGCCTTAAAATGTACAACCCGTACTGTATATCATTTGTATGTTGGCTTAGCAAGTGGCAAAACAAGTTGACCCTTAGCATTCCTTAGCTCAAAATACTGTACAGTAACTATCACAATGAAGCCACTTTGAATCATCAGAACAAAAGAATACACGTACAGGAACATACCTGTGTGAATAAAGAGCCTACACATAAAGAAATATGCTGCCAATTGAATTGGAAATGGACAAAGTATTGCTTCAGAAGTCAAGACACACAATTTGTTCTGTCCGTGATCATCACCCACGCAAATAGGAAGTTTCCCCTAACTGCTGGTCTAGGATCATCCTTCCCCCTCACCAAATCCTAACCTGAACCATTAGTAAGCAGACAAAAATAACTTACCCCAGACCAGTGGCTAGGAGTCATTTCACCGTATGATAAACATGATTGTTTGAGTGTGGGAAATCTGATAAATTTTAAGCGCATTTTAGGGGGGGAACTTTTTTATTGTCTCAATATATATTCAATGTACTATAGCCACAAGGGCTCATACCGGTGATCGTGTCTTTAGTTGATCGCGGCACATTGCTAATAAAACAAGTATAATATTATTATTTTTATTTGAATTGTGGTGAAAACCAGAACAACTTTGGTATTGAATGTGGGTTTCAGTGTTTGAAAGATACAAATGATTATATACAAGGTGGAAATTAAAAGCCCAGATACAGATTTACAGATGCAAATCATCGCATTTATTTGTTTATTTTAAGATACAGATTTCAGATTTACAGATACAAATCACTCTGTATGTATTTGTGTATTTTGAGATATAGATACAGATTGAAAGATACAAATCACTCCAGCATATACGGAGCAGACGTTCTTCACCCTGAAGTGACCCCGCAGTAAAGCATCTTCTGCACAGTAACTTGAGGGGCTAATTACACTACTAATGTCTGGGGATAAATTACACAACTAAAGTCTGGGGATAAAGACTCAATAACGTCTTCCATGGACTTTATCTGTACTGAGCTCCAAACCACTGAGCTGATCAATGAGAATATGACTCCATCCCGGCTGATGGCTGCTGATCAAATCAGTTAGTCATAGTTGTGTGTGTGTGTGTGTGTGTGTGTGTGTGTGTGTGTGTGTGTGTGTGTGTGTGTGTGTGTGTGTGTGTGTGTGTGTGTGTGTGTGTGTGTGTGTGTGGATGTATGACTCTGCATGGAGTTTACAAAAACAAAGTGGTAATACATTGTGTAGCATAATGACTTTTACATTAAGTGCTTGTGCATGCCATGTGCAACTTGTTTTCACTGTGTGTGTGTGTGTGTGTGTGTGTGTGTGTGTGTGTGGTCCATGTATGCGTGTGTTGTATTCACTGACCCCTTTTCCCTGAGAAGTTTGAGGGTAAATCTTTGAACATCATAACAGATACTTGCAGCACTTAGAAAGGATGTAACATACCATAATTAAATATGTCTCTATTAAATAAATGTATTCCTTTGAAATAATTGCAACTCATCAAAATGGTTAGACTCAGATGAGGATAGATCCGGTGATTGATTTTGCATTACCTTCCTGCTTTTGAATGCAAACTGTCTGTATGTACCGATTAACACCAGTTATAGAAACAACCCTTGTGAGTCAATGCCCCTCTTCCACTATGGTCAACAGTTGTCAAATAAGCCCCGGTATACATGTAGTGCTGGAAGCCCATATTCTATTGTACTGTTCGGTAAACCTGCCATTGTATGACTCATTTTTTATGTTAATTACTCAAGGTGAAACGGCGCGTCTATTCGTATTGAACTGTGCAGTACGAGGTTTGGGGTGAACGGAGCAAAGATGGAAAATACTATCAATTAATCAATTAATTAAATAAACCAGTAAGAATATTCCTCTCCGGGAACCATCACCTTATCGTGGTGGAAAGGTTTGGGTGTCCCTGTGAACCTGAGAGCTGTGTTGTCTGGAGCCTAGTGCTCCTGGTAGGGTCTCCCATGGCAGATTGGTCTAAGGGGACGGGCCAGACTAAGAATGGTTCAAAGATCCTAATGGACAAACAAACGTAGAAGTGAGGATACCCTGCCCGGAGGAAGCCCGGGGCCCCTTTCCGGAGCTAGGCCTGGAAAGAGGGCCTGTCAGCGAGCGCCTGGTGGCCGGGTTAGCCACGGAGCCCAGTCGGGCATAGCCCGAAAAAGCAACGTGGCCACTTCTCCTTCCTGCGGACCCACCACCTACGAGAAGAACCGCTGGGGTCGGGTGCACTGCCAGTTAGGAGGCAGTGAAGGCAGGGGGCATCGACGGACCAAACCCAGCCAACAGAGACTGGCTTTGGGGACTTGGAATGTCACCTCTCTGGGGGGGAAGGAGCCTGAGCTTGTGCGGGCAATTAGCAATTAGATCTGGTGGGGCTTACCTCTACGCACAGCACTGGCTCTGGAACTAAACTCCTGGATAGGGGTTGGACTCTTTCCTTCTCGGGAGTTGCTCAGGGTGTGAGGCGCCGGGCGGGTGTGGGGATACGCACAAGTCCCCGGCTGAGTGCCGCTTTGTTGGAGTTTACCCCGGTGGACGAGAGGGTCGTCTCCCTACGCCTTATGGTCATGGGAGGGAAAACTCTAACTGTTGTTTGTGCCTATGCACCAAACAACAGTTCGGAATATCCCGCCTTCTTGCACACCCTGGATGGAGTCCTGCATGGGGCTCCTGAAGGGGACTCTATAGTCCTCCTGGGAGACTTCAACGCACACGTGGGTAATGATGGGTAAACTTAGAGGGGCGTGTTGGGGATGAACGGCCTACCTGATCTGAACCGGAGTGGGGTTTTGTTATTGGATTTCTGTGCTAGTCATGGATTGGCCATAACAAACACCATGTTCAAACATAAGGATGCTCATAAGTGTACATGGTACCAGAGTACCTTAGACCGAAGGTCAATGATCGATATCGTTATCGTGTCATCTGGCCTGAGGCCGCATGTTTTGGACACTCGGGTGAAAAGAGGGGCAGAGCTGTCAACCGATCACCATCTGGTGGTGAGTTGGGTAAGATGGCGGGGGAAGCCTCTGGACAGACCTGGTAAGCCCAAACGTGTAGTGTGGGTGAACTGGGAACGTCTGGTGGATGCCCCTGTCCGGGAGACCTTCAACTCCCACCGCCGGCGGAATTTTTCCGGCATCTCTGTGGAGGCTGGGGGCATTGAGCCAGAGTGGTCATTGTTCAAAGTTTCTATTGCCAAAGCTGCGGTTGAGAGCTGTGGCCTCAAGGTCATTGGTGCCTCAAGGGGCGGCAACCCTCGGACTTCGTGGTGGACACAGGTGGTCAGGGAAGCCGTCCGGCTGAAGAAGGAGGCCTTCCGGGCTATGTTAGCCTGTGAGACTCCGGACTCAGTTGCGAGGTATCGACAGGCCAAGAAGACGGCAGCCTCGGCTGTAGCGGAGGCAAAACAGCGGGTGTGGGAGGAATTCGGAGAAGCCATGGAGAAGGACTTTCAGTCGGCACCAAAGCGTTTCTGGCAAACAATCCGGCGCCTCAGGAGGGGGAAGCGTGGATCCATCCAAGCTGTGTTCAGTAAGGGTGGGATATTGCTGACCTCAACTGAGGAGGTGATTGGGCGGTGGAAAGAACACTTTGAAGAACTTCTTAACCCAACTACACCCTCAATGGTAGAGACAGAGCTGGAGGATGAAGGACGGCAAACATCAATCTCCCTGGAGGAAGTCACTACGGTAGTCAAACATCTCCGCAGTGGCAAAGCCCCAGGGGTTGATGAGATCCATCCAGAAATGCTAAAGGCTCTGGGTGTTGAGGGGCTGTCGTGGATGACACGTCTTTTAAACATTGCGTGGAAGTCTGGGACAGTGCCTGAGGAGTGGCAAACAGAGGTGGTGGTACCCCTGTTCAAAAAGGGTGACCAGAGGGTGTGTGCCAATTACAGGGGTATCATATTACTCAGCCTCCCTGGGAAAGTCTACTCCAAGGTGCTGGAAAGGAGGGTTCGGCCGATAGTCGAACCTCAGATTGAAGAGGAACAATGCGGATTCCGCCCTGGTCGTGGAACAACGGACCAGCTTTTCACTCTTGCAAGGATCCTGGAGGGGGCGTGGGAGTATGCCCATCCGGTCTACATGTGTTTTGTAGATTTGGAGAAGGCATATGATCGGGTCCCTCGGGAAATACTGTGGGGGGCGCTGCGGGAGTATGGGGTGCGGGTGTCACTGTTGAGGGACATCCAATCTCTCTACTCCCAAAGCAAGAGCTGTGTCCGGATTCTCGGTAGTAAGTCAGGCCTGTTCCCAGTGAGTGTTGGCCTCCGCCAGGGCTGCGCTTTGTCACCCATCCTGTTTGTGATTTTGATGGACAGGATTTCAAGGCGTAGTCATGGAGGGGAGGGGTTTCAGTATGGTGGGCTCAGGATTGAATCGCTGCTGTTTGCAGATGATGTGGTCCTGTTTGCGTCATCAGTATGTGACCTTCAGCACTCACTGGATCGGTTTGCAGCGGAATGTGAAGCGGCTGGGATGAGGATCAGCACCTCCAAATCTGAGGCCATGGTTCTTAGCTGGAAACCGGTGGATTGTCTACTCCAAGTAGCAAGGGAGTCCTTATCCCAAGTGAAGGAGTTCAAGTATCTCGAGGTCTTGTTCTCGAGTGAGGGGAGGATGGAGCGTGAGATTGACAGGAGAATAGGTGTAGCGGGAGCGGTATTGGGTGCACTTTGGTGCACTGTTGTAACCAAAAGAGAGCTGAGCCAGAAGGCAAAGTTCTCGATCTACCGATCAGTCTTCGTTCCTACCCTCACCTATGGCCATGAACAATGGGTAATGACCGAAAGGACGAGATCGCGAATACAAGCGGCCGAAATGAGTTTCCTCAGGAGGGTGGCTCGTATCTCCCTGAGGGATAGGGTGAGAAGCTCAGTCACTCGTGAGAGACTCGGAGTAGAGCCGCTGCTCCTTCGGCGTAGAAAGGAGCCAGGAAACGTGGTTCAGTCCAAAATGTCTAACAACAATGTGTTTGTTGAAGAAAACATGGTTAAACAATAATGGATGCTCAAATGAAAGTGATCAAAATGAAAATTATGATGCTGATCAAAATGATAATGTCGATAAAAATTATGTTGATCAAAATGTTGGTCAAGATGATATCAATTCTGAGGACAGTGTGTCTAATGTGCCAAGTAAAATGTCAAGCAGGAGAAGCCATTCTAGATAGAGCAAAGGACTTAAAGAGCAAAGACTTGAATGCAACCCAAATGCAAATTAATTTGTGCCAAAGGGAAAAAGTTTGTGGAGTAAGGCACAACAGCGCCACCTGTCTCATCTGCACAATATGTGCGACCAAAGATGGATGTGCAAACACAGCCACAGGACCAAATCAAACATGGAGCCTCAATAGGAATGGATAACACTCGCAGGTCACAGTTGCAACCAATCACTGAAAGGTCTCACACAACCACCTTAAGGGGCCAACCTCAAAATGTTCTCCCAACCTCTACTGCTGCATCATTTAGGTCAGTTGCTGCACAGGAACAACAACACCACAGTTTTCAAAGTGGACTGAACATTTCACCAGTGAAAAATACAGCTTGATACAATGTCATTTGTGGTATCGTGCAAAAGCAGAATGAAATCACCACCATGCTTGTTCAACAGCAAATGTCATCCACTTTGCCACAAAGGGAAATAACCATTTTCGATGGTGATCCATTGCAATGTACTTCCTTTATTAGGAATTTTGAACATTGTATTGAAGAGAGAACCAGCATATATCAATAATGTGTTTATTTAATCTGTGAAAGGAGATAATATGCTCCAGACCTATGCCTTCTTAGACCCTGGCAGTACAGCAACTTTTTGTACCACCTGTTGCATGAAGAAGTTGAATCGACAGGGCACAAAGACTCGCATTATGTTGCGCACCATGGGCCAAAAAAAGGTGGTGGAAAGCCAAATTATTACGGGACTGGAGGTGTCAAAGCTGGACAGTGATCAATTTGTGGAGCTCCCAGAGACATTCACACAAGAAACATTCCCTGTGTCTAAGAGCAACATCCCAACTCATGATGCATGATGTTGAACGATAGGAATATTTGAAAGAGATTAGGATCCCAGAACTGGACGTTGATGTTGAAATCTTGATTGGGACTACACCAAAACTCATGGAGCCCTGGGAAATAATCCACAACAAAGGTGATGGACCTTACGCCGTGAGGACCCTATTGGGGTGGGTCATTAACGGTCCTTTGAGGGGCCATAATGGTCATCAGAAAAGCTGCCCGACCATATATGCAAACAGGATATCCATCGTCAAACTAAAGAGTCTCTCAGCATAACCAGGACTTCAATGAGAAAACAATGGAGGAAAGGCAAGAGATGTCAAGGGAGGATCTGAGATTTAAGGAGATCTTGGAAAAGTCCATCTACATGCAGGAAAGTCATTATTGCATGGACTTGCCCTTTAAGGTGGATGACATCACCACGCCAAACATCAGGTGCATAGTTGAACAGCGCATTCAAAGTTTGAAGAGGACGTCTGAAAGGAATAAGACCTATCAGGAGGGGTACACAGCATTTATCACTGAGATGATTGACAGTGAATATGCAGAGGTGGTTCCTCAAGACCAGGTGGATTGTAAAGATGGCAGAGTGTGGTATCTTCCTCATCACACAGTCTACCACCCAATGAAGAAAACCTTAAGAGTAGTTTTTGACTGTAGAGCAGGATTTGGAGGAACCTCTTTGAGCTGTCAGCTGTTGCAAGGTCCTGATCTCTCAAATTCCTCTTTGGTGTCTTAACAAGATTCAGACAGGAGAGCATTGCTCTGCTGACTGATATCCAAGCCATGTTCCACCAGGTGAGGGTGTCAGAGAAGCATGTGGATTGTCTTCACTTCATCTGGTGGCCTAAAGGAAACACAACACAGAGTCAAATAGAGCACAGAAGGAGAGTGCAAAGTTTTTGGAGCAGTTTGATCACCCAGTTGTGCTAACTATGCTTTGAGGAGGACTGCAATGGACAATAAGGATTACTTCAAATTGGAGGTGACTGACACCATCTACAACAACTTTTATGAGGACGATTGTTTAAAATTAGTTTTGTTTTGTTTAAAAGCTGGTGGCTAATCTATCATCACAATTAGGGGCCGGTGTGTAGGAGCCGTATCTGTCTTTCATTGTATATGAATCAGGTTGCCACTGGGTGGCAACGGAGGGTTATTCTTTATAAGCACAGGTGGAGAAACTCAAGGGTGGAAATGGAGGTTATGTGCTTTTACCGGTCGTGCAGCCTCTCTCTTCTCCCCCCCTACCATCTGGTCACCGGTTGCGCAGCATCCGTACAAGGACTACAAGGTTTAAGGATCGTTTTTATCCACAGGCAGTGCGCCTACTGAACTGCTAGGAGTGCTGCCACTTTCATAAAATTGTCATAAACTTAACACTTACATACTTTGCTGGACTTTCTGAACTCATCACATTACTGCACTGTATTCATGATGCTACTGCACTACAGGCACTTTAAATGCTTTTAAAGATAAAAAAAAAAAAAAAAACATTTCATTATATAATTTAACAGTCACATTGCTGCTCTTTTTTTGGTTTATTTTTATTGTATATATTATTTATATTTGTTATGGTATTGTTTTGGAGATGTATACTGCGGGAGGGAATGGGGAGTAAGCATTCCAATGTACCTGTTGCAATTGGCCAATACAATTATCTTGTATCTTGTATCTTGTATCTTGATTTACTCCTTTGTTACATGTCACCATCGCACTCTCTTTTTCTCTTCTCGTTTTGTTGGTTTTCTACCATTCAATAAATGGGACACCCGAACGTAAACAACCGTATGGACAGCAGTTTATCAAAGCACGTCAAAAACTGTCTCAGCACCCATGCCATAGTGACTACAGGAGGGCAGGATGGTCTATAATATGTATATATATATTCTGAATGCCTATACAAGTTCAATTTCAAGTTAGGTTTATTGTCACTTCACAGTTTACAAGTAAAAGCAATGAGTGACAATCTTATATGCAATACCCGACGACAGACAGCAGTTATAAAAAACAGAATAGAATAAAAAGAAAAAGAAGTAAAAAGAACAAAACTGTATAAGTTAAATATATAAAAATGCAATATATAAAATGCAATATATCAGCACAGAAAAAGGGCAATATATATATATAAATCAATGTAATAAAATATACATTGTTATATGCTATACGCCCTTGTTCAGCAGCCTGATGGCCTGACTGTGGAAGCTGTCTCTGAGTCTATTTGTGTGTCACTTGATACTGCGGTATCGCCTGCCTGGTGGTAAAAGTGAATAAAGTTTGTGGCTGGGGTGGGCATTGTCTTTAATGATGGGTTTGGCCTTGGCCACGCACCGCTGGTTGTATATATCCAGGAGGGAGGGAAGCTCACCTCCAACGATATACTGGGCCGTCCGCACAACCCTTTGAAGCGCTCTGCCCTCGAGTGTGGTGCAGTTCCAGTACCAGGCGGTGATACACCCTGTAAGAACACTCTCGGTTGTGCCAGTGTAGAATGTTCTCAGGATGCGGGGGCCCATAATAACACTGCATCCCTTTGTGAACTTGGGTACAGAATAGACATAATCTATATATATAACAACTGAGGACATATGTAGACATAGACCAGAGCGGTCCCCAGAGGGTTCCAGGTCTCCTCAGTGGTCTGAAAAGTCTCCTCAGCAGTCTAGGAGGTCTCCTTTTATATGTCCACGTTACCATGACATGCTAAAAAATTCCACGATGATCACACAAAGTAAATAAAGATGCCCTCACGATGGCCTTATGAAGGGCAAAATGGACACACAAATACAACACCAAAATTAACCTTTGCAAGGTCCTTCGGCAATTTTTTGGCATGCCAAAGATTTTGCCACCGCTCAAGAAGTTGCTGCCGGAGCCAGAGAAACTCCACCGGCGGTCATACGATGGCTTAAGATGCCCTCACGAATGGCCTGATGTTTTTACGATCAGAGCCGAATTTGAACATTTCCTTTATCGTGTGTCCATCTGGTGTCAATTTCGGGACAGTGTGACAGGGGCTTACAGTATTGCAAATCAGAAATGTATATACATACAAATGTACAGTATGATGTAACGAGGTAATTTCCTCAGGCATCTGAGGAAATTCAGCATGGGCCCCCGCATCCTGAGAACATTCTACACCGGCACAATCGAGAGTGTTCTTACAGGGTGTATCTACAGGGTGTATCACCACCTGGTACGGGAACTGCACCGCACTTGATCGCAGAGCGCCTCAAAGGGTGGTGTGGACGGCCCAGTATATTGTTGGAGGTGAGCTCCCCTCCCTCCTGGATATATACAACAAGCGGTGCGTGGCCAAGGCCAAACGCATCATAAAAGACAATGCCCATCCCAGCCAGCAAGATTTTCAATAATTCCTTATACTTGATGGGAAGGTTACTGGCAGACACAGGCAGGGATCAAATAGCTGTAATGGATGACAAAGCACTTGTGACAGAGACGAGGGAATCGGGAAGTTAATCATTCCCTAAATGGGATCCATTGATTGAACATGCAGAATCAATTTATCCTATTTTAAGCAACCCAGCGGAGCAAAGTTTGCTGACGACACGACAGTGATGGGCCTGATCGCCGGCGACGACGAGACAGCCTACAGGGAGGAGGTCGGATCGCTGGAGCAGTGGTGCCAGGAGAACAGCCTCGCCCTCAACGTCAAGAAGACCAAGGAGCTGATCGTGGACTTCAGGAGGCAGAGGGGAGAGCACAGCCCTATCTCCATCGACGGCGTTGCAGTAGAGAGGGTCAGCAGCTTCAAGTTCCTCGGCGTGCACATCTCCGAGGACCTCACATGGTCCACGCACACCACACACGTGGTGAAAAAGGCCCAACAACGCCTGTATTTTCTCAGGCGTCTGAAGAAATTCAGCATGGGCCCCCGCATCCTGAGAACATTCTACAACGGCACCATCGAGAGTGTTCTGACAGGGTGTATCACCGCCTGGTACGGGAACTGCACGGCACTCGAGCGCAGAGCGCTTCAAAGGGTGGTGCGGACGGCCCAGTATATCGTTGGAGGTGAGCTCCCCTCCCTCCTGGAGCAGGTGGGGCATGCAGACTCCATGTGCATGTGCCCTGTCCACCTCCCCAACGACCCTCTCCTACTTGTCCAGGTAAAACAAAAGTGTTCCAGCTGTTTCGGGTCGTGCCGGTGGTGCTCGGTGGGGCAACGCAAATGCAAACCGATGGGAAATCTTTACACAGGGCTTTCAATTAATGGATGGAAATTAAGGTCTGTGGGGAGTGGGGAGTGGTGACTTTTCCATTGGCGTGGGTTTTACTTTTTCAGAAAGCTCCATCAATCTTCCGAATGTAATGGGCCATGTGCAAAAACACAAGAAGACGTTCATTTATATTTTATGCCCTCTCTGTGGTGTGTCTGAGGCACCCGAGCATCACCGTTTTACGCTTGCTTTGAAAGGGGGAACAGTTCAAAGAGACAACCATTGTGCCTTTACCCCAAAAGACCAAGGTAACAAGCGGTGTGCCTGGAGTTACTTTCATGTCACACATTAACTTTTCCATCCCTGACTCCCAAGACCAACAAGTTTGCATACAGACCAAAGAGGTCTGTAGACGACTCCATCTCCCTGGAACTACACACGGCCCTGGAGCACCTAGACAGGAAGGACACCTATGGCAGACTGTTGTTCTTGACTACAGCTCACACATCCTGAAACTGAGGGACCTAGGTCTGGGTGCCCCCATCTGTAACTGGATTATGGATTTTCTGACAGGCAGGCAACAACAACATCTCATCCACTCTGGTCATCAACACCGGAGCACCCCAAAGCTGCTGCCTCAGTCCTTGGCTGTTCTCGCTGTACACAAATGACTGTACTGCCACACACAGCAACAATCCAAGTTTGCAGATGACACCACAGTCATCGGCCTGATAAGCGGCGACGACAAAATGAGTACAGAGATGAGGTAGTCCGCCTGACACGCTGGTGCAAGGACAACAGCCTGGCAATGAATTTCAGCAAGACTAAGGAGCTCATCATGGACTTCAGGAGCCACCAGGGCACCCACTCTACCATCATCCTGGACTGAAAACTGAAAAAATGTGGAAATCGTCAGCTGCTTCAATTTCCTGGGACTGCAGATCTCTGACGACCTGGTGTGGACCCGCAACATGGAGGCCATGCTGAAGAAGGCACACCAGCGCCTCTATGCCCTGAGGTGCCTCAGGAGAAGCAGCATAGGCAAGCGGTGGCTGGTGAACATTTACCGTGGCACTGTAGAGAGCGTCCTGATGAGTGGCGTACCACTGCACAGTACAAGAAAAACATCCAGAGGGTCCTCAGGACAGCGGAAACAATCTGATCATTGGGTGTGCACTTCCATGCATTGAGGATTTCGGAAAAAGTCCATCTTCATCACAAAGGACTGCAACCACCAGGACTACCAGGTTCAAGGACAGTTTTTATCCACAGGCAGTGCGCCTTCTGAACTGCTAGGAGTGCTGCCACTATCATAACATTGTCATCTATATTACATAACACTATCATACTTTTGCTGGACTCATTACAGTTACTGCACTGTTCGGCACTGTTCTCATGATGCTGCTGTATTACTGGCACTTTAAAATGTTTCCTGGCACTTGAAAAAGCAAACTCCATTCTTCACTTTGCTTTTATTGCAAAATAGCTGTTGCCAACATCAAAGAGAGAGAGAGAGAGAGAGAGAGAGAGAGAGAGAGAGAGAGAGAGAGAGAGAGAGAGAGAAATTGATGTCTGCATATTCCTGCCCAATGCAAGCGTACTTAAGTATTGATATTATGTATTCATACTATACTTCATACTGCCCGACTCATACAGAATTACGACTGTTGTGAAGTGCACCTATAGGGGCACGGTTCAACACGATAGGAATACAAGATGGAGACATAGTACATGTGGTGAATATTGTTAGCATATAGAAGAAGGTTACCAGTCAAAATCAACCCAACTTAAGCCTGTGGATCTAAAATACCCAGTCATTTTTATTTTTATTTTGTGTTGTTTCCCTTTCCCTCCGTATCATAACGGCTTCCATTCTCTCCCACACTATGCACGCAGAACAGGAGGATAATTGAGATGTTGACCAGCCCTTCCCCCGCGTGACCATGGACATTTTAATTAGCTAGCCTTTCATTTAGCCTAATCCTCTTTCAACTTTCATCAGCCGGTGAGAGCGCTGATAAGGCGCTGTCACTCACCAGCATTGTGCCCTACTCTCTCTCTGTCTCTCTATGTCTCTCTTTCTCTACCTCTCTCTCCCTCTCCCCCTTTCTCTTTCTCTCCCGCGCTTCCTCTTCTTCTCCCTCTCTCTCTCCCTCCCTTCCTCCTTCCCTCTCCCCCTCTCTTCCTCTACCGTTCATGGCCCAGTGGTGGCTAGAGGCACAATGAGAAGGGAAATGTAGCAAGTGAGTCAAGCCGTCATCGCATCACCACCACATTCACTGCAGCGTGGAATGTCACTGGGGCCTCGATATAAACACCACCACTCCTTATGCAACCCATTAACCCTCGGCTTTTTATCACACAAAGCAAACATTTGAATGTTGATGTCACAGGAAATGTATAAATGTATATATCCTTAACAATGTTAACCAGTTCTTGTTAATGACTTAACTACCCTTCAACGTTAACCAGAAGTACTATGTAACCATTACAGGTTCCCTGGATCCCAGCGCCAACAGGCCATCAGGGAGCAACACGAAGTACTTCCTGACCTCTGTTGTCTCCTCGCCATCAACACATCATCCACTAAACCAAATGGCTCTGATCCATCAACACATCATCCACTAAACCAAATGGCTCTGAGCCGTCAACGGTTCTGCCGAGTGACAGTTAGCGACCGGCGGCCCGGCCCCATTCTAAATGGTCCTGAAAAGGCACACACCAAATCATTGACATTCAAGACAACAGACACCACAGAGGACCCTGAGGGTGGAGGCTCATCCGCTCGTCTCATGAAAGTCTTACTAGAGACTAGAAACACAGCCATCGGAATACCGCAGATTGTACAAACAGCATGGCTACGTAACGCAGAAGAGTAGAAAGAAGAAAAAGATTGTTATAACCAACAAATAAATAAAAACCTTGAGTGGAGGTGGTGGTGGCGGAGGTGTAATTGTGACAATGTTTAAATCGATTTGCATGTCCAAAATAATGCCGTTTTTTGACCGTGTGTGGAGGCATCTCACCAGGTGGTGTTGGGGCAGCTGCCTGTGATCAGAGCCGTGTGTCCGGTCGCTTGGTACACTGAGATGAGAAACAGCAACACAAAGGGCCCACCAAAGGGAATTCTGCTGTTTTTGGATTATTTTGATGGAATGTGCATTTGTGATTTTCTGCTTGTGTGTGTGTGTGTAGGCTGCGCCACCTGAAGCTATTTGTTTTGTTTATATGGGTCTGTGATCAGAGTCAAAGCTTCCCCCCCCCCACACACACACAAAATGTGCTGTAACACGAAAGTGAAATACCAAAAACAACGACCTGCTGTGTTTGTTGGGGGGGGGGGGGATACCTCTGGGATCCTTACCACATAGCACTTATTCTAAAGGTAGTAATGAAATATAAGAACAGCAAACACTCCAGAAAATAAACTTTTCTTCCTATGCCCATGTATATTCAGTGTATTACCTGCTTTTCCCCCTTGTGCTCTTGCTCTTGTTCCTCGGCTGGAGGAGCCAGAATACTAAATAATACTAATAATAAAACTAGAGGAGCAACTTCCCCTAGGACTACTCTCATGTTTACTTGAAACTGAAAATGCACTGTTAAAAGTGGCTCTCTAACACGATAGAGCTGTTTGCACCATTCGCCAGATGAATATACGGTATCATCCGTCAGACACTTTCACTTTATTTTTACTGTGTATAGCATTGTTATAGTATAGTGTTGTTTCAAAATTTTAGTAGGTAATATGTGTTGTCGTTAATCGAAAAGTATAGCATATTACAGTATTGTTGTCAAAATTCTGAATGCGGGAGTGAATGGGGAGTACGCATTCCATTGTACTTGTTGAACATCACAAATAAACGTCAGAAATGTTAGTCTAGTCATGTTTCATGTTTTATTAAGTCATTTTTGTCTTGTCTCCCACTTCCTGTTTTATTTTGGTACTCACCTTTTGCGTCTCATTCCAGGTCCCTTGACTCCTTATCCTTGTGTGTGTGCCTGCCCTCATCAGCGTCAGCCCCGCCCCTGATTTTTTCCACCTCTTCCTTGTTACCTCATGTTTAAATGACATATGTGTACCCTTGTCTGGTGCCAGTTCGTCGTGATGTCAGTAGCCCGCGTACCAGTGTTTTTCTCTCTTGTTTCAAGCCTGATTCATGCTCCAGAGTTTTTGTTCCAGTAAGTTTTGTTCCTCATTTTGTGAGTGATTTTCTGTTGATATTTTCTGACAACCTTATTTGCGGCATTTTTTGTGATAGTTCGTTTTTGATCCTCATACTGAGGAAATTCTTTGGAATAAAGTATTTTCTCATACTTTACCTTTGTCTCCTGGGTCGTGCATTTCAGTCCTTCTACCTTGTGTGTTTGAGTTTGTGACACTTAGAGAGTCTGATTAGGTCAGCCCTGGATGTTAAGGGCTTAATGCCTTAATGCTGCTAGTAATAATGCCCTGGTAATGCTCAGAGAAGTGATCGTCGGTAATCCCTATGTGTCCTACAAAAGTCTGGGCGAAACATATCGTCTTTTCCGGAGCAAGTATTATAGGACTATAAAACACACGGACCGGCCCAGCGCCGAACCATAAGCCCCGCACGTAACAACCGTCAACACACATTAACAAAACAACCAAGATTCAAGATTCAAGATATTCAAGATTACCTTACCATGACTCTAGGACAGAAGATAAAAGGGAAGCACAAGAGTACGAAAAGCAGATGTGGTTCCGGAAGTGTGCCGTTTGCGGGCGGATTGACCAATAGGACGGTGAAGAGTGAACCGATAACAGGTGCAGCTCCTCAAGCAATCAGGACTAATTGCAGACGCTATATGTGACCGGCTTGGCATCTCCACTTTGCAAGCCCTGTGCATTTCTTTCTCCCACCTCATCATCAGTGACTCAGGGCCGTTCAAACATCCACGTCTGCCAGCTCTCTTATGGACAGCATTCATAGCCCACGGTGCTCGTCTAGCCACGAGTGCAGCATGAAAGGCACTATAATGAAAGCCTCTTTTTTCCCACTCATTCATACGCCAATGTTGACCGTGCAAAGCAACATCAGCTAAGAGCAGTAAGCCTATTGTCATACTAGTTCTGTAGTTGCTATTGATTGCAGTTGGTATCCATTGTCATGGGTAAAATACATTTACTACTAACGAGTATAGGGTATATGACCACAAAAGCGCAGATATTTCCAACCAAAGGGACTGAGTACTATACAGACATACAGTATATCCACATACGGAACTCCAAGCTACACAATGAACGGCAGCCGACGCCGAGGTCAAAGCAAGGTTAGTGAAAGTATTTGTCTGAAGTTTCTCTAACGGATTTATTCCTCTCAAATCGGAGCACCGCTGCTGTACTCCACGTTCCACTGTCCCAATACTGGGAGAGAATGTAAATATATACAATATATACAAAAAAATAATAATAGCAGAGTTCAGTTTGTATTTGTTTTTTCTTCAGAACATCGGGACACACTTCATTCTGAAGAAGCAGGAAGATTGAATGAGCAAACTCCATCCAGGGTTACTAAACCTCATTGGATGTGGTTTAGCTTGATTGCATTCTCAATCGATTCCCAACTGTGTAGGGCCGTGAGAAAAAAGTGAGTGACCGGGCGAAAGCAACGATTGCCAGAGCAGATTCTCCAATCAAATGAACTGCTCCCAACCGCCCTCGCTGCCTGTTAGCATGGCTAGGTGGCCTCAGACGTCAGCCCGCCCACTCACTGTAATTTATGAGAAACATTGGAAAAACAATTCCCTCGCCATCCTCTCCCATAAATCATTTGAAGTGTCTATTTAATTAACCGTCACCTGGTTTCAAAATGTCCAGCCCCTCTGATTTAGGGCCACCCCTTAGCCGTACTTAGCGCACAAACACATGTAATTTGATGCGTCACTTGTTTGGAGGTTAGAATCAAACTTTGAAAAATGATTATTCGATAGAGGGTGTAATCCTGGGCACATCACTATAAAGGAGAAGGTCTGCAATAGAGACATTGAGCTGCTAGCTGCTAATATTAGGCCATGTAATTTACACCCTGGGAATTTTTGCATTTGATCGGGATAGCTGCGTACATTTCCCCCTCTGCTAGCGCAAAGAGATCCCGGTGGTTGCACTGCTTCATCAGGAATCACGGAGGACAGCCAAGTTTCCGGAAAATCATGGTGCAACACTCCCTGATGTCCCCGTGAAGTCAGTATAATATAAATAGCTAATTCATTATAATAATATTTCATTTTTCAGAAAGCGTACACAGTGAGGGGAATGCATGACAACGTGAGAACAACAAAAAGACAAAAGTGAAAAGTGACAGCGGGATCATCTGCTAACTTTGTAACCGTCCATTTTTCACCAAATGATTGTCCATTAGCTTCCACATGACATACAAAACACCTGCAGTGAGATCTGTAGAAGGAACGAATATCAGTATTTACAACGCTGCGAATCCAGCAGTGAGTTTGTTTTGTGTTCTCTCCCATGTGTCTTTTAGGCTAGCGAAATTCTCAGAACATGGCTGGTTGTGCTACGGTCCACCTTACTATATAATCCCCATCATGGACTAACAAGTACCTGAGGACTTTGGTTGCTTCAAAAAACTGCTCTTTAAATGTGCACGAAGAAACAGGTCAGCAGATAAACACTAGTAAGCACTAAAGAAATAATAAGCATAATAAGTAATATTCTCAGACGACGGTCAGCCTATAGGCATGGAGATGTCCCCCATGGACCGTGAGGAGTGAGGCCATGTAGCCTATCGGGGTGAGATGCGGTACCTCTCAACCCAGCCTGTATTGTATAGAAGCATGACCAATGGGCTAAAGAGTTTTGTGTTAAAACACGTTTTCAAAAGTGTCTCTGTTGCTGATCTTTGCTCCGGAACAAACAACACACTGCCGGAACAGCAATCTAAATCTAGAGGATTCAATCCACTTAATTGGTCACGTACATGTACACACATGTACGTGTGAAATTAGTTTCTCTGCATTTAACACATCCTAGTATTTGGAGCAGAGGGCAGCTATTGTATATACAGCACCCAGTGGGGTGGTGTCTGGTGCCTTGCTCACATGCACCTTGGCAGTGCCCAGGTGTTTTAGGGAGATGAACCGGCAACCTTCCGGTTCCCAAGACCCAAGTCCCAACAGACTAAGCTATTCTACCGCCCTAGACACACATCTCCATAATGCATGTGTGTGTTTGCAGGTTACCACCCACAAGATTTCTCTAGTAGCCAGAATAAGCATATTTAAATGGGGACACTAGCCTGGCCATCAGAGACACCATAAGAGGAACTAAATGTATTAGTAACACAGAACATAACCAATCCAATGGTACCCAAGCAGAACTATCCAAACCTTGGAGCTTTATTCACAGACACACACAGACACACACACACACACACAGACACACACACACACACACACCTGCACTTAAGAAATATTCAATAATTGCATCTCATGCAAGGGTACACATGTGGTCTATGAAATTGAAAGCGTCTCTTCTTCAAACTACGGCTCTAGAGCTAAAGTCGGTATGAAGTCGAACCCTGTCAGTGGTAGATTTCACAGACCTCTCGGTGGCTCGGGGAAAAGCCGGTGTCTCTTTGAGTGCACCGTGTGTTCTGGCATTTGTATTCGCTGAATAGCAGAAGTGCCTGTGGGGGAACAATGTGGGGGTAAAATAAGAAAAGAAAAAAAAGCCTGTTATGCTGCACATGAATATTAATTGCCCTTCTGTCCTCACAAACTGTTTTTAATATAATATTTTAGGATATAGGCTAAATAGATGGGTTTTGAGGGGTAAAAACAAGTTAACACTTAAAAGTATTTATATATAATATATAATTTATATATTTATTGAGGCCATTACTCTACTGGCCTCGTAGGGCACAGGGTAATGTGGGGGAACTGAAGCACTAAGCTCAAATAATTTTTCAGAGATCATTCTTTTTTTTTTGTGCATTAAAATCCACTTTCATATAAGCTGGTTGGCATTGTGGCCAAAATTCTCGTTTCCCATGAAGTCGTCTACAAATATTCAAGAGATGTTAATGGCAGGAGCCAAAACGGGCCTTGTGTCCAAGCTGCAGGAAACCCACAAGCAGGAACAATACATTCTCTCTCTCTCTCTCTCTCTCTCTCTCTCTCTCTCTCTCCTCTCTCTCTCTCTCTCTCTCTCTCTCTCTCTCTCTCTCTCTCTCTCTCTCTCTCTCTCTCTCTCTCCTCTCTCTCTCTCTCTCTCTCTCTCTCTGGGGTGTGTCCTCAGATGTGGTGGTGTGTCCTCAGATGTGGGGGTGTTCGAGGATGTCCCCAAAGGTACAGTGGTTGAATTAATGATATTGTCTGAGCACGGCAAAAAAATATATATATTATAAATAAATGTAATTAGGTTAGACTCAACAGGTCAACTGATACAGTCAATAGACTCAAACAAGACACAATAGGTTACTTTAGCTGTGACTTCACACACACACACACACACACACACACACACACACACACACACACACACACACACACAGTTCATGTCCTCAGATGAGCCAAACCTTGAGCGATTAGCAGTCTAGGGATTGTTGAACATTCTAAGTGCTTTGCAGTAGGCACTTAATGAGACTAGGTGGCAATCCGACAATAGTTATACTAGCATCCCATGATAACGAAGATCCATCGAGTCCAATTTGAAATCATGAAGTAATGTATTGAACAATTCCAAAGTGATATGAGCAGCTTCAGAAATAAGATGTAGTTCCTTGTCCTCTGTTTCCAATTAATGCTTTTACAAATGAATACACTTTTTGTGATGGGCCTGATCGCCGGCGACGACGAGACAGCCTATAAGGAGGAGGTTGGATCACTGGAGCAGTGGTGCCAGGAGAACAGCCTCGCCCTCAACGTCAAGAAGACCAAGGAGTTGATCGTGGACTACAGGAAGCAGCGAGGAGAGCACGGCCCTATCTCCATTGAAGGTGTTGCAGTACAGAGGGTCAGCAGCTTCAAGTTCCTCAGCGTGCACATCTCCAAGGACCTCACATGGTCCACGCGCACCACACACGTGGTGAAAAGGGCCCAACAATGCCTGTATTTCCTCAGGTGTCTGAGGAAATTCAGCATGGGCCCCCGCATCCTGAGAACATTCTACACTGGCACAATTGAGAATGTTCTTACAGGGTGTATCACCGCCTGGTACGGGAACTGCACCGCACTCGAGCGTAGAGCGCTTCAAAGGGTGGTGCGGACGGAGGTGAGCTCCCCTCCCTCCTGGATATATACAACCAGCGGTGCGTGGCCAAGGCCAAACTCATCATAAAAGACAATGCCCACCCCAGCCACGAACTGTACTCACTTTTACCGTCAGGCAGGCGATACCGCAGTATCATGTGCCGCACAAATAGACTTAGAGATAACTTCCACAGTCAGGCAATCAAGCTGATGAACAAGGGTGTATAGCATATAACAATGTATATTTTATTACATTGATTTATATAAATATATTGCTCTTTTTCTGTGCTAATATGTTGCATTTTATATATGCACTTTTATATTTTTTATATATTTAACTTTATACAGTTAGTACTTTTTACTTATTTTTTTATCTATTATTTTTATTTTTATAACTGCTGTCATCGGGTATTGCACATAAGATTTTTACGCATTGCTTATACTTGCATAACTTTAATGTGACAATAAATTTGACTTGACTTGACTTTTTCTGTGAGTGCTCGCCAGAGAATGCCAAAGTAATTTAAGAAAATCACTTTGCAACAAAGAAGTAGTCACACAAGATGCCGTACCTGTTCTGCTCTAGCAAGGCGTGGCACGGCGGCACCGTTAATGGGCGGAGCTAGGTCTGGCGGGACACTCTAGTCATGCGCCACCTTTCAGCTGACAGCTAACGCAGTCCAAACCGAGGCACAAACACTGACAGGTGGCACATTTAAGACCTTCCAACACACACACACACAAGTGTACCAAGCTGGCTTTTCCACCACTGCTCACCACCGCCCCCGCCTCCACCTGCTTTGGTTCTGCTCTGTACTGTTAGCTACACAATGGGTTAAGATATCTAGTTTACCACATGGAGGGGGGGACGACGACGACTGTATAGTGCTCCCTGTTGTCAAATGTTGGTATGCTGACATCTGTATGTTATGGTTTAAATCCGACTGCAGGGAGCATACTAACAGAGTGGAGCCTGGCCCTTTTACAAAATAAATTGTTTAATCTATGAAATTAGCGATTTCTGAAAGAAACATTGAAGGTGGGGTTCTATTAAGCAGAAAAACAGCCAAAAGTTCACACACACACAAAAAGCTGGTGGTAGGTAAAAAATAAAGGGAAAATATTTTAAGATATTTTAAGTTTGATGGGGCCCTGTTGAATGTTTCACACTCTGGGATACAGTCAAAAGGAGCGAGAGGTAATAAAAGGAAGTGCTGATGTATCCAAATTCTTAACGGAAATTATATTTGCCCAATGTCCCCCCTAGTTTCCACTTCGTTTCATCTTCCTCTCCTCCCCTCTCTCTCTCTCCTGTCACTCTCCATCCCTCTTCATCTTCCCTCCTCTCCTCTTTCTCTCTCTTTTCTGTCACTCTCCATCCTTCTTCATCTTCCCTCCTCTCTCTCTCTCTCTCTCTCTCTCTCTCTCTCTCTCTCTCTCTCTCTCTCTCTCTCTCTCTCTCTCTCTCTCTCTCTCTCTCTCTCTCTCTCTCTCTCTCTCTCTCTCTCTCTCTCTCTCTCTCCTGTCACTCTCCATCCCTCTTCATCTTCCCTCCTCTCCTCTTTCTCTCTATTTTCTGTCACTCTCCATCCCTCTTCATCTTCCCTCATCTCCTCTTTCTCTCTCTCCTGCCACTCTCCATCCATCTTCATCTTCCCTCCTCTTCTCTCTCTCCATCCCTCTTCATGCCTGCTAGTGTAATGCTGCCCAGCATGGACCCCAACCAAAGGACCCGTCTCCAGCGGTTCCCAAGTCAAGGCTGTCCCTTTGTGTGAAGGCCATTCATACCGTCGCAGAAAGGGGGAACGCATCCGCATAATTTCCTCTCACTAAAATAACCACCACATAAGTGCATCGTCATTACATTGACAGTGTGTTCAGGGGTGCATATTCTGGGGAAAATGTGTTTTGGTTTTGTTAGAGAAAAATCACAAAAAAGTTGGTCAACATAATGTGGGCTGAACTCCTCCATCATTTACCGTTTGCTTGTCTTGAGTGGAAAACGAGTATATGGAGACTCCTGTTGATGGAAGCACCAAGCCTTGATCAGCTTCAAGCATTATTGAACACCATCGCCCGTCCAAACTGTTTTAAGACAATATTATTACATGGATTTCTGGCAGAGCCATTACACAGCTTCAGCAATAGCCCTCTTTAAGCTTCTTTAAAAACATTTAAATGTTGGCCTTTAGTTCCTACAAAGCCAATGTGTTCATGTGTGGACAACAAAACACACAACACATCCATTCATGTTAGCAGCAGCCTATTCAGCCAGTGTGTGCTGCTGCATAGAACTGGTGTTTCTGAACAGCACTGACAAGCAAAACACATTGAAACACCTCGAGCAACCCTTTTGCCATTTATTATCCTATTATCCTCTTGCCAGAGGAAGCAGAAAACATTTACCCTCCCTCTCTATTTCTGTTATTTCTCTCCTCTCTAACTCTGTATATTTATGTGCAAAAAAAACCCCACTGTGATCAGTCCTTTATGTGGATATTATGGAGAGCCTGTAACAAGAGGATTATGGGGCATTTGGAGTCTGGTGACTGTAGTTAGGATGAGGAGGTATTGTAGTAGAATGACTCAATATTGGCAATACAAAGAAAGAAAGAAAGAAAGAAAGAGAGAGAGAAATAAAGAATTAAACAAACATATATACATTTCAAACAATATACATTTCAAACAATGATAAGATCTTTCAGAACAAAAGAACACAGTCCAGGAACCACATTGGGTGGCATGCTAGCTGAGATATACTATACGATACTAAACTATATGATACCTATACGATAGTGGACAGGGTGGAGAGTGAGTCAGCCCTGCACTGATTGCAGCAGAGAATGCAAAGGGGTAGCGAGTCATGCTGGCTCTCTGGAACCATTTGTCTTCATCAGTTATATTCCTCTAAACCATTGCACCACATTGGTGGAATGAATTGCACTGAACACCGTCTATAGCAGGGGTGGCCAACCAGTCAGAGGTTAAGAGCCAAAAATGTTACTATGTTACTGCAAAGAGCCACATCATACACACAGTCACAGATGCGCACCCACCCCCCCCCTCTCCTTCTCTCTTTTGTTCTCAGCCTTTCTCTGTGCTCCCTCACTCTCTTTCTCCCCTCTCTCTCTCTCTCACACAGACTAAATGAAAATCTAGAACTTTACACACACACACTCAGGATCCTCCCTCCCAAAGACACACACACCGTCACACAGACAGACACACATAGCTCTGCTCTGACAAATTGATTACACCATACACCATAATACACCATAATATTGACAGAAATTGAATTAAACCTCTCCTACTAGTATTCAGAGGCCAGTTATTATCAACAATGAACATTGTGTGCACTCTCACACAAACTCTCAGTAAACAAAATGTGAACAAGTTTTTTATCTTCCTATGCATGTTGCTTCTTTAAATTAAATTAGTGGGACTTCTGACATTCCTTGCCTTGAACAATCCTCCACCTTGTTTCAGTTTTTGGTTTTCTGGAAACAAGATTTCAACCAGGCATTGGTTTAGGCATTTTTTAACAAACTCCCCTTCATTGTATGGCTTTTTAGCTCATGCTATGTTCCAAGCAACTGGATATGATGCAAGCGTTACGGTCTCCGAGTGCTTCATTATTTTTTGGAAAAACTGTGTCTGCTTTTCCGCCTGACTTTTCAAGGTGTTTAACTTCTGCTTGCGAAGTTCAACACCTTTAGGGAATTCCTGGTCGATGGAGTGAGCATGGAGTGAGGTGAAATGGTGCTGAAGATTTGAAGCCTTGAAATGGGCTAATGATGTCTGGCATAGAAGGCAAAATGGCTTGCAATTGCGTTCTATAAAAAAATATGAACTCTCCCACTCTACTAAAAACATCCTATGGTCCCATTTGAACTCAGATGGTCAACTCAGATAGTGCTTACTCAACGATAGGGTTTTCACCCCTCGAAGGTGATTGGTTCACTGCATCGCAGGCATTTTTGTGATAGGCTCTTGGGCCGCATCACAATTAGACGCGCTGTCATGCTCTCATACTGACACTACACACACACAGTGGCGTAGGGAAGGGCCCCCCCCCCCGCAGTGGGTGCCTTGCAGTGGGGCCCCCCCCCTGGCGTTTTAACATCTATATATCTTAATTTCTGGTCGGGTAGTAGCACCCCACCCCCGTCAACGATCGTCACACATCGCGATATTTCCCCGCGGATTTTGCTCACGGGGGGCCACGGGATTTTGCGCTACGCCACTGCACACACACACACACACACACAAATATAATTCGATATGAACTGAAGAGCCGCATGAAACTGGGCAAAGAGCCGCATGCGGCTCGAGAGCCGCGGGTTGGCCACCCCTGGTCTATAGCATATAGATTACACACATTTCCAAAAAAAACTCTCATATTTGGGCCAGCCGAGATGGGTAGAGGGCTGGTGTTTTAACATGGTGGGAAGAAGGATCATTTTACCCAGTACATGAGATTAGATGGTATTATCAAGGTTAGAGTGTATTATCATGGGCCTTCCACCCTTTTCATTTTAAGTGTGGTGAAAGTTTAAAGGGTGTACAGGTAGAGATAATAAGCTAATATCACTCCTACAAAGTTTACAACATGATACCACAGGCATAACTTGCTGATCACATATACAATAATTGTATGTTTATATAGGCAACATAAAGCACAGTTTAGGTCTAATCTATGATATATAATCAGAAACAGGTGTCATATGTAAGGGATAATGATCACTGAATGAAAAGTTGTGCACGTGTAGTGTATTTTTATACCCTCATTGTAATCTAAAACACTGTCTTTTGGTCCTCTATACATAGCAGCAGATGGCTACAGCATAATCTGATGTTGAACGCCAAGGCCCACGAGGTCATAGAGATGTGTGCCTTTAACGGTGTCCTATGGATGAAAGTAGTGCCGTGGGGAACATTTGACCAATTAGAATGAAGTGATGTACAAGCCACGGAACGTGTCAAAGTATATAACTGGGTAATAAGGAAAGGCATCTTCAGTCTGCGAATTGGCACGGCAGACTCCATCTTGCTGCAGTTGATGTGTTTGATGCGTTGTTCAATAAAGACTTGAACTTAGTATCCGGACCTCTGCAATTTATTCTTATCCATCCGAGTAGAAATTATACTACACGCGCTAAATGTTTTTTTGGCATAACGTGGCGGTCGAAGAAAGAGGATATAAAATATGAAAGTTTTGCCCTCAAAATCTGAATGTTATGAAGCAAGAGCTTTCTGTTGTCATGACAAGGAATAATTGTAGTCCCATTTAAAACCAAGCCGGTTAGTCCTGGTATCAATTACAACAGGGTGAGCTAAGCTAAGGTTATGTTTCCATCGCTGTGACTAGTTGCAAAGTATTCAAATTTAACTTTATTTGAGGTCCAAATTGTCTCACAGTTGTCTATGTTTAGAACAGTGGTTAAACCTTGATCGGAAAAAGATTATTCAGCCAGGCGGCGAGCAATCTAATGGGTGACAGAATCTTGGTGGGGGAGTTCTGAGTAACGAAGGGGAAAAGCAGCATGTTACAACATGCTGACCACGTCTTTTATTGAAATTATTGTGTTTAGGCTTAAAAGGATTCAGATTCCCCATAGAAAGTGTGATTGGTAGAGACAGAGATCCTGTGTACCCGATCAACATTGTTTTGCAGGGAGTTTGATGAGGCGTCAGCGGGGAGAAAGAAGAAAGCCATGACAGTAGCAAGAAAGGACTTGTTTTCCAATTTAGGAAAAATGTAGACGATACAATTGAATAATGAATCATTCAGGAGTACAGAAAGAACCAGCAGAGTTGACGTCAACACATTCGGGGTTAGATGGATTGGGCTAAGATGTATCAGCATAATATTGAATGTTAATCTTAAAGATATAGTTTGTTGGTAACTTTCCTTTTACACTATTTCCAAAATTAGCAAATAAATAAAGCTAATCCATTTCAGTTGTTTTGAGATGATCTAATACCTAACTTAAAAAAATAGAGCTTGAGAAATGTGTGCACGTGCATGTGTGTGTGTGCACATGTGAACACATATGACATGTATACATGTGTGCAGCTGCACACTCTCTCTCTCTCTCTCTCTCTCTCTCTCTCTCTCTCTCTCTCTCTCTCTCTCTCTCTCTCTCTCTCTCTCTCTCTCTCTCTCTCTCTCTCTCTCTTTGTACCTCTCTCTCTCTCTCTCTCTCTTTGTACCTCTCTCTCTCTCTCTGTACCTCTCTCTCTCCCTCTCTCTCTCTCTCTCTCTCTCTCTCTCTCTCTCTCTCTCTCTCTCTCTCTCTCTCTCTCTCTCTCTCTCTCTCTCTCTCTCTCTCTCTCTCTCCTTCTCGCTCTACCTCTCTACCTATCTTTTTCTGTACCTCTCTCTCTGTCTCTTTCTGTACACCTGAAAAGGAGGGAGAGCGGCGAGGGCTTCAGGGTGAAACCCCGCCCCCTTTAGTTGCCAGAGCAAAAACACTCCTGGGAACTTATTGTATATGTATGTATCAGCTTTGCTGGACAGACAATCAGAGAGACTCAACGTGCTTATTATATTACCATGGTCTTTACTGCAACATGTGCACTCTGGTTAGATGCCAAATTATTTTCACCGTACTGTACTTAGATTAGATTAAAATTGATTGTTATTGCACAGCACAAGTACAGTACAGCGAAAATAATTTAGCATCTAACACGAGTGCAAATGTTGCAGTAAAGTGCATGGTAATATAATTTACAGTTTACAGTTGTTAAAAGACAGTCTACTAGGTATTAATTGAGATATGAGCATGATAATAATAGGTATATATATATACAGGTAAGTAAGTATTTAACAGGTAGTGATCAGTGGTATGGATAAATATATATAAATGTAAATGTATATACGACAGAGCATATATAAATGCTCACTTGTATATACATTTACATTTATATATATTTATCCTGCTTTCAATAACTGCATATCCCTGTGCAATTACAATACATTTGAATCTAATCTAATCAAATTTAATCTAAAATGATGGCCTGAAAAGCCCTTAAAAAGTCATGACTAGTACCGCAGCAATGGCCCTACTTCCCAGAGGGTCTGCTTGGTTTGGGTCGGGTGGCCATACCAAAGGTGAAAACAGCAGAATTCCAGCCTCTAAGCTGTCAAGGTCGTCCGGGATACCCTTGGTAGCCTCCATTATGTGAGCAACACCAGTTTAATTCCTGCTGGGCTTTGACCTCACCAGAGGTGTTTGCGTAGCCTGCGATTGTTAATGGTAATTTATAATGCATGCGCACCACCGTGGTTCTCCCAGGGGGTGCACAGCAGTGGTGAAGCGTCAGGGCCTTCAAGGTATTCAGAGAAGACCCTGGAACTCCCAGATGAAACAAAAAAATTTTGAATAAATTGTATTAATAAAATTTAATACAGTTTAACACTATAATATAATACAATTTTAACAACTGTGTTGTTATCTGTTATATTACAGTGTTACGTTGATTTGTTTGTCTTTCCCGGTCCATGCACTACGCATTTGAGTGGTTTTGTGTTGGAAAAACAATGCAACCAATCAGATATTTTTCTAGGTTGCTGGGAAGAATATCCTTCAAACAAAGTATTCCCGGTTGCTTTGGCCCTTAGACTGAATGAGAGCATATGTTTGGATTGACAATTTGATCAACAAATCATATAGTGATTTGTAGCCAATATATATATATATATATATATATATATATACATATATCCATAGTGCGCTAGAAGGTTTACTGGCTCGATTGGCTTTTTTTTTCTACATAGGTTTTTTACGTCGAAATGGCAACAGATGATGTTGTTGCAGAATTGTTGTTAGAACGCTTTCAAGACGACCATTCAGTGTAAAGAAGAAAAAACGTTTTAACGATCCCCGTCACCACTGCATCTGCGGGAAGGACATTTTAATATTATAAAAAACATATGGAGGAACAGAACAGGACAATCCCGACTCACTGCATTAGCTTCCATAGCTATTGAAAGGCAACTTCTTTTGGATCTGAAAAGCAGTGATCAGCTTTATGACGTTCGGGTTATCGATCCATCCAGAAGGACAGGAGAATGGATTTGGTCTTTAAGTGAACATCTTTGTCTTGTCTTTGTTGGTTTTTCCGCAGTGTTGCGTCTCGTTGAGCTGGTTGTTGCATTTTGTTTCCACACACTTGTTGACTGATGAGTTAATGGTTGTCTTGGGTTTGTTAAGCATTGTTGTGCATTTAAATTGAGAGTTTTGACTTGATCTTTCTTTGCATCGCTTAATGTGAAAAGACTTAACGTAACTAAGAGTTACAAAACCGCGATCAATAATCACCAAATTTCTCTGGCATATGTCTTGTCATAAGCACTCACCTGTCAAAATATCTCAACTTAAATCCTCCCATTATGGACGTTATGTGACATTAAGTGTTTTCCTCTCTATTGAGCCAGTAAGGAAAAGTCTTAACGCAGCTTTATGAGAGGAAAACACTTAATGTAACATAACTTCCGTAATAGTAGGTTTTGATATTTTGACATGTAAAAGTGCTAATGACAAGACATATGCCAGAGACATTTGCTTATTATTGATTGCTGTTATGGAACTTTAAGTTACGTTAAGCCTTTTCACGTACCGTTTTAGACCGTCCCTTTCATCAATAGCCTGTGTGTAGTGGTCTATGTTGTGCTGTTACTTCACTACATGGACACTGCTTTGACAACTATGGTCAACTTGGAAATTGGCTGCGACAATCTGAACTTCCTAAATGAGTGTAATGAACGCATAAAGTGACTGCCTCCGTGACGTCCGTCCGACTAGAACAACCGGGGGGGGGGGGAGTAGTCTACAGAAGGTCCAGTTTTGATAGACACGGTTCGCCACTGGTGCACAGGTATATGCATAATTTATACTGCATTCCAGCAGATAGTTATCTGTAAAAGGGATGCGTTTGGCGGGCGGAAGCGCTGAGTGGCATGGGCGGCGGGGGTGGCTTGGGAATTGTGAATGCTATGTAAAATAATGCTTCCCAAATATTTACACACTAGAAACAATGACTACGCACTGAGATTTTACAGTCTAGGAATGCAATCAAGTAGAGAGTCTGTTACATTGACACTTCCAGTGCAAACATTAAGCACAATAGTTTGGCGAAGAGCAACATGTTTAATAATTACAACGCCACAGTAATTAATAAGACCCCGGAAAGTTAACATCCACCCGCACCCACAAACACATTTTATTTTTATTTTTACTGCAACAAGCCAGCTATTTTGACTACTACATTCACCCAGTGTTGTATAATTGCAACAATTATATAACAAGCTCTAAATGAAATTTGATGCATCTATTCCACAATAACTACATATGTACATGCTCTAGACATTGTAATAACAACCCAAAAAAATATAAAAGACATATTACTTACTTGAATCTGATGAATCCAGTCCAATGAAACAAATAGTTGTTGTTCGAAGGAAACCTTGAGAGGTTGTGTGAGTTCATGGCCAGAAGGCGTGACTTGTAAACAAATGTAAGATCCAATAGCATTGTGAGACTGAACAATAAGACCCAATGACTATGTAAATGTGGTAAAAAAATAAGATAAAATATAACAGATTGTTTTTTAGGATGGTTAAAGGTAACGTTGTAATTTTACAACAAGGGGTGTTACAGGGTTAATTCAATGAGATGTTTGTCAGAGAACTTGTTTCCCGCTTACTTAATCACTTTAAATTAAAAAAAAACAATGAAAATTTATAGGGCTCTCCCGAGGATAATCATATTCTGAGAACAAGATCTGAGAATTGACCATGGCACCTTCACATAGAACCGTGTCCCCTTTGGAAGAGTTGTTTGATTAATTACTAGGTTCCTGATGGTTAAGCTTCACCACTTCACCACTATCAATCATCAACTATGTTTGCTTGGATGTTTGGCCCGACATTCAAACGTTTTACCAGTCAACCCACTAATGCACAAATGTTGAAAATTGCCGTAAATCACTTGAGTCACACAATTATGTATAGATCGGCTGATGAAAACACCACATGCTGCACCAGTTTACTTTTGAACTTGAAGTCCTACTATTTATTTTCCAAATGTTAACCTCTCTTGTATGCTTTAATCCCAGCATGTGTCCTTAGAACAAATATGAAAAACACAATCACTCAGTATTTTCAGTTTCACTGAGCGAATGATGCAGTGTGGATCTAAATGGCCTCCCGCTGCTGATGAAGGCATACTTCCACAAACAGCTATTACAGTTATGCCATAACATTTTCCATCTTCTTTTCCTCGAAACCTCATATCTCATCTCTAATGCACCCTTCCATTAGTAGCTTTGCGTGCCCTAAACAATTTCACTCTCTCTCTCACACACACACACACACACACACACACACACACACACACACACACACACACACACACACACACACACACACACACACACACACACACACACACACACACACACACACACACACACACACTCACACACACACACACACACACACACACACACACAAACTATTATTATTATCATCATATACTCTGAGCTTCATAAAGCATCCTTGGTGCCATCAATCCAAGAATCAAGTCTCCAATTTTTCCAGGGGTCTCTCTCTCTCTCTCTCTCTCTCTCTCTCTCTCTCTCTCTCTCTCTTCTCAGCCTCTGCTACGTGATTGGTCAGCCCCTGAACCTGTTGGTCTATCGCAGCACACCAGAGCTGGGGTCCTGGGGTCGTCTTTGACAGGAGTTGATGGGTATTTGATGAGACTTTTGACCATGAAACCATGCTGACGTTGAGATAGGGGCCTTGTGAGGACTCTGCTGTGTCACTTCCATCCGGAGTTTACAGAAAACTGTATGAATACATCACAACGGTTAGGTTCATGATGATGATGCTGTCGCCCAATGCACAATTAATGATGTGAAGTTGTGTCATTTGAGGATGAAAAGGGTAGGTTGTCCAATACATACGGTAAGAGCTGGGGTTGGGTACTATCAGATCAATACAATATCCAAGCAACACCCACAAATGCACACACACACACACACACACACACACACACACACACACACACACACACACACACACACACACACACACACACACACACACACCACACACACACACACACACACACACACACACACACACACACACACACACACACACACACACACACACACACACACACACACACACCACACACACACACACACACACACACACACACACACACACACACACACACACACACACACACACACACACACACACACACACACACACACACACACACACACACACACACACACACACACACACACACACACACACACACACACACACACACACACACTTGAATACTTCATATAGGTCCACTATTTAAAATATGAATCTGATCACACATTAACTGGCAACCATGTCAGGAGCTAGGGAGTTCATGAGACAGTGTTAAGGGAAGCACAAAAAGAAATTTTTTTATTTTGTTAAAGAGAAGCCCATGATCCTGAGAGCTTTAGAGAACAGTGGCTGTACGTGCCCCATTTACATTTACATTTACATTTAGGGCATTTGGCAGACGCTTTTATCCAAAGCGACTTACAAGGTGTACATTAGTTGAAGCAGACAATAGCATAACACTGGGGGTACGCAAACATATAAATACAGCAGTTCACAAGTATTCATATTGACAAGATGAATAACACAATTTCGTACTGCTAGGTCACCTGCTTAAGTAGCTGTGATAAGAGCGTGTTAACAACATTAAGGACATACACTTGCTAACATATACAACATGCTAAGAGCTATTAATGTCAGGACTTAGGCAAGTTTAGGGGTTTCACAAAGGAGAGTCCAGGTGGACTCTGAACAGGTGGGTCTTGAGTCTCTTGCGGAAGCTGGCGAGGGACTCTGCCGTCCTGACATGAGACGGGAGTTCATTCCACCACTGTGGGGCCAGAGCCGTGAAGAGCTGTGTTTTGGACGAGCGATGTTTGGTTGACCTTAGTGAAGGTCGAACAAGTCGCCTGGCAGAAGTTGAGCGGAGCGCTCTGGCTGGGATGTAGGGTTTGACCAACGCCTGGAGGTAGGCCGGGGCAGTTCCATTGACTGCCCTAAAGGTCAGCACCAGAATCTTGAATTTGATGCGAGCATTTACCGGAAGCCAGTGGAGTTCGCGGAAGAGAGGGGTCACGTGGGAGAATTTCGGTAGGTTGAATACCAGGCGTGCTGCTGCGTTCTGGATGCGTTGGAGGGGCTTGGTTGCAGAGGCGGGGAGTCCCGCCAGGAGAGAGTTGCAGTAGTCGAGGCGGGTGATGACGAGCGCTTGGACCAGGATCTGCGCCGCTTCACGTGTGAGGAAGGGCCGGATCCTGCGGATGTTGTAGAGGGCAATTCTGCAAGATCGGGCCACCGCGGTGACGTTGGCATTGCAGGACAGCTGGTCATCTACCACCACACCAAGGTCTCTTGTTGTGGTTGAGGGGGAGACTTGGGTGTTCTCGATGGTGACCAGTAGGTCCATCTGAGGGCAGTCTTTCCCCGGTATGAAGAGGAGCTCAGTCTTGTCAAGGTTGAGCTTCAGGTGGTTGGCGGCTGTCCATCTGCTGATGTCGGCCAGGCATTTCGAGATGCGTGTTGCTATTTGGGTTTCTGAGGGGGGAAAGGAGAGAAACAGTTGAGTGTCATCCGCATAGCAGTGATAGGAGAAGCCATGAGATGCGATTACAGAGCCTAGCGATTTAGTGTAAAGAGAAAACAGAAGGGGTCCCAATACTGAGCCTTGAGGAACTCCGGTGTCCAGGGTGCAGGGTTTGGACAGGGAACCGTTCCATGTGACCTGATAAGTCCGATCTGCAAGGTAGGAGGTGAACCAGGATAACGCAGTTCCAGCGATTCCAAGCTCGGCGAGAGTGGAGAGGAGGATCTGGTGGTTCACTGTGTCGAACGCCGCAGACAGGTCGAGAAGGATCAGTACCGATGAGAGGGACGAGCTTCTGGCATCACGAAGAGACTCTGTCACTGCGAGCAGTGCCGTCTCCGTGGAGTGCGCAGCCTTGAAGCCTGACTGGTGAGGGTCGAGGAGGTCGTTCTGGGAGAGATAGGAAGAAAGTTGTGAGGAGACAGCCCGTTCAAGGGTTTTGGACAGGAATGATAGGAGAGATACCGGTCTGTAGTTTTGGACATCAGTGATGTCTAGGGATGGTTTCTTGAGGAGCGGCTTGATTCTGGCAGTCTTGAAGGCTGCCGGAAACAGGCCTGCCTCAAGGGAGATGTTGATTTGGGATGTAAGGAAGGGAAGGATATCGCCCGAGATGTCCTGGAGAAGAGAGGAAGGGATTGGGTCGAGGGGGCAGGTGGTAGGGTGGTTAGATGTCACCAGTTTGTTAACTTCATCGGGGGAGAGGGGGTTGAAACAGGTAAGATTAGTAGGGGTGGGAGAGGAGGGAGGGAGGAAAGCGGTGGGAGTGAAGGAGGAGGTAATGTCGTTCACCTTCTTCGTAAAGAAGGTGACAAAGTCATCGGCTGAGAGGGAGGAGGGAGGGGGAGGGGAGGGGGGGTTGAGGAGGGAAGAGAACATGGAGAAAAGTTTCCTTGGGTTAGAGGCAGAAGAGTTTATTTTTGTACGGTAGAAGGCAGATTTAGCAGCCGATACCGTGGAGGTGAAGCCAGCGAGGAGACGGAGGTAGTGAGCGAGGTCATCAGAGGAGTCTGATTTCCTCCATTTTCTCTCGGCCGCCCGTAGCTCTGCTCTACAAGCCCGCAGAGGTTCGGACAGCCAAGGAGGTGGAGGAGAGGCTCGTGCTGGTCTGGAGGTGAGAGGACAGAGAGAGTCGAAGGAGGAGGAGAGAGAGGAAGTCAGAGTGGAGGAGGCTTCCTCCACCGACAAGAGAGAGAATTGTTGGGGGGATGGTAGTGAGGATAGGACAGATGCGGAGAAAGAAGAGGGAGAGAGAGTTTTCAGGTTACTACGGAAGGTAACAATGTGGGGAGTAGTGGGTAGGGAGGTGGGGGATTTGAGAGGGAGAGAGAAAGCAACAAAATGGTGATCAGAGACAGGGAGGGGTGTGACCGAGATCACCGAGGTGGTACAGGATCTTGTGAAGACAAGATCCAGTTGGTTCCCAGCTCTGTGGGTAGGGGGAGAAGGAGTGAGTGTTAGACCGAATATGGCAAAAAAGTTGATGAATTCAGGAGATTGTAACTTATCCGACTGGATGTTGAAGTCACCCAGAACCACGAGTGGGGTGCCGTCCTCAGGAAAGCAGCTGAGGAGGGCGTCCATCTCGTCAAAGAAGTCACCAAGAGGGCCCGGTGGTCGGTAAATTACGGCAATGTTGAGCCTAGTTGGGATTGTAACAGAAACAGCATGAAATTCGAGTGCCGATCTGGTCAGATGACCCAGAGGGAGTACCTGATATGACCAGTTTGGAGAGACTAGGAGTCCCGTTCCTCCACCACGCCCAGAGGGTCGGGGGGTGTGGGTGAAGGAGTAGGTCGCGGAGAGAGCAGCTGCGGTAGCCGTGTTCTCAGGGGTGATCCAGGTCTCGGTGAGAGCCAGGAAGTGGAGAGACTGGAGTGCGGCGTAGGCCAGAATGGTTTCTGTCTTCTTGACCGACGATTGGCAATTCCAGAGTCCCCCTTTCACCACAAGATCTGTGAAGGTAGAAATAGTAGGATAGAGGAGATTGGAAGGGTTGCGGCGTCGAGAGGGAGAGCCTCGATGCCATCTATTGCGGGAGGATGTCCAGACTACAATGGAATCACGACACATAGCAAGGGTAGGGGGACTGGATTTGACTAGCTAGGACTATCTCCCAAGACAGACTCCTGTAGAACGACTCCTTGGTCTTGTTCTGGGACTCCTGTAGAACGACTCCTTGGTCTTTGTTCTGGGACTCCTGTAGAACGACTCCTTGGTCTTTGTTCTGGGTCTTAGTTCCTGGGGCCTGACGCTAAATGCTGACGCTAAGAAACTACTTCTATGTTAATAGCCTATGCGATAGGGAGAGAGACTCATGCAGGGTTAGGCTCCTCCCTGTCGTTAACTCTATTGACTATGGCTGTATGGGCCAGACTGGGTGATTATCTTAGCACAACAATAGGCCTGTACACCTCACTTACTATGTACAGGTAACTAGCTTTGAGAAAAAGGTTCTACAATTTTATCAACACAAATAACAAGAACAACAATAAATCGTATGTCTACTTACCCACAGCAGAATACTATGTAGCCTGCTTCAAGAACAAAAATGTACAAGGGGATCCTAGGTGAATCCACTGCTTATATGCAGGGTTAGGCTCCTCCCTGTCGTTAACTCTATTGACTATGGCTGTATGGGCCAGACTGGGTGATTATCTTAGCACAACAATAGGCCTGTACACCTCACTTACTATGTACAGGTAACTAGCTTTGAGAAAAAGGTTCTACAATTTTATCAACACAAATAACAAGAACAACAATATATATATATATAATACGTGCCCCAGGTGTTCACTCTAATGTAAAACAAGGAGATCACACGGCCACACAGCCTAAGATGGTGTGTAGCCTAAGCACCAGTGGTGGGTATTTAAACAGGCCTCTCGCACAATGGAACCACAGATAAAAAACTAAAGAATGGTTCTCCGCAAAAACTGCTGGAGGCAGGCAGGCACGCACGCACGCATGCACACACACACACACAAGTCTATCCAGAGAGGTATCTCAAGTGTAAAAGCTTTATTTGAATTAAAGCAAATACAGTTAAATGCACAAACTAGTTTTAGCATCCAAGCCCTGTTGGCACCGTGTTAAATACTGTGTCCCAGAGTCTAGGCTGAAGAGGATAGGGGGGGGGATCATGCCTTCTGGGTCACAGTGACCCACACAGTTCACAATGTCCTCTTTTAAGAAGCTTCATAAGACTCATTTCTTTCAAACTGCTTTTAATCTGCTTTTATTTTTACATTGGTCCATATTTGGGTTGATGTTGTACATCTGCTTATTGGAGTGGATTGTGTACGTTTTTTTTTACAAAACGTACAGTATATTATGCCATCTGTTTTTTTATTTATTTGTATTGCTTTGTCATGAAAATCTTTGTGCTTGATAAATAAAAGTTACTATTATTATGATTATCCTTCATAACTCTCTCACACGCCATGTTGTTTGGCCATGTTAAATGTGCACAGTCAAGCAGTCATTGATTTTATTCCTGCAGTGTGACTCATTAGAAACCAATCCACAAACCTTTGATTAATGCAAAACAATATATTTCTTTCCTGAATTAATTTCCGATCTTGCGCACTCGTGTGTGTGTGTGTGTGTGTTCACGGAAACACATACAGTATGTTTAATGCATGGTGAGAAACAAACAAAAAAATCAAGGACAAGGAAATATGTCCTGGGGAGTCCACTGAGCGTAGCGCTGGAGGAAAGAAGACGTGTCTCTACAAGCTCCCGTATTTTATTTAGTTTACTTGTACTTTTTACTTTTTTATATTTATTTAAGTCAATTATAGGACTATAGCTAGTCCCCATGTGTGTTATCACATATGATAGCCAAACACTATTGGAATTACAGAACAATACAACCACAGACAACGCAACAAAGCACTGGGACTTACCTGTGGAGATCCAGCAGGACAAAAGAGAGCTGGGGGAGGGGAGCCACCAAGCCTCAGGGGGCAACAACAAACGCGCCCACAGGAGAGGGTCCCGTGGGGGCCTACTTGTTAGGACAAGCCGGAGGTGATGGAAACCAGCCCTCAACAGTGTTTAACGTCCAGTCCGACGAACTGAACTGTCGTACCGTCTCACAGTGGAACATCAGGGAGTGTTGCGCCATGATTTATATGGAAACGTGGCTGTCCTCCGTGATTCCTGAGGAAGCAGTGCAACCACCGGGATTCTCTTTGTTTCAGACTGACAGAACAGCTGAGTCCACAGGGAAGAACAAAGGTGGGGGTGTATGCTGCTTGGTGAACAACAGCTGGTGTACAGGTGCTTTCTCAACAGTGTCGCCCTTTTTACTTGCCGAGGGAAATCTCCGCGATTCTCATGTCAGTGGTTTACATCCAACCACGGTGAGCAAACTTCTGAATCGCAACCGGCAGTCCCCATTGTAGCGGGGGACTTTAACCACTGAAATTTAAAAAAGGTATTATCAAAATACTATCAACACATCTGATGTTCGACCAGACAGAACGAGACTCTTGATCACTGTTATACCACCATTAAGCACGCTTATCGCGCTGTTGTGCGGCCGGCTTTCGGCAAATTACAAGCAGAAGTTGAAGTCCACGCCCACAGTTGTAAAGAACGTGTGTCGCTGGACAGACGATGCCGTACTACACCTGCAGTGTGGGCTAGAAATATTAGACTGTGTATTCAGAGTGTGTATTCAAGAGCACTGACCTTGATGTATATGCAGATCATGTCACAGCATACATTAAAAGACTAGTGGAATAAATTAAAAAAACATGTAAATATCATTAAAGTTACTTTGCCACTCTTTTTTTGTTTATTTTATTGTATATATTATTTATATTTTTATGGAGGGAATGAGGAGTAAGCATTTCTATATACTTGTTACAAATGGCCAATAAAAATCTTGTATCTTGTATCTTTTATCATTGAACAGGAAATTGGTGCCCGAGTCTGGGATCCAACACAGAATGAACGCTTCGGGATTTGCAGCAGCAAACATGTCAAGGTCCCCGGCAGACAAACCTCAGACGGAAATCATTGATGTGCTTCATATCCAGAGGAAAACCAAAAAAGGCACATGAATACATTTGCAGAATAACAAATTGGAAGGAAATTTGGTGTTTATGTGTGCTTTTTATCAGCACAACACAGATTCTCCAAGGGGGATGGTTATTGGTTATTCACGGGTTTCGGGTCCATCTGGTAGTTTTGGCGCAGTCGTTTCACCGTCCTGTGGAGATAAAAAGGTTATTTTATTCGCCCTCGACTGGTAGTACGCTTTTCCAACACATTATTAGCGGTAGAAGATCGATTTGCGCCTCAAGTGTCTCACTGAACTGAACCGGCTGAAGTAAGTGAGACAATGTATGAAAAAATGAGAACTGAAAAGGCATTGTTGCCATAGCCCCACCCAAGCCAAGGACTACTGCGCTAATAGGATTTTATTTTTTCGTTTGGCCTTGGCCACGCACCGCTGGTTGTAAATGTCCAGGAGGGAGGGGAGCTCACCTCCAACGATATACTGGGCCGTCCGCACCACCCTTTGAAGCGCTCTGCGCTCGAGTGCCGTGCAGTTCCCGTACCAGGCGGTGATACACCCTGTAAGAACTCTCTCGATGGTGCCGTTGTAGAATGTTCTCAGGATGCGGGGGCCCATGCTGAATTTCTTCAGACGCCTGAGAAAATACAGGCGTTGTTGGGCCCTTTTCACCACGTGTGTGGTGTGCGTGGACCATGTGAGGTCCTCGGAGATGTGCACGCCGAGGAACTTGAAGCTGCTGACCCTCTCTACTGCAACGCCGTCGATGGAGATAGGGCTGTGCTCTCCCCTCTGCCTCCTGAAGTCCACGATCAGCTCCTTGGTCTTCTTGACGTTGAGGGCGAGGCTGTTCTCCTGGCACCACTGCTCCAGCGATCCGACCTCCTCCCTGTAGGCTGTCTCGTCGTCGCCGGCGATCAGGCCCATCACTGTCGTGTCGTCAGCAAACTTGACGATGACGTTGGAGCTGTGCATAGCCATGCAGTCGTGGGTGTAGAGGGAGTAGAGGAGAGGGCTCAGCACGCATCCCTGGGGGGCTCCCGTGTTGAGGGTCAGTGGCTCTGATGTGGTGCTGCCCATCCTCACCACCTGGCGGCGGTCCGACAGGAGGTTCAGTATCCAGCTGCACATGGATGGGGGAACGCCTAGACCTCTCAGCTTGGTGTCGAGCTTGGCAGGAACTATTGTGTTGAATGCTGAGCTGTAGTCCACAAACAGCATTCGCACATAACAGTTCTTTCCCTCCAGGTGGGAAAGTGCAGTGTGGAGGGCCATGGCAATTGCGTCGTCCGTGGATCTATTTTGACGATATGCAAATTGCCACGGGTCCAGCGTGGCAGGTAACACTGAGCAAATAAAGTCCTTGACCAACCTCTCGAAGCATTTGCTAACGATCGAGGTGAGGGCCACAGGTCTGTAGTCATTCAGGCATGTTACCTTGGTTTGTTTAGGGACAAGAGAGAGAGAGAGAGAGAGAGAGAGAGAGAGAGAGAGAGAGAGAGAGAGAGAGAGAGAGAGAGAGAGAGAGAGAGAGAGAGAGAGAGAGAGAGAGAGAACTTTAAATTACAGATGTAAATTGGTCAACTATTTGAATGTGTTGTGCTGTTGTTGTTTTGTGTTTGGTCTGTCTATTGAAGTCTAATTGTGAGCTAGACCAGACAAATTGTCTGTCGAGTTCCACTTTTAAGACGGGAGTCTAGTTATGGATGTTCAGGTCAATTGAATGAGTGAAGCCCATGAATTTTACACAATAATTATATATTTGTGTTTTTTAGCTTTCCTTTGTATCTATTATTTCAATTATTCATGCTTGGATTTAAGAGCATTAAACTGTAAACTGTTATTTAGCTACACAGTTTTTTTTTTCCACTAGAAGGAGGTGGAACAATGAGGCTTTGCAGATGACGGGCAGCGAGGCAAGACCATTTCTATGGGTTAATAATTGGACCACTTAAACATTTCCCCGGTCCCTGTCACACACACAGATGGTGTGTCAGCTCTGTCTGAAATACATAATTTACCAACCATCAGTCAGCCATTAACCCTGACCTCATGTCCCTCCTCCCTAGAGGAACTAAACCCTGTTGCTCTGTTGCGTATTCAAATCCCTACAACCCAACCCCCTCCCCTCCGATAAAGGAGAGTAGGGAGAGGGGGGGAGGCGGTCAAGGCTGAAGTTGACTCAGACAATTATTATTTTTTTAAACCGGTTTGATATCATCTGGCTGAGAAACATCGGGGAGACACCTCGTCATGTAGCTTGAGTACGGCCCGACGTGAAAAGTCGCGTTGTGGGTAGAAGCCTTTAATGGTCAGTGGTTATGCATATTTCAGGCTATCCTATAAATTAAACATGGTCCGCTCAGCTATACGGCCTTTTAGCTCAAATGCAGAGTGGTGCAAAAATGTATTCTGCCACACAGCAATGTTCAAAAGAGTTCAAAACAGAATTCTTGCCGGCACAATTTGTAGGGGCAGATGAGCGGTTCTACAGACTTTGAGACTGTTACTTGTTTTCCAAAAAGAATGTTGCATTCAGATCCATAGGGGGAAGGGGTGGTAATGGGGGGTGGGGGGTGGTAAGATTGGGCAAATCCCATAAATCAAACAGGCAGTCAAAACGCTTCTCTCTTCTACTCTTGACGGGTTGCCATAAATTCACGGCAGGCGGCAAGAGGGTCCAACTCTTTACAAAACAATTAATCCATTATTTGCTCGCCACAATGCACGCTCGATTCTCTTCCACTCCAATCCACCAATCCGGTGGGATGCTTGGCTTGCGCTCGTGAAACTGTCCGCCATTGTTTATGTATTTTGGATAAAATTGAGGGAAGAAAGATGCATTACACAACGAATGATCCAGAATGCCACTTCTAATTTACCTCCCATCACCAGAGTGCAGCCAATTGCCTCATCCCCCAGCCTCCATCCGCAGCCTTAATCACCCAGCCTCCATCCCCAGCCTCCATCACCAGCCCTAGCCCCCATCACTGGCCTGCATCCCGTATCCTCCCCCTCTTGAGCGGGAGATGGCTGCATCCGGACATCCACCCTCGCCGTCTCCTCCTCGTCGTCTCCTTCTCGCCATCTCGCCACACTGCGACGCCCTGCCAATGCCGGTTGGGGTGGCAGTGGCGGCAGGTTGAGCCCCCCTAATGAAGAAGCCTGGCGCATTGGATCAGCCCTAATGGCTTCAGTCAGTGAATCACAGCCAATAAGCCCCGCAAACAGGATTCATTTTAGCTCATTAACCATAATTGAAGTTGGTTTCCCCTCCAGCGTGCTGAACACCACGCAGCCCCCTCCCCCAGCACCAGCACCAGCCCAACCACCACCACCAGCCCTACCAGCAGCCCTACCACCATCACCAGCACTACCAGCCCCAACACCACCATCATCACCACACCTACCTCCCTCGACGGAAGATAATACCTCCTCCCCTGGGATCAGAATTTTTGAGGGGGGAGGCGTGTGAGGGGGTGGAGGTCATGTGAGGAGGGTAGGCGTGTGAGAGGGGTAGGCGTGTGAGGGAGGTGTGTGGGGGGAGGCATGTGAAGGGGAAAGGCGTGTGACGGAGGCGTGTGGGGGGAGGCATGTGAGGGGGAAAGGCGTGTGAGGGAGAAGTGTGGGGGGAGGCGTGCGGGGGAGGCTTGTGAGGGGGGGAGGCGTGTGAGGGATCCGTCTTCATGCTTTATGCGTCCGAGGGGTCGGTTGAAGCTGTGTTGTCGGTAGGGGTTTCACAACTACCAATATTTACTAGTCGACACGTTTTTAAAAATAGCAGTCGACTAGTCGACTAGTTGTTACGTCATAATAAAGACACACAAAGAGAGGTGTAAAACTGTATTTTATATTGGAACTCATACAGTTACATTACACACTGCATTTTAATTTGTGTTACATGGCTGAGTAAATAACAAACAGTAACTGGACTTAGTAAATAAACAGTAACTGGACTCACCAAAATCTACAGCAAAAAACTCTGTTTACATAAATGCCACGTAAATCCAGTGCGCAACAGCGCATTGCGCAACACTTTACTCACTGTCCTCCACGATAACGTCCACCTTTCCAGATTTTTGGTTTGCGTTGAGGAACACCAACGCATCGACATGTGAGGGAAGGAGGCTTGACCGCTGTCGGGTGACAGTGTTGCCTGCCAGGGAAAAAACCCTCTCACTCGGGGTGCTTGTGGCTGGAATAGCCAGGTAGCTCCTCGAAAGCTTGGCTAAATGGGGGAAGCGGTGCGTGTTTTCTGCCCACCACTCCAGTGGGTTATCCATTGTGGGGATATGCGGTGTCCGCTGGCAGTAATCCCGTAGCTCATCATCCGCATCACTGTTGACCCGTTTTTTCTTACTGCTGCTCTCGAAATGAGCTCCAAACAGCTGTTCAAAGTCACTCTCCAGTCTCGCCTTTTTGCAACTTGTTTCCGCCAGCTCCACTCCAACGTTGTCTGCGATCTCCTCTTCACCTACAGCAAAAATGAGCCACATTAATGATAAACACATTGTTTTACAATTTGGCCGGTTTAAGTTACCTTTTTTGTGAAACAATTATCGCTAGTTCAACTCTATTTACCTGTAGCTCCCGGCTGTTCCACCTCTCCGTCTTCACGCACTAACTGAGTCAAGCGCGCCTGGGCTTCTGCTGTCGGCAGCGGGTGTTTCATCTTCAGATGGTTGCGCATAGCAGATGTATTTTTGTTGTACTTCAGTACAGCTGTACACAACTGACACTTCACTGTGGAGTTGGTTACATCTTCGTTGAAGTACTGCCATACATATGAATGTCGGACGTGTTTTGGAGCATTTTGCAGCACCTCGTTTCCCTCCATTTTGTTCACGACTAGTTGACTAGGGCCTACAGCACCGACTAGTGGTAAAGGTAGTCGACTAGTCGACTAGTCGATTAGTTGGTGAAACCCCTAGTTGTCGGGAGGTCTGAGGTCGTAGGTCCAGAGGCTCGTATGCCAATCGTCAATCCTGTTCCAGGCCAGACGACCCTGAGTTGACATCCCGTGTAAATCAGCCTGGTTAACCCATGGACTTTACTCACTCAAAGCTTGCTTTTCTCTGCCGCTTGGCGGTCTTTCCTCTACATGAATGCTTCTGCTGCTGAACCCTAAAGTGTTTCATTGTTGTTGTTCCTCCTGCTCTCACTTCACCTCTCTCTCTCTCTCTCTCTCTCTCTCTCTCTCTCTCTCTCTCTCTCTCTCTCTCTCTCTCTCTCTCTCTCTCTCTCTCTCTCTCTCTCTCTCTCTCTCTCTCTGATTAAAATGTCATCTATTGACTAAGCAAATGAGATCAACTTTGTTTGCCAAGAGTTGCATGTTGGGCAATTTGAGATATTTGCATCATACGATTATTAATCTCCCCTTATCAATTATCCACCTTCACACCCGGATACCGTGATCACAACTCTTGTCTACATTGAGAAGTCACTGAAGAGCTTTGGCCTACGTTAGCGCGAACCACACCTACATTTTTATCTGCAGCTCTACATCAGGGCGTGCCTCATCCAGTGGAGTCACCCAGTGCGATTGAAGTCTGTCACCATCCATCCCGGCATGATGCACACTCTGATGTCATTCCTTGGCTGGATTGGAACCTGAATCCTTCTGGCATGGAAACACTACTTGCTGTGGCTGTGTATAATTTCTGGACAAGGCACGTGACCACCCTCCAGGCAGGCTCTAGGTGGATTGCCTGAATTGTCCCACCTTTATTGCTATTTGTTTAATTTGTGCAGAGAGACAGTACCTACAGTATCACTGCCTCGAGCAGATGGTCCTGTAGTTCTTTACAGTTGGGCACCATAAATATGCATGGTACATCACCTGGTACATCACAAAGGATTGGAATGGATCTCTCACATGAGGCCAAGCAGGACCTTTTAACTGGAGCTCACGTCTGCCACTACTCTGATGGAGGAACTGCTGTACCTCCTAACTAGTTTGGTGAATAGATCTACAATGGAAAGGACAATGTGTGTTGAGAGGCATCTAAACCAATGAAGAGCAAGTTGCAGTGTGGATCAATTCCTGATTTGTTCCCATCTTTCCCAAACAGTGGAGAACATGTACACAAGTCAGGACATGCCACATTATTTAGAGGAGGAAGATGGAAACATTAAGAGGAAGGTGAGAGAAGACAATAGCTGGATTAAAGGGATTGTGAGAAAATCATGGAGTTTCAGAAACACACTAGGAAGGTAAGGAAGGTACAGAACAACTCGTCACCAGAAGTCAAAAGTGCATTTCATTTCTAACAAGTCTCTAATAACTGAACCAGTGCTCAAGTAGTGCACAATGACTCTGCAGTCGTGACATTCCTGGGTAGTTTGTTCCACCAAATTGGGGCCAGGACAGAGTAGATCGGCCACAAGGGCTCTTAAGCGAGGGGGCCCGAAGAAGTAGAGCGAAGTGGACGGGTTGGGATGTAGGGCTTGACCATTGCCTGGAGGTAGGATGGAGCAGTACCTTTTACTGCCTTGTAGGCTAGCACCAAGGTCATGAACTGGATGAGAGCAGCTACAGGTGGCCAGTGTGGAGACCGAAGGAGGGTAGATGTGTGGGAAAACTTGGGTTGGTTGAACACTAGGCAAGCTGCAGCTATCTGAATGAGCTCCAGGGGTTTGATGGCAAATTCCGGGACGCAAGCAAGGAGGGAGTTGCAGTAGTCCAGCCGGGAGATGACAAGAGCCTTGATGAGCAGCTGCGTAGCCTTTTCAGTGAGAAAATACCGAATCCTCCTGATGTTGTAGAGGAGGAATCTGCAGGAATGTGTCACCGATGCAATGTTTGCTGAGAATGAAAGTTGGTCGTCTAGGGACACACCTAGATTCCTTGCGGTTCGAGTAGGTGTCACCACAGCATCATCAATGGTGACAGCCAGGTCTCGGTGCAGACAGGCCTTTGCCGGGAAGAACACTAGCTCAGTCTTGTCCAGGTTGAGCTTTAGTTGGTGCTTCGAAATCCACTTTGAGAAGCACGCGGCAACACTTGTGTGTCCGAGGGGGGAAACGACAAGACCAGTTGGGTGTCGTCAGCATAGCAGTGGTAGGAAAAGTCATGGGAGTCGATAACAGCACCAAGGGACGTTGTATAGAGGGAGAAGAGAAGAGAACCCAGGACCGATCCTTGTGGAACTCCAGTAGTCAGTCTGCGTGGTTCTGACACAGACCCTCCCAGTGCCACCTGGTAGGAGCAACCCGCCAGGTACGATTCAAACAAGGAGAGAGCAGAGCCAAAGACACCCATCCCCTCAAGGATGGAGAGGAGAATCTGTCGAATGCTGCAGACAGGAGAGCAAATTTGCTCTAGCAACATAGAGTGACTCCGTCACTGTCAGAAGGGCAGTTTCTGTCGAGTGACCCGCCTTAAAACCAGATTGGTGGGGATCCAAGAGGCAGTTCTGGTGGAGATCCAAGGACAATTAATTAAAGACAGCACATTCAAGAGTTTTGGATAAGAAGGGCAAAAGAGATACCGTAGGGATACTGTAGTTCTTGAGTTCAGAGGGGTCAATTGTTGGTTTATTCAAGAGGGGGTTGACTCTGGTAGTCTTGAAAGCAGCAGGAAAACATCCAGACTTCAGTGATTAGTTGATGATGTGCATCAGGAAGGGCAGGAGTTAAGGTTCAGTAGACTGAAGCAGAGAGAAGGGGACTGGATCCAATGAGCATGTGGTGGGGCGGCTGGATGTGATGAGGTGAAGAACATCATCTGTGGAGAGGGGAGAGAAACGGGTAAGGGAGGGATGTGGGATGGTGGGGGGAAGACATGGGTGGTTAGCCGGGGGGTCAGGGAAGGAAGATCGGATATCGTTGACCTTGTTGTCAAAGAAGTTGGCAAAATCATCTGGGAGCAGGGAGTAGCTGAGCGGAGGGGGTGGGGGATGGAGGAGGGAGGAAAGTAAAATGCAGCTCTGGCGGATGAAAGAGAGCCCTTGAAAATGGAGAAGGTCCTCCGGGGTTTTTCCTTTCTTCCACCTGCGCCTCTCTGAAGCTCCGCCTCTGCATACGCACTGAGTCCGAAAACCAGGGGCACGTGGAGTTGGACGTGTAGACCTTGAGGTGAGGGGACAGAGTGTCCAGAGAGGAGGACAGGGTAGAGTGAAGAAGGTCAGTGGCAATATCAGGGGGTAGAACAGAGAACGAATCAGGAGGAGGGATGGCAGAGAGAACAGAAGAGGAGAGATCGGCAGGGGTGAGAGTGGGGAGATTGCGACAGGATGTCACCATCTGGGTAGGGGGAGAGTGGGAGGGGGTGGAAGGGAGGAAGAGGGAGAAGGACATGAAGAAGTGGTCAGATATGTGGAGAGGAGTAACTGAAAGGTTTACTGTATCGCAGTGTCTGGTGAAGATGAGGTCCAGCTGGTTGCCGGCCTTGTGTGTTGGAAGAGACGAACGGCGGGAAAGGTCGAAGGAGGCGAGGAAGGAGAGAAGAGGGTCCAACTTCTCAGTCAACATGTTGAAGTCGCAAAGAAGGATCAACAGACAAGTACCACTGCCTCGTCTTGTGACTCTGGGAGTGTGAGGAAAATAAAACACATCTGACAAAGCAGCAGGCGAGGCAATGTTTTCAGGGCTGATCCAAGTCTCAGCAAAAGCAAGGAAGTTCCTGGCGAGCAAGGATGCATAGCCTGAGATTAACTCAGTTTTCTGCACTGCCGACTGGCAATTCCAAAGTCCCCCAGTTACCACTCGCTCGACATGGGTAGACAGAATAGGGTAAATTAGGTTTGTGGGATCACGTCAGCGCTTGGGTGTGACCCAGCGTCTGTGTGACCTCCACAAAGAAGTGTGTACTGCAATGCCACATATGGTACAATAAAATGCCGACCTGAGAAGAAGTCGATCTTGAAAAAGTCGACTGTAGCCTTATTTTGCCTTTTTTTGCCTGCCGGTCCAAAGCTGCCGCTTTCAGGAAGTGGCTAAATAACACTGGTTGCTAACTGTCTGAGGGTCGGCTAGGAGTGCAGGACCCTGCCACACGATTAACAAGGCAGTTGACCTAGATTGGGTGAAACCACCTTCAATGGGCCACAACACTTAATTACTACCTGACCACTTGACTAACAATATACCAATGAGTGAAGCACAACTTACTTGCTAGTTACACTTAGTATCAACCTGATCAATTTGAGTTACAGTTAGTATCACCTGATAAACCTGATAAACTCCAGTTACAGTTAGTATCAACCTGGTAAGCAACTAAATATACCCAGACTACACTTCAACACTTGGCTAACAATGGACCCAACATGAAACTCTTAGCAACCAAGATTAATCTCATCGACTAGGCCAATAGATGACATTTCAATCATAAAAGTTCAAAAGAAAAATTACTTTCTCGGCCCAAGAAATGTCCTGTAGACTATTTGTTTTGTTTGTCTCTTGTGTTTGTTCTTTCATTCCTTTGTTTGTTCATAGTTTCATTCTTCCCTTCTCTCTTAATTATCATGAAGATATTATTTTCTGCATTCAGGAGATCAGGAGAGCATATGTGTGATTGTCAGGATTACAGCCGATCAATTCACAGTGGCTATTTGGTTTCTCCTTGGGGGAGGGGGGGGGCTGCAAGGGTTCAGGTTGGCTACACTTCACCTACCTCTGGGGGGGAGGAGGATGGGGGGACTCAATTTCCTCTAATTGGAAACAGATTGCAAAGCCGTTGGAGGACATAGGTGTGTGGTTAGGGCTTTTTTGCCTGGGGCCCCGGATTCTCACCAGTGTGTCTGTCTGTTTGTCTCTGTGTGTGCGTGTCTCTCTCTCTCTCTCTCTCTCTCTGTGCCATTAGTCTCTCTACCTGCAATTTTTTAATCAACCACAGATCTGAGATCCGCTTCAGGGCTCGCATTGATTGGCTTTGATCAGCCAGCCCTGCATCTTCCTCCGCAGACACCCACCATCCCCTCTCTCTCTCCTCTGAATGAGTGTATTATTACATGCAAATTGCCCTCTTGCAGTTTATGATGTTGATAGAGACATAATTCCCCTCTCCTTCCCTCTTTTGTTCCCTCTCCTCTTTGTGAGATCTCCTCCACCCCACTGGTACACAACATGGAGCCGGCAGCTTCTGCTTTATTAATTACCACCAGCTTTATTTGATTTTTTTGTTTCTCACCACATTTGAAAGACTATACTTTCCCCCACGTACTTGCTCCTCCTCCTATACACTGAGGGACCTAGGTCTGGGCGCCCCCATCTGTAACTGGATTACGGACTTCCTGACGGGAAGGCCTCAAGTGATGAAGATTGGGAACAACATCTCATCTACTCTGGTCCTCAACACCGGAGCACCCCAAGGCTGCTGCCTCAGTCCCTAACTGTACTCGCTGTACACACATGACTGCACTGACACGCACAGCAATAATCCGATTATCAGGTTGTCCATCATAAAGGACTGCAACCACCCTGGGAACCATCTCTTCTCCCCCTACCGTCTGGTCGGCGGTTGCGCAGCATCCGTACAAGTACTACCAGGTTTAAGGATAGTTATCCACAGGCAGTGTGCCTACTGAACTGCTAGGAGTGCTGTCACTTTCACTTTCATAACATTGTCATTAACATTACACTTACATACTTTGCTGGACATTCTGGACTCATCACAGTTACTGCACTGTACTGCACTGTATTCACGATGCTGCTGCACTACTGGCACTTTGAATGCTTTTCAAGATTTTTGTAAAAAAAACTAAAAACATGTACTTCTCATTTGTGGCAGGAGGGAGAGTGGCGGTAGAGCGATCGCCTCACAACAGAAAGGTCGCTGGTTCGATCCCCCGGCTCCTCCTAGCAAAAACTGTCGAGGTATCCTTGAGCAAGACACCCTAACCCTAACTGCTCCTGACGTGCTGGCTGTCTCCTTGCATGGCTGACTCCGCCGTCGGTGTATGAATGGGTGATGTGAGGCATGACTTGTAAAGTGCTTTGGATAAAAGCACTATACAAAAGCCGGCATTATTATTATTATTATTATTATTATTTGTGTATATACGAAAAGAGATGTTGAGAAGGTGTGCCCTGAGCCTCAGGCTCAACCTCAAAGAGAAATGCTCTGGATGAAAAAGTGAAGTAAACACATCCCATAATTGAGATATGGTTGTCCTAAAACTCCCATCCTCTTACCGTCATCTGTGCAAACAAATGTTTAAAATAAATGGCAGTTTCAAAGCTATTCAATTATGAGAAATTGATCATATCCTTCTTATTTACAATTTGCAATTTTGGCATGTGCACGCATTTCATCATAAATGTTATCATTCTTTTCGTCATTCTTTTCATTCTGCATTTCAATGCAAATCAGTTTTTTACGTTATAACTTGTAACCCACAACATTCCTTGTGCTGTGTCCTTCAAAAACAGCAATGCAGAACAGCTGTTAAAGTGTTACAGCATTTAAACTGTTAATGGCTGCATATAATTGCTTATCTCTCTCAAGATGGCTCCCTACACACACATCTGTGTTAAATCAATCATATGCTAATAGGGTGGGGAGTTGTTAATTGGTAGCACACGGTTCAGCCTTCGCAGCGGACACGTCTAACAATGAATGAGAGCTTGAGGATTGGAAAAACAAAATCACCTCTTAGCATCCTCAAAGAAGAAAAACAACCTCCTCAACCTAAAATAACCAAAAAAAGGGTCTTGTTTGGCTTTTCGTTCCCGGTTGATGCCCCCCGTTGTTCAGCTTATGCAAATGCATGTAAGCTAGATCAATTATATGTTTTGAAGAGAGGTACCAGTGATGAGAGTCGGTGATGGAGTGGTCGCGGTGGAAGTTAGGGATTCCTATGAATTTTATTTGGAAGCCGCTAAAGTCTCCTGGCTCGTAAATTGTGGGGACAGATCTAAACTGTAAGTGGACAGAGAAAAAGGCTGATTGCCATCGCCTGCTTCTTTTCAATTTTCATGTCATTTCATATCATCCAATATGAAAATTGCTGTGCCTGTTTATTTCTGTGTTTGTGTGCATGTGTGTGTCTGTGTGTTCCTCTTTGCAAGTGTGCTAAGGGTAAATAGTTATTTAGCTCAGACGGAGCAAAATAGTCAAGTCGTCACGATTGATGTCACCACAGTAATTTGCATATAGAGCCTGAAACAAATGTAAAATGAATGGGTATTTAATTTATAATGGATTCATATATTATTTCTCCACGTGGCTTATATATATTGTAGGCCTATGGCAGCGGTTGCCTGGTGTACGTCACGTGATATGTGATAGTGTATGGAGATAATAACAGGCTGGAATTGAGACGATAACAGTTTCACAGTTTGAGTTTCTTCTCTTTCCAGATCAGCACTTAGACATGCGTTGGCCTCAGCCTTACCCTGCCTGGCTCTCTCTCTCTCTCTCAGTTCGGCAGTCTCGTGTCCGTTCTTGTAACCTTGTGAAAAATATTAACCCCTCCTCCTCATCCTCTCGCAACTCAACTCCAACACATGAGTCACCACCTGAATATTACTTAACATACATCAACAATCCTCTCAATTCAAGTCATCACAGGCAATTAATTGATAGGTTCCCTGGTTCTCTATGCCACACATAGTTAGATATTGTAGCAGAAGACGCTGTCACCAGCCATTAAAATGGCTTCTTGAGGGCTCCTCCCGATGACAAGGACACAGGTTGATGAGGAATCCGGTTTAATGCAAGAGTTTGAATCATGGTTAACAGAGTAGATGGTACATGCTAGTACATGTTCATTTTATTGTTATTGTGTACAGTGTACAGTATATTTAGAGTATAGTGTTTTCAAAAATTCATACTGCGGGAGGGAATGGAGAGTAGCATTCATAGTACTTGTTGCATATGGCAAATACAAATCTAGAATTGTGTGTGTGTGGAGTGTCAAGCGGCTATAGGAATATTTATCTCATCCCGTGCAACCACAATGCAATAAGTTGATGAACCACGACTCTCAGACATCCTTCTGGGACCCACGTTGTCAGGGGCCTGTTTTATAGGGGTCTGGGGGGGTCTGGGGCCTGTCTTATAGCCTGTTCCACCGGCTATAAGATCCACTTCTACTCATTACTATGAACCACCGTCATGAGGAGCCAGCCGTGGAGAAATCCCAGAGGCAATTTACTCTGTAGAGATGCGATACGCATTTAACAATAAATCTCATATATAAGTCATAATTAAAAAACAGGAAAACCACAACGTCTGGCGAGGCATATTTCTTGTTTGGGGATAGCAATCTAAGCAATTACAACAAGAGCATCAATCCCCATATAAACGGGCACTTAGCAAGATAACTCAAAAAGTTAAGTACGGAATTGGACAAAACTTGGTTGTTAGATTATTTATGAGCCAAGAAACACATTCGATGTTGGCGCAGATCCGGATCTGAATTCGGAACCAGGGGTGTTTTTGGTGAGATGGAGGTCTGCGGAGGGCCCTCTAGTTAAGTTTATATACGTTCAGTTTAGCAATTCTGGGCTGAGGCACAAATGATACAGTGATAAATAACATGAGCTAAATAATCACAATTACGTCAGCACAGCATTGTGTACGCACAACCATTGTGTCTACATTCGCCTCATCATGGCTGAACTCCACAATCAGGGGCAGAAATAATATAAATATAAATAATAAGAATTTGTCTTCAGCCTCCTTTGCCTCCCTCCACATCCCTCCCTCCCTCCCTCTCTCTGCCTCCCTCCCTCCTCTCTGTGCTCTCACTTTTAGAAACACTTACCGGCGGGGGGTGCAAGGGCTCAGGGCCACAGCCCTGTCCATGCTTATCTCCGTTCCTCAGCAGTGCGGAGCCAGTAAAAGGTGGACAGTACAGTAATTGCTCACAGCAAATTTGTCACCTTTTTTTTTTCTCCTTTCCCCTCCGTTTCTCACACACATTAGCAGCCAGGGGGAGAAAAGAGATCCGCCATGCGAGGAAACAACAAAAGGAGGCGAAGGCTAGCAGAAGGTCGGAGAAAAGGAAACAACAAGACATTTCATAAGAGAACCTTGACACAGGAAATGGTTGATCAGAAGAGCTCTGCCATAGAAATGTACCAATCACAAGTGCAAGTCTGCTTTCTGGAAGGAAAAAAGGAACACACGCAACTGCAACGGCACATGGCGAGAGGTAGAGAGAGTAAGCCGGTTCACGTGCTGCTTGGGAGAGGCTGTCTCAGCGGGCTAGTGTTGGGCGGTGCAAAGTTCCAGGCAAAACAGGTCAAAATAGTAAGGTTTAAAAATAGGCTTTATTTCCTCACAAAGGGCTTTTCCCCCAAGCACAGTTCATCAAACTAAAATGAGGCTTTTCTATAAGTCATGTGCTCCCTGGTTCTCTCTCTTCTCCTGAGAGTCTGGGCTTTTGTCTGTTTCCCCAGTGCAGCTTTAATTAGGTGGCTTAAGCACCTGCACCTGTCAGAGTTGTGGGGCATGCTGGGAGATGTAGTTTGTGGACCGGCGGCCATTTTGGGATGTTGCAGCTGGTCCACCAGGGGAATATAGCACCCCTCTATAACCTGTCCCCTCGTAATGCCACAGTGGCAGCTGCACACCGCACACACGCACACATCTTAAACACTCACACACACACATTTCTTATACACACGCATACATCCCACCCATACACACACACACACTGTAATTTAAATGACTGCCACCCGACTTCACACCTTTTGTTTTTGTAATGTTCTCAAAATGACGGTTTGTGACGAGTGTGAAAGACAACTGGACATTACACCTGCACAGTACCATCACAGCAGGGCTAATGCAAGGTATAATGCAAGTTAACAGTCTAATCTGGAGAACAAAATGCTTCTCAGCCATTAACCAGTGAAATACATGTCAGCCTGTGTGTGTGTGTGTGTGTGTGTGTGTGTGTGTGTGTGTGTGTGTGTGTGTGTGTGTGTGTGTCTGTGTCTGTGTCTGTGTCTGTGTCTGTGTCTGTGTCTATGTGTGTGTGTGTGTGTTTACTTCACCATGCTTGACACACATTCCACGCACCATGTGTTCATGTTTTTAATGTGCTTCTGTGTTTTTCTGGTGGTCTCTACAACCCAACCAGAATCCACGTGTCGAGGGGCACATGGCAACGTAACTCCAGCTGCCTCCTCATCGCTCTCTTCACACAACGGTTGGAACAAACTAGAAGGTCTCACAGTGATTCATTAGCATGCCGACTTGTGTTTTTCAGCGAAACCTGAAAGAAAAACACTGGAGTTAGACATTTAGCAAAATCATCCTGTGTCGCCACCATGTTATTCTTGTTAAACACTTGAATCACCTTCCCTTCCATCACAGGTCCTTGGCTTCAGGCCCCGGTGGTGTCTATTGAGAATGTGGCATGACTTTTCCGTGCATTAGCCATGAATTGCCCATGTCCTCAATAAGCCAACATTCAGAAGGTTAATCCGCTGCCTGTTAAAAAATATCACTCTCTTAATGCACGCGTGTGTGTGCATGGGTGTGTGGGTTGATGTGTGTGTGTGTGTGTGTGTGTGTGTGTGTGGTGTGTGTGTGTGTGTGTGTGTGTAAAACAGGGTGACAGTGGTGCCGTGACAAGCCTCTCTCCACCCCAGATCAACCACACTTATACAGACAGAGAGCATATTTCATGAACACTTTGCAGGGTCAACAGAGCTCATCATATCCCAGGCACGACATTAGTTAGAGAGAGAGAGAGAGAGAGAGAGAGAGAGAGAGAGAGAGAGAGAGGAGAGAGAGGAGAGAGAGAGAGAGAGAGAGAGAGAGAGGAGTGAGGAGAGAGGAGTGGAGAGAGAGAGAGAGAGAGAGAGAGGCGTCCGCATGAATACTAATGAATTCATTCATTCCCGGGACCCGGAACGTGAACCCATAATCCCAAGGCCCCAGCGGTGCAAGGACATCTATAATCACCCTCACATCTCTTATCGGAGGACATGATTAAAAAAATGTGGTCCGGGACATAGGAGGGGGGGGGGGGGGGGTGATGTGGCCGGTCCCCCACCATCACCTGTCAATCACACTTAGAGGTGCAGATATGGCCCCCCGAGTCAGGGACCCCCAACAGCCAATTAAAATGATTGTAAAGTCACACGGTGCAGCTAAGGGGGTCTCAGCAGGAAAAGGGGCGGGGCCCGGCGACGACATCGGAGGGGGAGGAGCCAGTACAGGTGAGGATAGGCTGATGGCCAATCTAAACGGCTTCTCCTCAGGGGGTGTGAGGACTGAGCTAGCCCTGTGTGTGTGTGTGTGTGTGTGTGTGTGTGTGTGTGTGTGTGTGTGTGTGTGTGTGTGTGTGTGTGTGTGTGTGTGTGTGTGTGTGTGTGTGTGTGTGTGTGTGTGTGTGTGCGCACGCATGGGGGAAAGAGAGAGAGAGAGAGAGAGAGAGAGAGAGAGAGAGAGAGAGAGAGAGAGACCGACAGAAGAGACAATGAAAGCAAAACAAGCAGAGGAAATGGTTGGAGGCCACGCAAACCGAGCCAGGAAACAGACAAAGAGAAGAAGAAGAAGGAACAAACCTAACGACAAAATCCAGGGGAGGGAATAAATAGAAACACGAGACAAATCGTCCTGTACCCCCCTGGGTGGACCTGGGACCTTGCCCAAGCACTGCTTTTGATGGATTGCAACCGTTAAAACTCAGCATGAAAAATTAGCACCATTTGTCAGCTATGAATTACACACCGGGGGTTGGCGGGTGCTTGGTTGGGCACCACAGCGCTCCCCTCCTCTACTGGAATGAGGCATCATCCCCCTCCCTCCCCCCCATCCTCCAACAGCAAAGAACATACAGCACTCTGAGATTAGAATAAACACACACACACACTAAATAAAAAAATAATACAATCAATACAATTAATACAATTTCTAAAATGTATAAATAAAAAACACTAAATAAAAAAAAAATAATAATAATAAATGAATAAATAAATAAATAAACAGCTGAAATAAAGACAGCTTGTGGAATAAAAATATAAATGCGGCTCTTGCCCCTCGGCGCAACATAAAACGTCCATTTGGAGATGATTCAAAAAGAACATTTGACATTTGATCAATAAATAAATAAATAAATTCACACATGAAAGTGAAGAGCTGGGCTTCTTGTTGGTGTTTCTGAGTGGATGGGGGGGCCGGCAGGGGGGGGGGAAGGTTTCCATGCACATAAGAAGACACAGGTTTGAACAACAGTGTAACCATTGACTTTCCCCACCCATCACTTTACTTTTGAGAGTTAAAGTATTTTAACAAAACAAATAGATTCATGATGATGGCCTGCTGGGCCGTGACCAGGAGACTGGCTTTAACTAAAATCAATATTTATGAATTACATGATTACAGAATTTCACCACTCGCCGAATCGAATGCATTAAGCGTTTCTATAGCGCGTTTCTATAACAGCCATTCCACTGACGGGGGCTCCTTAAAGACCGTCCCAATGCCGCTTTCCAGACAACTCCTGAGTCGTATATTCATGAGTTTCCACCTTAAAGCGTTCCATTTGCGTGACACAAAACGTAAACAGAAAGCATGGCTGACCTGTGAAGGCGGTGTTTATTTAGTTTAATTTTCCGCAGTACAGTCTCCTTGCATACACCAATATAACTGTTTTGCAGGGAAGAGGCACATTTTCAGAGATTGTTACCTATGTTACCTATACCTGCATAACTGGTTTTACTATGTGATAGCATGTCCTATTTTAATTAAATACAGGTAAATATACTTTACGTTGCCTTTCACTTTACGGTAAACTATTCACAGCGTACAACCTCCTAATGTCGGGGTACTCGGATTTGGCCAGAGGAGTTCACAAGTACAAAGTTCAACTTTAGGTGACGTTCCATTCAGTGACGTGCGGTCAGGGGAGGCCTCCCCTGTCATCATGAAATGTAAAAAAACTAATAATGATTAAAAACAAATAAATAAATATTTGTCCACTGATCTGTGATAGAAATGTAATTTTTGTATGATTCCAATCATTCCAATAATTTTTATAGTCAATATCGCTGAATTTGTGTATTTTCCTGTTCAAATACGGGGGGAAAGACGCAAAGGGAGGCAGCGACGAGCTGAGCCTCCTCTCGGATTGCGCAATCCCTCCCAAACTGGGCTGAGCGCATTGATCTCTCTGTATGTCACCAATGTAATGGCTGTACACACTTTGAGTATATGTCCTCACATTCCATAGTCTAGGTCATGTATTTCACCTATGTGTATAACATATTAGTCTGATCTGCTGATCTGACATAATGCCGCAGTGAAAAAGCAGGAAGGGAGGCAGCCAGTACCTCTGCCTCTGGGCGTGTTACAAACAAAGGGCATTGTGGGTAATATGCTAGCTAAGAAAGTCAAGTAGAGAAAGTCAAGTGCACCGCATCAGTCCGTTTATATCTGACGTTTATATCTAAATTGAAGATTATATATATAAGCTAAAACATTTCTCAAAACTTGACTTTCAATCAAAACTCTTTGTCCATTATTTGTATATCTTGTATATAAAATAAGATAAGAAAACAATTATTATTATTTTTTAACTACATTTGTCTTTGTTGCGGACTGTATATATTTTAATTTGTATTGAATGAGTATGAATTGTGATAGCAAATTAAGAACACACGGAGGGTGCAGCTCTCTCTGAGCCGCTATAAATGTAACGTTCTTCTTTGGCCAAATGTGTACCTTACCTATGTGTGTGTGATTTACACACACACATAGGTAAGGTACACATTTGGCCAAAGAAGAACGTTGCTGATGTGGGATATGAAACATAACCAGTAGTCAATGTGCAAGCAGCCAGTTGAATGGTGAATTTATGCTACTCTGTTGAATTCATATATTTGTAAATCTGACTAAGAAAGAGTCAGTGCCTCCCCAGCCCCGAAACTCACCGCACGTCACTGGTTCCATTGCACTGAAGGCATTGACTTTCTTTAGCCATTTATCTCAACAACAACCACGGTGACATATCGGGTAATTACTGCACGGTATTCTAAACTGGCTTCTTTCTTCATGATAAAAGACGTTTTGGTTTTTATTTTTGCTTGAAAGTATGGCTTTCCTTAAAATGGGGATGTCCATGCAGTAGACAATTAGCAAAACTGAATGCTTGTTAAATGGGTTGATCATTGTTCATTTGCATATACTAGACACATTGTAGTGTTACAAAGCGTTCTGAACATCAGCAAATGCTTCCTTGAAGTAAGAAATGATTAACAGAGAATATTATAAAACTAAACGTACAGTCAATAGCAATTCATATTTCCAGCACCACGATAGCGAGGACAGCGGTTCGGCATGGAATTACCCTGAACCATTGATAAGCTGGTTCTGGCACCGCTGGAGGGAAGAATAACAAACCTTGGATCCACTCAGCCACCATTCCCAACACCCACGAAACAAACCACACCAAGGTAGCTGGGTGCTAGTTCACACGCATCTACCACCTAGATGGAAGAAGGGCCACATGGACGCAATGTTAACCGGCCCGAGATGAAAGGTCGAGATCAACAGTTCCATCATGCTGTTCCAGTGTGCTCCAACACACCCCAAGACCAAATCCAATGATAAGATCCTTCAGTGATGAATGAACATTGACGGTTTAGACTCGCAGGCTACTTTTGAGGATGTACTGATCACAGGATGTACTGTGACCCGTGTTCAACGTCAGGCGCCGTTTGTTTTCATGCAAAATAATTGTAAAAACGACTGCTTCTGCTTCCCAATTACACCAGACAGACAGTGGGACCATCACACATTGGAAACCAAACAGAAAACCATACAAACTCACACACATTTAAACAACATTACAACTGGGTCCAATTATAGCACCAGGTGTGATTAGCCATTACAGGCCATTTACAAAGTGTCATGTGGCTAAAATGATCAGTGACATTACGCGTAACATTACGAGTGTCCACCCAGATCTGTGATGGGGAAAGATCAGTCTACAGGTTAGTTCAGTCCACTGGCCGGCAGAAAGATCTAACCATCACCTCCCACTGTGTGATGTCACCAAGTAACAGACAACTTTAGTCACATGACCTTACACTTTCACATGAAATGGTTTATCACACTCACACCTAGTAGTATATTACACCATGAAATCAGTGGCGCAATTACTAAAGGGAATTGTGTAAACCATACAAATGAAACCATTGAACAAATGTGTGTGTACAGTCTACTGAAACTACAAGTGGCCGTAAGAGTGGATCAGCTGAGCCATGTATGAGAGTGTGTGAAAACGTGTCTGCCGTCAACCTAAGAGGAGGAAACGCACGCTGTAATCTAGTCAAAGATATGCTGGAGAGGGAGCAGAGAGTGAGAGACAGGGAGAGCGGAGAGAGAGAGAGAGAGAGAAAAAGAGAGAGCGAGCAAGTGAGAGAGTGACATACCTGTTAGGATACCTTGTCCAACACTGAGAGACATCGTTAGTGTGTCCTTGAGGGAACGACTCCCGCTGTCGCACAACTTAACACACTGGCGGCTGCATACCGGTATGAATTAATTAACGCAAACAAAATATAACCAAAAGTAAAATATGCCATATTTATTGCATATACTCAAAGTGTGTGCACTTTATGTGGTGTGTGCTTCAGAGAGAAGCTTACCAAAGTCGCCAGTCTCTAGTATTAAAGGTAAACTGTAGCACGCCGATTACAGCGGGTGTGCTGTTCCAACAGAAACATGTGAGGTTCTCCAATACACCAATACAGGAAGTAGGATATTGCGTATGGAGGGTGTTCCGTCCCCAGCCAGAAGATGCTGGATGTGGTGCGTCTGTAGCCAACCTGTAGGCACCCATTAAGCAACACTCCCATCTGCTGTTTAACAACCTGCATTGTAATTTGCCGTCAAAACTAAAACATGAATATAACATGTCCTTGGCTGAGGTAGTAGTCCTAATGTCTTTTAAGAGATACCCAGCCCGATATGCAGGTGAAAAAACAAAGAAATACATTTAATTCATAGCGTGGGCTGGATAATAAAATACTTTTATTCTTTAACCCTTTCTATTTTAAATCCTGACCAAAAGGGACAAACTAATCAACTAACTTGGACCACAAGGTATAGTGCTAAAATGACTGCCTCTTGTTGCGCGCACACACACACACACACACACACACACACACACACACACACACACACACACACACACACACACACACACACACACACACACCTCTTTATCCCCCTCACTTTCTCCATCATCAAACCAGGAACATTTTCCTAATTGCCTACTTTATTATGAATAGCAACAAGAAAGTGATCATTTCCAGGTCCCAAAAGTGCACCAACAGCGACTATCAATCGATGACTACAAATTACAAATTTAAACTTGATCTCCATCATGTCATGTGTAGAGCCTAGTCTTCAGTCACGACTAAAAGCGCGCTTTACCAGGGGCATACGTGTTCATGTCATCGCTCTGCAAGAAGTAGTGCTGCTAAGGACCCGAGAAGTGATCACGCGATAATGATGACGGCCACAAAGACAGCACCAGGAGCACAGAATGAGCATCCTCCAGACCTGTGTGTATCGCTTGCTCCAACGCTGGACTGTTGTGACAAAACCTCAACCGGTTGTGTTTAAAACTCACTCTGTTATCTTTTGGGGGTCGTTTACAGCCTAGATGAAGGCAGTGGATATGGCCCTAGCTGTTATTTTGAGGTGTGTTTTCAATTGCACTATACAGACTTAAGAGACATCACAGCTCATCAGGTGTCCAGGAGATCTTATCCGAGTCTTAATCACTCTCACCTGATTCGCAGCTCTGCGTCTTTCTATGTGGGTTTGTCTCCGGAAGAATCCTCTGGTTAGTTTAGGAGGTTTAGGGTTAGGGTTATGGTTAGGGTTAGGAATACTTTGATCCCATCCGTAGCGGTGTCCAGGTCTTCCTTCCTGTGCATGATTCGTTTCATGTTAGACTTATTGAAAACTTACGAATACGTAAGACATACGTGTCGTTCATTGAAGACCAAAAAAAGTCCACCTTAATGAATGTTAGTAGACCTCTTCTGGCCTACTCTATTCTACTGACACCCCAGGGGTGGCTGTGGTGATGGGGCAGCGGCGCTTCCCCTCACACGCATATCTGCAATATAAGTAGTTGGAAACTTCATCACCTCACCCCCTCTCAAAGAAATCCTTTGTTCCCAAAAACACACTTTCCGATCGGTCTGTGTCTTCAAATGAATAGTTAGCTTGTTCGACCGGCTTCCTTTTCCTATCCAGATCGGAAGGATTCTCAGAGTCCTTCCCTCCTGGAACTAAGAAGAAAAGCTTCCACCGTGAGAGACACACACACTCAGTTTCTGGATCTAAATATGCCTATGTTGGAACACGCGACGAAGGCTATTGGCGTTACGGTAAAAAAGAACAGAAAGAAAGGAGAGTGGAATTGATTGCCGGTGCAACAGCCGGTACAACAGCGAAGAGTCTATCCTCCTCCTCCTCCACCCTGCACACTCTGGTATAGGGACGCTGCGTGCGCCACACACACACACACACGGCCGGATTTACACCACTATATAATGAAATGGTCTTCCAGAAGGCAGCAATGTTGTGCTGTTGAAAGATAGTTTTCCCATGGTGCTCCGGTGTGAATGGGGGGCTTCGGTTGTCTTGCTGTGGGCTTTGGCAGCCAACACACAGGTTTTCTCACTACCATCTCTGTTATCCACTGTTACCCACCGTGGATGGAGTGTGAGGACGAGGACTGAAGCTCCTCTGAAAACACTCATTAAGACACTTCATTTCACAATCACAAAATCCTCCACGTCTCCAGCTACAGATGAAGTGTGTAGCCTATGAAACAAACACAACGCACATTTTGGTTTGTGAAAGTGGGTTTACAGTTACCTGAGCAGGGGCTCCCTTGTGCACTGGGCATGTCTCGGGTGAATGGTGCTATTATCGGTAGGAAATTAGATCACCGCGTTTCGAGTTGAGTTTCAATCAACAACCTGTCTGTCATAAGTTTATCCACGTCGCCATGCAGAACAGTTCTAAAGGCTTAGATTAATTTAATACAAGCCTCCGCCAAAGTTATGCAGAATGAATTTGTTCATCGGCTAAGTCAAATTTGTTTTGCCTTTCTGAGAGGAAGGAAAGGGGGATCTCCTCATCAGGGACACAGAGGGTAATCAGTGGAGGCTGGTCTTTCACAAATGGTCTGCCTACTCAGTACCATGGCTACCGTCATTTCAGCACTTTTAGCTACTAAGTAAGGGCTTGTGGTACGTAGTGTGTGTGTGTGCGCTTGTTGATCTAGATAGATAGAAGTAGCATCCATGTACCTATCTGTTATCCATCAGTTTGTCTGTATGTGGGTCTGTTTGTTTGTCTGGTACTCTATGAATGCAGTTATAGTCCTAACAACACAATCTTAGTCGTAGGCCCAAGTACAGCAATCAGCCCATCCACCGGTGAACCATCAGATTCTCCTCTATACTCTTGAGAGGATGGGTGTCTCGGGCTGACCACTCTCTTTGTTTGCATCCTACCTGACCTCCTACCGGGTGACACTGAGAGGGTTGGACTTGGGTCCTTCTCTTCTCCCTCTACTCAACATTGCTTGGTTTTGTAATTAACTCCTTTGATTTCTCTCCCCCTTTGACACACAAGTGGAGAGGCGCATTGCCGCGTGCCTTGCAGACCTTGCACAGTGGATGACGTTGTACTACCTCAACCTGGACAAGACTTAGCTGGTGTTCTTCCGTCCACACCAATTCCTGGCCGTCACCATTGATGATGCTGTGGTGAAACCTACTCAGACTGCAAGGAATCTGGATGCAACCTGGACTACATGCAGATTCCTCCTGTACAACATTAGGAGTATCATCTCTCTCCTGGACTAGTGCAACTCCCTCCTTGCTGGTTCCCCAGCGTCTGCCATCAGACCTCTGGAGTTTGTTCGGAAAGCTGTAGCTCGTCTGGTGTTCAACTGACCAAAGTTCTCCCACATATCTACCCTTCTCGGGCCAACCAGTGGCCATACGGTGGACACACAGCAGAGAACAAGGGGGCATGGCGACGCCATTCACGACTGTTGACACCTTTATGCTGAACTCAATGAGTGGGCGTTTCCCCCCACGGGCGTATTGATTGAGGGGGAACTGGCGAGGTGCGTTAACAAGGAAATAAAATGGACTGACGTACGGGTAGGCCTACGTCAATTGTCAGCAGTTTCTGACATTTGCATGCAGAGCGATGTTCGCATGTCAAACCCGTCTTAAGCGGAGACGCCCGACCTCCCCCTTGACAATCCAAACTATATGAGAGAGAGAGAGAGAGAGAGAGAGAGAGAGAGAGAGAGAGAGAGAGAGAGAGAGAGAGAGAGAGAGAGAGAGAGAGAGATGAATCTCTATTTTCTCTTTATATCCTGCTCTCTGTTGACCCCATCTCTGTTTTCTATTTGTATGATATGAATCTCCAATCTCTCTCTCTCTCTCTCTCTCTCTCTCTCTCTCTCTCTCTCTCTCTCTCTCTCTCTCTCTCTCTCTCTCTCTCTCTCTCTCTCTCTCTCTCTCTCTCTCTCTCTCTCTGCCCCCCCCCCCACACACACACACACACCAAGTTCACAAGCACACACGTACACACACTGTGTGTCTATGTTTATTTAGCATTAGCCGGCAGTATAGATTCCCGTCCGCCCATGTCAGAGGCAGCAGGTACCTAATGGTTCTGGCCCTCTTCCAGTGGCCAGAGACAAAGAAGAGCAGACCAGCATCCCACGATGGGAGGAAGAGGAAGGCAAGGCGAGAGAAAATATGGAAAGAGTGCAAAGGAGAGAGAGAGGTGGGAGGGGGCCAACTATCAATTTGGGTCTTCAGAACCAGAAGAGACAGATCTAATACCTGTTAAACGTTTTGCGTGTTTTGTGTTATATATATATTCCTTTTATGATTCTTCATTTTATGTTATAATTTCGTCACACACCCACTTTAGTGTGAAGGACTTGTAAGGTGTATTGAAAGCTGCAATATAAATTAACCAGAATGTCATATTTCCGAGTCAATTAAAGAGGTATTCTTTTCACAAAATCTGATTTGATTCTCAATGATGATGGGATTGTGCCAGAGTGAAAAAGCCCACACCACTGCTTTAGCCAGCTGAGCCTCAGCTCGCTGCACACCGAGAGGCGAGGGAAACGTTAAGTTCAGTAAACATCATCACAAATCCCTTTGGGGTCTTCAGGATGATTCAAATGATTTGGTTTGGCATACTTCAACAGAGTACAATTATATACGTCAAATTTAGTACGAACATCGAAGATTTCATTTTAGGTTTTTCCCTTCAGAGAAACTTGGGAGAAAACCCTGGAAAACACATGAGTCGACCGTCTGGCTCTGAACTACAATTTACTCCTTTACTCCTCCCAAAAAATACTGCGTCTTGGCCCAGGCGATGTTTAATGGGTACGCGTCGAAGCTTCTGGCTTAGTTTCGGAAAAAAACAAAACCATTCCTCAAAACATTACTTGGTAAAAAACTGAACAAAAGAGAGTGCTCCACACACAGGTGGGCTCAATCAGTAATAGTTTGGAAGGGCTATGCAGACATCTGGCGGAGAAGCAGTGAGCCTCGCCAGACCATGCAGCTACTCAAGTTCGCGTTTTTCAAATGAATAGCAGTCTTGATTTCCACACACACACACACACACACACACACACACACACACACACACACACACACACACACACACACACACACACACACACACACACTCATCTTATCACCTGATTGGATCCACTTTTAACGGCTTACAAAATCCCTTTATTGTGGCCTTGAACTTTCCTCTCCTTTCCTTTCACCGCCTTGTAGAAGTCAGCCCTTTCTGTATCCCGTAATGAAGGAGATAAATTAATACGATGAATATAATTAAATGCGGTATACACTCTAATAAACACACCAGGATTTGATTGGAGTCTCCTGTGATAAGACGAGCTTCACACAAGCGTATCGGTGTCAAGTCTCTACACCAAAAAAAATTCTAAAAAATGAAAGGTAAAGGTAAAGGTTAGAGTCTGTGAGAACACCCGTCTTCATGAAAATGTCTGCGATGAGCGGCACAGCCTTAAGCAAAAAGATGATTATTAGCTTTGGCAGCGAGAGACAAAAAACGGCGTAGCACTTAACACTTGACGAGTCAATGCGCCTCATTGACTCGTCAAGTGTCCTCGCCGGAGGCAACTGCTCAATAGATGACATCCTCCTCATCTTCTTCCATCTCAACCCTCATGACGGGGGCCCCGATGCCAGTTTAGCAGGATTAACGGAGCCCTCGATGGGAGGGGTAAACCGGTGGTAAGGAAGCACGCCTTTAGAGACAGCCCACCTTCAGGCCCTGAACCAGGATGAGGAGCGCCTTCGTAATTGCTGACCTTTTAAAAAGACCACAGGAGGCCGTCAGGTGCTCTACGCCCACATGGTGGATGCAGCGGAGGCTGCAGCACCGTCTCCTGGGTGCCCTGCAAACAGCTAGTTTAGAGCCGGCCCCTGCTTTATTTTTGTGGCGAAGGGAATGGATAACAGATGGAAGCATGGCCCGGATTTTTTACCTCTTAGCACTCGCGTCTCACGTTATCTCCATTGGTTGCTCAGATTGTTTGCTTGTTCGCTGTGTTATCACGTTATTGTAGTATTGTACCTGAGCACTGCTTATGCTCTTGGAGGTTCTCGAGCTTCCCTTTTCCAAAGGGAAAAAAGCCTTCCTTCCCGAGTGTTGACGCCCGAGTGTTGAAGGCTCTCTCCGGTAAAGATCGCGGAGGGGGGGTATGTCTCATGATAAATAGATCTTGGTGCAACCAAAGTCATGTACATCCCCTCAAGTCTTTCTGTTCCCCGGACCTGGAGTACCTGATGCTTATGTGCCGTCCACACTGGCTACCTCGGGAGTTTACAGCGGTAACCGTGACCGCTGTTTACATTCCCCCACAAGCCAACACGGACACAGCGCTGAAGGAACTGTACGGGGCTATCAGCGAACAGGAGTCGGCACACCCCGTGGCTGCTCTCAGCGTGGCGGGGGACTTCAACAAGGCGAACCTGAAGAAGGTTCTCCCGAAGTTCTACCAACACATAACGAGCAACACACGGGGCGAGCGGATCCTCGACCACTGCTACACTCCCTTCCGTGATGGCTACAAGGCCCTCCTCTGCCCACCGTTCGGCAAATCAGACCACCGCTCTATCCAGCTACTCCCCGCCTATTGGCAGAGACTGAAGCAGCAACCGATCGCTGTGAGGGAGGTCCAATGCTGGTCGGACCAATCAGACTCTACGCTGCAGGATTGTTTTGATCACGCTGACTGGCACATGTTCCGCGTTGCCTCGGACAATAACATCAACGAGTACGCGTCGTCGGTCACCGGGTTCATCAAGAAGTGCATAGATGACGTTGTTCCGACCAAGTCGGTTCGGATATATCCCAACCAGAAACCGTGGATTAACGGCGATGTTCGCGCTGCCCTACATGCGCGTAACGCCGCCTTTGGCTCCGGGAATACGGTTGAATATACGAGAGCCCGTTACGACCTCCGTAAGACCATCGTCACTGCCAAGCGGGAGACAGAGTGGAAGATAAATTCAAGAACCACGATGCGAGGGGTATGTGGCAGGGGCTGCAGACGATCACGAACTTCAGAGGGAGAACCAGTTGTGTAGAGAACTCCTCTACCTCACTCCCAGGAGAGCTAAATACATTTTTTGCTCGGTTCGACGTAAACGGCAGCCCGCCGAAGCCAGCACCGACTGAGGAGACAAGCCAGCTGCGCATCTCGGAGGCGGATGTGCGCCGCACCTTCAACCTTCAAGACGACATCCCGGGCCGCGTCCTCAGAGCATGCGCAGACCAGTTGGCAGGAGTCTTTACAGACATCTTCAACCTCTCCCTGTCCCAGGCTGTTGTCCCCGCGGTCTTCAAGATGTCCACCATCGTGCCTGTCCCTAAACAACCCAAGGTAACATGCCTGAATGACTATAGACCTGTAGCCCTCACCTCCATCGTTAGCAAATGCTTCGAGAGGTTGGTCAAGGACTTTATTTGCTCCGTGTTACCTACCATGCTGGACCCATGGCAATTTGCATATCGTCAAAATAGATCCACAGACGACGCAATTGCCATGGCCCTCCACACTGACCTTTCCCACCTGGAGGGAAAGAACTGTTATGTGCGAATGCTGTTTGTGGACTACAGCTCAGCATTCAACACAATAGTTCCTGCCAAGCTCGACACCAAGCTGAGAGGTCTAGGCTTACCCCCATCCACGTGCAGCTGGATACTGGACGTCCTGTCCGACCGCCGCCAGGTGGTGAGGATGGGCAGCACCACATCAGAGCCACTGACCCTCAACACGGGAGCCCCCCAGGGATGCGTGCTGAGCCCTCTCCTCTACTCCCTCTACACACACGACTGCATGGCTATGCACAGCTCCAACGTCATCGTCAACTTAGCTGACGACACGACAGTGATGGGCCTGATCGCCGGCGACGACGAGACAGCCTACAGGGAGGAGGTCGGATCGCTGGAGCAGTGGTGCCAGGAGAACAGCCTCGCCCTCAACGTCAAGAAGACCAAGGAGCTGATCGTGGACTTCAGGAGGCAGAGGGGAGAGCACAGCCCTATCTCCATCGACGGTGTTGCAGTAGAGAGGGTCAGCAGCTTCAAGTTCCTCGGCGTGCACATCTCCGAGGACCTCACATGGTCCACGCACACCACACACGTGGTGAAAAGGGCCCAACAACGCCTGTATTTCCTCAGGCGTCTGAAGAAATTCAGCATGGGCCCCCGCATCCTGAGAACATTCTATAACGGCACCATCGAGAGTGTTCTTACAGGGTGTATCACCGCCTGGTACGGGAACTGCACCGCACTCGAGCGCAGAGTGCTTCAAAGGGTGGTGCGGACGGCCCAGTATATCGTTGGAGGTGAGCTCCCCTCCCTCCTGGATATTTACAATCAGCGGTGCGTGGCCAAGGCCAAACGAATTATAAAAGACATTGCCCACCCCAGCCACGAACTGTACTCACTATTACCGTCAGGCAGGCCGTACCAAGTAGCAAGTGCCGTACAAATAGGCTTAGAGATAGCTTCCACAGTCAGGCCATCAGGCTGCTGAACAAGGGCGTATAGCAGATAACAATGTATATTTTATTACATTGATTTATATATACATATTGCTCTTTTCTGTGCTGATATTTAGCATTTTATAAATTGCATTTTTATTTTAAATTTTAAATTTTTATTTTTAACTTTATTCAATTTTTATTCAATTTCTATCTATTTTTTATCTTATTTTATAACTAAAAAATAATAATTATATGGACCAAAACGCTCTTGATTGAGAAGGACATTTGTCTAGACTTAAGTGTGACAGGGTAATTAACAAAGCCCTTTAAGAAGAAAGTAGAAAGTTCGAAAGTAGTCAAATTTTACAGCTGTTTTTGACAGAACAGAAAATAAATAAGCTTTGTAATTTGTAGTTGTAATGGACGCATGTTTAAAGCACTGGGGCGTCGTGAACAAAGTCATTCATCTCTCTGAGAACCTAAGTTAGTAAAGAGGGTCACCACTGTTCTTCACCCAAAAACATCACGGCTGACTCATCAATACTAAAGATGAGTGTGGTGGAAATGGGCGTGGCTATGCGGTGCGCTGGTAACGGGTAAAGCGGGAGCGGCGAACTCACAAGGTTGACGTTTAGAATGTACGTGATTGCTCTGTCTTACATGTTCTGACGGTTCCTTTCTTTCTGGGTCCCTGACAGTGAGAGTGGACTGAGTACGAGTGGAGGAGGAGACGCCGTCTGGGCCATGTATATATGCTGCATAGTGGCTTATTATTTAAACGTGTCTATTTTGTGTGCTGTGGTCCGCGACTGCGTCCGCGGGAATAATAAAGGACGTGGTCTATAAAACTCTCCTGAGTCTTCTGATTCCCCGTGGTAGCGTTGTCTGCTACACGTGGTGCCTGGACAGGGCCCTGAAGACACCATGGAACGCGAGGCAGGGAGTGTCTCCCCTCAGACAAGCGCTCTGCTTGATCGCGGAGGTTCAGGAATCATCAGAACATATAAGACATATAAGTGCAATCCTGTAGATTTGAAACAGGTGAGTCAACCCCGTGAGTTTGCCGCTCCCGCTTCCCCCGCGACCAGCGCACCGCTTAGCCATGCCCCTTTCCACCACAATGAGGTATCATTCTCAAGTATTTATCTTCCCTCGTAAGAAAATATAATTTGCAAAGGCGCCCGGACATTAATCAGCTCAGATGCATGAGTGGGCTGCTTAGAGGAGCCACTCGCACCGCGGCGTTAAAAGTGTGAATCTGATATATTCCGGAGGTCGAGCGGCATGACGAATGCACGCCAAGAAATGGCCACACCTATCTGTAGGCACAAACACACACACGACATGAAATATTGTGCTGATATACTGTGCTTGTTACACTCGTATAATCGAAAGCCTGACAACGCCACCTTGGGAATTGCACCCAAGGAAATATTAACAATACCAATAAGGTTCCTAGTACTGAGAAGCAGCAGTCCAAATAATCAAATGTTTTAACAGATAAAAATATTGTTAAATACACAATGAAAACATTATACACTGAAATATAAAGGGGGACATCTTAATTAAGAGATGCTGAGGCTTACCGGTGGCTGGGGGTGACGAGGGGGGGAGCGGGATCCCGACAAAGTAAACGCAGGCACCTGTGAACACTTAACACTCACAGAAGACTAAAATCAGGGGGAGCACAGCACGACACACAAAAAGGGGGAAGCCACAGTGCACAGTGACACAAAGAGGCACACACACGACGCAGACCAAGAGCAACACCAGCCAGGCAGCAGTATAGCAGTGAAGGCTAAGCAAAGTCAGGCAGGCAAGACACTCGTTTCAGCAAAACACAGTCAGTCAGGCAAGCCACTCGTGGGGGCAAAATTCCCGCTGAGGCAAAACAGCAGTCTTTCTTTCAGAAGACTTCCAGCGCAGAGCTTGGCAGAGATTCAAGGCAAGGTTATGATTAGAATGCTAAATATTATTCAGGAAGGATGAGACAGGCAAAAGGCGTACCTACCGATCAGGTTACATTAAGGTAAACACACGGCCAGAGCATGGCTGCATGGCTGCAGCAGATATGGGCGTCAACCAACACGATACATACATTATTTAAACTACTTGTCATGCTAAGCATTCAAACAAACAGCAGCCACCGCAAACTCAGCGGTGCCAGCGGCGAAAGCATGTAACCAGAAACGGAAGTGGTGCCAAAGAGCGAGAGGGAGCTAGAGCAACACTGACCCCTCTTTATAAAGGTTTCTCCATGTGGTGATAGAGCTGAACAGTTTATCCTGCTACATATGGCGTCTTTGGGGATGCACGCCTGGATGTGTGTGTGTGTGTGCGTGTGCGTGTGTGTGTGTGTATATAATGTCCTCGCATCTGTATTGTTTGCACATTTGGTGTAAGAGTATAATGACTGCGCAAAGCACTTAGGGGACGAAATCTCCTAAAAGTCTTGACGTCCCCTCCTCGTCACAGGTGGCGTGCGTTCTCAAGTCAAGTAAAGTTAATTGTCACTTCACAGTTTACACAAGTATAAGCAATGAGTGAAAATCTGCATGTGCAATACCCGACGACAGACAGCAGTTATAAAAAACAGAATAGTATAAAAATAAGTTAAAAAGTACAAAACAAAGTTGAATATATAAAAATGCAATATATATATATATAAATCAATGTAATAAAATATACATTGTTATATGCTATACACCCTTGTTCAGCAGCCTGATGGCCTGACTGTGGAAGCTATCTTGAAGTATTTTTGTGCGGCACTTGATACTGTGGTATCGCCTGACTGACGGTAAAATTGAATACAGTTCGTAGCTGGGGTGGGCATTGTCTTTTATGATGCGTTTGGCCTTGGCCACGCACCGCTTGTTGTATATATCCAGGAGGGAGGGTACCATCACTGATCAGGCCCATCACTGTTGTGTCATCAGCAAACTTGATGATGACGTTGGAGCTGTGCATAGCCATGCAGTCGTGGGTGTAGAGGGAGTAGAGGAGAGGGCTCAGCACGCATCCCTGGGGAGCTCCCGTGTTGAGGGTCAATGCTTGAAGACCGCGGGAACAACAGCCTGGGACAGGGAGAGGTTGAAGATGTCTGCAAAGACTTCTGCCAACTAGCATGCTCTGAGGATGCGGCCCGGGATGTCATTATCACAACATTATGCCTCATGGCAGCACCAGTTAATGGAATACATCCCATAATGAAAACCCTCAGCAGCAAAACAAATCAACAACAGCTCTCTCCCGATGTATGCTAAATACCGTATTGACCCGAATATAAGACGACCCCGATTATAAGACGACCCCTCTTTTTCAAGACTCATTTTTGGAAAAAAAGAAACTCAAAATTTTTTGAAGACCAAATCGTTTTTTGTTTTTGAAAGAAAATAATTTTATTTGAAAATAATGATAACACATATCACACATTGTGTTCAAATTTGCCTAACTTGGCAAACAAAAACAAAACAGGCTAGATAGATTGCAATGAAACAGTAGTGCAATAAAACGGTAGTGCAATAAAATAGTAGTGCAATAAAACAGTGCAAAATGTCAGAACATCAGTCTATTGGTCACATCACGTCTTCTCATTCAGCTCGTCTTCTACATCGCTGGGTTGTTCCTCTCACTCCCGCTATCGTCACTCACGGTGTCTGCTCCCCCGTCTCCTCCCACATCAAGTCTCCTCCCACATCACGTCATCCTCCCGCATCACGTCATCCTCTCACATCACGTCATCCTCTCACATCACGTCATCCTCGCTGCCATCCATCCATTTGATACGCAGCATTTCTTAAACCCATTAATGATGCTTTCTGGGGAAACGTCAGCCCATGCTTGCAAGATCCATTCACAGAGCAAACGTACTGCAGGCTTTTGGATTTTTCCAGACGTGTCAGTGCGTGATTAGCAGCCAGGAGCCACTCTGTGGATCTCTTGGGCAGATTAACCTTGAATGGTTTGTTAACGACCACATCCAACACCTGCAGCTGGCTTGTCATTCCGCCCGGTATAATCACTAGGTCACCATTCAACTCTTTCACTTGCTTTTTGACTGGCTCAGTCAAGTGTCCACGGAAAGCATCCAGAATCAACATGTTCCTCTTCTTTCTGAGTCCCCCACGCCGTCTGCCCCACACAACCTTGAGCCAGTCCACCACAAGCTCCGTCTCCATCCAGCCCTTTGCCTGGGCACTACGATAATGCCAGCTGGCTGCCTCTTTAGGTACAGTCACTGCCTCTTTAGGTACAGTCTTGCATTTTTAAACAACGTACGGGGGAAGTTTTGTCCCATCTGCGAGGCGCGTTAACATGACCGTTACTCGGCTCTTCTCGTTTCCAGTAGACTTCACAATCACTGATTTGTCGCCTTTCTTATGCACAGTGACGGATGTTGGCATGTCAAAATACACAGGCGTTTGATCAGCATTGCCCATCTGATCAAGGGGGTATGAGTGCTTCTTCCTTAACTTGATCACATATCGCTGATAAGACAGTAGCTTCTCTCTGAAGTCTGAGGGCAGGCACTGGGCTTGTCCTGCGTCGCAATGACAGGTGTTTGATGTCTCTGCTTCGTTTATCACCATTATCTTAAAATTGGCATCGTAACTTTGTCTCTCCTGTTTATTAACTTGCCCTACTTTTGAGCCACTTTTGTCAAGTTGGTCGCTGTCTCTCCATTTCTATCTCTCCAGGTTTTTATGTACTGTTACTTTAAGACTTTGAGTTACTTTAAGTGTCGCGCGGTGTCTCGGAACACTCGTTTGGCGCGATCTGTTGTTGTGCAATTACATGTGCAATTACGGTACATCGAAAAGTCTAAACCCCGGTTATAAGACGACCCCTCTTTTTCAGATTTTTTTCTAGGAAAAAAACCCTGTCTTATATTTGGGTCAATACGGTATATGCAAATCTGCAGCGGGCGGCAAGTAGAGGACGGCTCTCTTCATTATTTGGTTTCTACTCCCTTTTTCCAAGTGGCCGAGATTAGAAGTAGATTGCTCCGTGTAGGATGAGAAAGAAAATAAATCAGCCCTGTGATTAAACATCTAGAATACATACACGACGACATTCAAATTAAAACAGGAGATTACATTTTTTTTTTGGCTGAGCTGGTTTTTAGTCCAGTTCCCTTTACCAACGTGTTGGCGCTCCTACAATAAAAGCAGTAGAATACAAATGTTTGTTGTTCAACAACAAAGAGTCAACAATGAACCCTCACAACTGTGAACTAATGACCAGAATGGGCCAGCTGTGGATTGTTTTAACAGTTTATGTACATGCTATTATATTATAGCCAGTGAACCGATTAATCTGCTAAATGTAACATTGTGAAAGCGATGAATTTAACAACGTGATACAGCTGAGTGACAGGATTTGCCGTAAAGCTGTTCTGACTAAGCCTTCAGTAAAGACAGTCGCACATTCTAACTTGGTGTCTGAGTATGGTTATAATCAGCATATAACATTTGTTCCCTCCCTCGTCCTCCACACTGCACGGTGAGCACTTTCCTTGCACTGCTCGGCGAGCCTCCCGTTCCGTGGACTCGCTGGCATGAGGCGTTCGAAACCTATATTACGGTCCTCAATGTGGATGCTCTGGCTGATGCCCGTAAACAAGCCATGCTGATACACTGACTTGGCATCGAGGGACAGCGGATTTTAAAGAGCCTCAGAGACGCCGCTGCCTACGCAGATTAGGTAACTGTCTTCGCTGGCCCGCAAAACGTGATTTAAAAATGGATTTTGTTTTCGCCAGCGCAAACAGAGAGCGGGTGAGTCCATTCACCAATACATCGCCGATTTGCGGGGTTTGGCTTGCGTATGCAAATTTGGCACGCCACAGGACGAAATGATAAGAGATCAGCTGGCAGAGCATACAAACAACCCTAAAGTTAGAGAAAGACTGATAACGGCATGTGTTGTGGGAGGGAGGACACTGGCGCTGCTTGTTCGCCGCTTCTCCTTCTAGCTCTAGCTAAGTTGATTTGTTGTTTTTTATTTTCGTTAATGTTGTTAGATGTTACCTTTCAACAACTAACTTATGTCTTTTGCTGACAACCTCTGCTTCTACTAAAATACAAACCGTGTTTTGGATAACCGCCCTTACCTGTTGCTCACCTTCTTCTGCTATCGGCCGCTCCCGGACGGCAAACGCTAGCTGGCTAACTAGCTTTCATCCCACAGATGCACGACCTTCTCACTACACTCTGCGCTACCTCTGCCAACATTATAATATTAGGAAACATAAATATTCACGTTGACATCCCCTCCTGTCACTATGCAGCTGAGTTCTTACACCTTCTGGACTGCCTCAACCTAACACAACATGTTGTGGGACACACACTGGACTTTGTCATCGCAAACTCTACCCCCATTAGTAAACTATCAGTTAACAATCTAGGTGTGTGTAGCAGGAGCTTCCACTCATGCTACCCCACACCAAACCAAAGTGTCAAATCCATTTCAGAAATCGGAAAAACATCAACCCCTCCATGACTTCGGATTTACAGCATCTCTCCAGAATAACTCCTACATCAGTCAATGAATCTGTGGACTTTTACAATAAATCTCTGAGTAATCTCCTGGATCTGCATGCCCCTGTCAAAACCAGAAGAGTCACTTTCACACGCTCAGCCCCCTGTTACACCTTCGAGCTGCGGAAAATGAAGGTTTCTGGACTAACTGTTCAGAGACAGGCATACCGGGACCACCAAAAGGCCTATGTAAAGTCCCTCAGAGACACACAGTCTAAATTCTACTTCACTATCATAAACAATAGCCCTGGCAACTTTTTTTTTTTCACATTGGTCGTGTCATCAGTCGGAATGGAATATCGTTCCATTGCTATGCTGATGACACACAGCTCTACATCAGAACAAACCCAACCCCCTCTGCACCTCTGCCATCATCCAACATAACCACATACCTGGAGGAGATAAAGGTGTGGATGAAGCACAACTTCATTCAATTAAACAGCTCCAAGACTGAAGCCATTCTAGTTGGCACTCCACATCAGGTCCTTTCATCCTCCATCACTAACAAATCACCTTTTTTTTGCTGCTTTTATTTTGTTGTTATATTTGTTTTTGTTGTTTTGTTTAAACCATTTTACACTGTAGCACTTTGAGTTTTGTCTACTCAAACGAAAAGTGCGCATATAAATAAAATGTACTATTATTGTTATTATAACGGTTCCTGACAATCTTACCCTCACTAAGGCTGTGGACATAGCGTTCAAAGTCGAGTCGGCTGCGGGATTCGCATTACAGCTAGCTGGCCACACCCTCTCTCAGCTGCGCAGCAAGTAACATATCCTTCACGGTCACAAAGCCCAGTCTCCCTTCATGAGGACTCTGGCGTCCACCTAGTGGGGCGCCAGTGCACAACCACACGCCAGAGCTGTGGGAGACAGAACCATTTTGCTAGGGTCTGCCATTATGCCCCAGCTACTTCCCAAAGGCCACCATCATCTCAGCGTTCCTCATTCACTCTTCCATTCTGTGAGGGCCACACCCATCCTGTTCAAGACCCGCACAGTACAGTTGGATGGTGTGAGCGTGCCATTGTTTCCAGACACAGGGGCTCCGGTGTCCCTGCTGAACTATTCAACCATGTAACGTTTTTTTCTCAGGCCTGGGCTTTACACTCCTGGATGGTGCCGGATCAGCCATTCTTCAAGTCTCCACGCCATGGAATCAACGATGGCCCACCCTGTTCTCTGGACTAGGCTACCTCTTGGTTTTCAACCACCAGCCCCTCCTGAAACATGATGTACATCCAGTCATGAATGAAATTAAATGCACTTTTGACTTCTGGTGACAATATGTTCTCTTACCTTCCTTTGTTGAAACACACTATTGTAAGTCGCTTTGGATAAAAGTGCCTGCTAAATGACTGTAATGTAATGTAATGTAATGTCATCAAACCCCTACACCGCATTCCCCTTGCCCTTCACATTAGAGTGTCTGCGGAGCTACAGAAGCTTCAGCAGGCAGGCATAATCGAGCCAGTCAACGCATCACCCTGGATTTTGAATCTGGTGGTCGCCAAGAAGAAGTCTGGGGGCCTACGAGTGTGCGGCAATCTCAGGGCTGTTTACACGTCGGTCATCCCAGATACCCAGTTGTCGTACCCAGTCGTCCAGCAGATGAACTCTCATCTCGCCACCTGTGATCTCAAGCCCCACATTCCTCACTTGTGACGCCTCCAACATGGCTGTGGGAGAAGTGCTTTCTCAGCTACAACATGGCATCGAGCGCCCCATCGCCTCTCGGGCCCTCAGCCTTGCCGAACAAAAGTATTCTGTGGGAGAGAGGGAGGACCTAGCATGTGTCTGGGCGTGTGAACGGTGGCACATGTATGTCTATAAACGGCCGTTCACAGTGCGGACTGACCACCAGGCTCTCATAGCCCTTCTTGAGACTTCGGCACAGGGCACAGGTTGCTGAGGATCCACCGCTGGTCAGTGAGGCTCTGGCAATACAATTTCACCCCACAGTTTATCCCGGGTCGTGAGAATGTAGTGGCAAACCTGCTCTCCCGTGCCACTTCCGGTCTCTCGCCCGACCCTGCTCCAGATGCCACAGAGCCCGACCTCGTCTAAATCCTCCATACCCCACTCCAGACTACAGTCTCCCTTCAGGAAGCCAGCTGGCCTCAGAGCAGGTCCCCATGTTCTCCTAGCTCCACACAATCATCTGCACTGGTTGGCCCCCAAAGGTTCCAGAGGACCTGGTCCCTTTCTATCGGGTGAGAGAGGAACTGTCATGCTCGGGCGAGGTCTGCGTAGCTCATGGACTCCGAACCGTTGTGCCCAGTTGCCTACAGGCCCGCATCCTGGCCATGGCTCATGAGGTCCATCTGGGCATTATGAGAGTGAAGCAGAGATATCAGGACCTGGTGTGGTGGCCGGGCATAGACAGAGACATTGAGGCAACGGTAAGGGACTGCACAGCCTGCCTAGTGAGTGGCAAAACTGGTCCTCTGACACTGCCGCTTTTGCAGCCACTGAACTGGCCAGACAAAACTTGGTCACACCTCCAGCTGGACATCTGTGGGAAGCTCCATGGAGTCCCACACTACCAACGATTTCTAGTGGTGGTCTACGATCTCCATTCGAAGTGGCCAGAGGTCACTTCCGTCAGCTCTGTCACTACCCAAGTGATAATAGATTTCTTGGACTCTCATCTCTCGGTGGGGGACTCCTACTGCAATCACCACCGACAGCCCACAGTTCATCTCGGCGGAGTTTGCTGTCTTCCGAGAAAAAAGGGCATTAAACACGTCCACACAGCTCTGTACCACCCCCAGGCCAATGGGGGTGTGGAGAGAATGAACCAGACTCTGAAAAACGGCCATCAGAGCCCACCTGGCCGACGGGTTCCAGTTCAATACAGCAGTGCTCCGCACCCTACTGCACTATCGAGCAACCCAACACTCCACAAGGGGCAGTACCCCAGCACTACTCATGATGGGGCGTGAGATCCAGCTGCCCTCGGATGGCTGTGAGCTCCGGCAGAGCCGGCACCACCGGCACAAGGGTTTGACAGAGTCATCAACTGCCAACATAAGATACGTTACGACAGAATACGACGGGCAAAGACACAACTCATCAAGGCCATAGACTGGTTTAGAGTCCGTCGGGCTCACAGGGACCACATGCTGCCGTCGTTCTGGCCTACACCTATGGAGGTTATCAAGCAACTAGGGCCAGCAACATTCTGTTGTCTGTTGTGTCGCGGTGGCATGCAAGCTGCCTTCGGAGAGTGACACCGCCCAGCATCACAGCAGGCCTGAGGGCTGGCACTGATCCAGGCTATGGGGCAGCTCCTATTCCTGGTTCTCCGCTGGCTTCCTGGATCCGCGATGTCACGACTCCGTTCCAAAATGCCACTCTGTTTTCCCTGTCAGCCGTTTCCTACTAAACTCACCTGTTGTCAATATTACCTCATTACCAAGCTTTATTTAAGCCGTGTCTGTTGTCTAACTCATTGCTGGATTATCACCCTGATTTTCAGAAAGCATCACGTACGTTTCATGTTAAGTTCATTGTTGTTCTGCCTATTGATCCGCCGTGTTTTGACCCCCGCCTGGATAACGATCTCGTTTTTGCCTTGCATTTTTGTACCTCTGCCTCAACCCTCGACCTACCCGACTACCTGTAACCGACCCCTGCTTGCCTTGACCACGTTTTGGATTTGCCCTGTCTGTACCTCTGCCTTTGATCGCGCTATCAGCATGTGCACCGACATTAAAGCACCTGTTCCATCTGACGTCTGTTCTCTCTGCTTTTGGGTCCCACCTAAACCCGGCCATGACACACACGTTCTAACTCTGTGTCTGAGTATGGTATATAATAGAATATAATAATCAGATTCACCAAACTTATCGGTTTCATCACCATGCGTTCAAATGCATGGGTTCTTATTTAGGCCTACATATCAGAAATCAAAATAAAACAACAAAATTACAAATTAATTCAATATACAATTCATATATTTATTCAGTATTATTATTATTATTTATATTAAAAAAGGTATGTTTTTACAACTATTTATTTAATAATCTTTGAAACAGCCTAGATGACCGTTTAAGCTCCCAAGGCAGCTGATATGTTAATCTAATCCAATGGAAGAAATTCTGTCTCAATCTAGGGAGCCCCAAGTTTTCAATTGCTGTCCTGAAACCTATTGAAAAAATCAAGGGCCACTCTCTGTTGGTCAGGGCAATTCATCAGCAGTACCAACCCAACCATACAGCTAAATCAGCTTTGGTATACAACATTGAAGCACAAGAGGTAAACAAATCCTAGTGCACGGACAGCACCATCCTTGGATCACGACACAAAAGACTTTGCTACTTTTTGTCATGTCACCGTTCTCTCACCCAATGTGACCGAGGAAACTAACGACTGCCTATCACTATAGCTACCAAACCTAAGGTGACACATTAATCCAATTAATCCAATACATTGAAAACGACAATGACAAAAAACATTCCTTTTAGAAATGTGGCGTGGCACAATTTATTGATTAAAGTTATGCATAGCCTTCCAACTTGATCACTGTACATTACATGTGTTGAACCATGTGACATTATTATTAGAACACCAGGCTTGGCAGAACACCCAGCAGTAGCAGAGGGGGGCGCACAGCGGGGCCTGAAGCCAATACACACAGCGTCTGCTGGGTGAGCTCCCCCGGGTGAGGAGAGAGAGAGAGGGAGGGGGGGAGATCAGGCAACACATCCCCCCCCCCCACCCCGGCTTGGTAGGGCGACCAGGGCGGACATGACAGCAGCATGGGTAGGGGGGGGAGAGAGAGAGAAGGGGGAGGGAGGGGATAAATACCAACCATGTGACGGTGCTGTGTGAGGGAACACAAAGGGACACCCATAGGTGTGTGTCTTATGAAGAGAGACAGAAGAAGGAGCAGGTGGAAGTCAAGAGAGTCTGGAGGAGGAGTATGTGAGTTCTAGGGCCTCTTTAACAGGGTGGTGGAGGAGGAGGAGGAGGAGGAGGAGGAGGAGGAGGAGGAGGAGGAGGAGGAGGAGGAGGAGGAGGAGGAGGAGGAGGAGGAGGAGGAGGAGGGAGTGAGGGTTGTAGAACACAATAGGACCAGATCAGAGCCCCGGGGACTCTTCATTCTAGTTAATACCAACCCTAGAATTAATGTGAACAATTCTTGTCTTTAGAACACAGTCCAAGAGTGGACACAGATTAACCAGTGGAAGTCTGGGCTCTCTCTCTCTCTCTCTCTCTCTCTCTCTCTCTCTCTCGCTCTCTCTCTCTCTCTCTCGCTCTCTCTCTCGCTCTCTCGCTCTGAAACACTGCAGCCAAATGCATGCAAGCCACGTGTGGGAGACACTTGAAAAAATAATGGAAAAGAAACAAAATAAATACATCTTGGGTTTAGAAATAAAAGGAAAAAATATGTAATACATTATCTTAAAAATGTTCCTTTTCTTGTGTTTCATAAATGTATATCAGTGGTGAAGCGTCAGGGCCTTCAAGGTATTCAGAGAAGACCCTGGAACTCTCAGATGAAACAAAAAATGAATTATATTAATAAAATGTAATACAATTGAATACAATTGAATACAATTGAAATAAAATGAATAAATGAGAATCGTATCTGTGTTGTTATCTGTTATATTACAGTGTTACGTTGATTTGTTTGTCTTTCTCAGTCCATGCACTATGCATTTGAGTGATTTTGTGTTGGAAAAACAATGCAACCAATCAGGTATTTTTCTTGGTTGCTGGGAAGAATATCATTCAACCTTCAAAGTATTCCCGATTGCTTTGGCCCTTAGACTGAATGAGAGCGTACGTTTGGATTGACAATTTGATCAACCAATCATATAGTGATTTGTAGCCAATGGGCTTATTCTTTCAGATTTCCCCACAGTTCCATAGTGCCCAAGAATGAATGGCTCGGATCTAGCGTAGTGCTACGTTGGTTTTTTTCTACGTAGGTTTTTTACGTCGAAATGGCAACAGGTGAAGATGATGATTAAGTGTAAAGCTGGACATTATAAAAAAAGTTTTAACGATCCCCGTCACCACTGCATCTGCGGACAGGACATTTTAATATTATAAAAACATATGGAGGAACAGAACAGGACAATCCCGACTCACTGCATTAGCTTCCATAGCTATTGAAAGCCAACTTATTTTGGTTCAGAAAAGCAGTGATCAGCTTCATGACCGGGTTATCGATCCATCCAGAAGGACAGGAGAATGGATTTGGTCTTTAAGTGAACATCTTTGGTGAGTGACACTCATTTGTCTTTGATGGTTTTGCCGCAGTGTTGCGACTCGTTGAGCTGGTTGTTGCATTTTGTTTCCACACACTTGTTGACTGATTAGTTAATGGCTGTCTTGGGTTTGTTAAGCATTGTTGTATGTTTAAATTGAGAGTTTTGACTTGATCTTTCTTTGCATCGCTTGACGTGAAAAGACTTCACGTAACTAACAGTTACAAAACCGCGATCAATAATCACCAAATTTCTCTGGCATATGTCTTGTCATTAGCACTCACCTGTCAAAATATCTCAACTTAAATCCTCCCATTATGGACGTTATGTGACGTATGTGTGAGGTTTTGATATTTTGACAGGTGAAAGTGCTAATGACAAGACATATGCCAGAGACATTTGGTGATTACTGATTGTTGTTTTGGAACTTTAAGTTAAGTTAAGCCTTTTCATGTCTGGCGCTCTGACCTTTGACATATTCAATTATTATATTTAGTTTCAACATCCTACGGAAAGGAAAATAAAACAATGCAAAAAAAGTCATTAAGTTGTGTTCTGTGTATGAGAGCAGAGTGAAGACAGAGAGACATTAATAAATAAACAGAGACAGACACATAATTAATAGACAGAGACAGACAAAAATAGACAGAAAGGGAGACAGAATTAAAGAGACATATACAGAAGGAGAGAGACAGAGACAGAATTAATAGACAGAGTGTTGTGACCCAACGAGACCGGTTAGCCAAATGTGCCAGAGAACCCAGAAGAAGAGACAGAACACCCAAAAAAAGGGATAATGTCTCTACTGAAAAATCCACAAAATCAAAAACAACAGGGTAGGGTTGGATAGTCCAGAGGGTGGGGGGGGCGGGGGGGGGGGGGTAGGACGAGACGCGACGTAGTCGGAGCTGGAGTCACAGGTTCTCGAGTAGGAGAAGGAGTAGGGAGCCGTAAGCTTCTCAGTGATCTCGCCGTGATCTCGCTTGCGTGTTTGTGTCGCTTACATGTCTTCAGAGCCTCGTCTGCTCTGGACAGGTGGAGGCTAAACAAGTCCCCTTCTCCACCTTCCTCGGCCGCTCAATAAGAGGTCTCCAGGTCCACTAAGCCTTCCTCCAACACCTCCTCCTCCTCCTGCTGCTGCTGCTCCTGCTCCTCCCCGGCCTTGGCTCCTTCAGAGGAACTAGCAGCCAGCGTGGAGCTCTGGGGCACGTGTTGAGGCGTCACGGAGCTCTCTGAGCTCTAAGCCGGAAAAAACAACAGCAGATGGGGATCAATCTCAGGGAACACATTAACACAGCGATCCATCCTATTTAATGTCATCTTGAAGAGCAAGAGCGTCGATTCATGGGGAGACTTACTCGGTCTGAGGTATCGGTATGATGCTGTGATGGCGTCTGCTCTCTGCGTGATCAGACGTTGCCACCTGGTGGAGGGAGGAGAGTATGACATAATGAGCACACAACAACAACGACGACAGTAACATCCTTGGGGGGGGGGAGTGAAAAAGGACAAAGCGTTAAGTTAAGAGATTTAAGAGTCAGGGCCGTTAACAGCCCTCTGAGCCTCAGACCCAGAGGGGGGGGGGGGGGGGTGTTACAATGGTGTTTGGGTGGGGGGGGACCAGAGAACAAAGTGTTTGCGGTTACCTCTAGAAGCCGTAGTCAGGAGGGGGGAGTTTCAGTTCATGACAAACAAGCAGCGCCACAGTCTGACAAATTTAAAAGGCCCCACGGAAAGTGTAGTAATCAAAACCATTTCATCCAAAATAGACTATATAATGATGATGATATGACGATGACCATATACTACATGAATAACAATGTTAAAACATTTTAAAGACTTTCTCAGAGTACATTTATTTTGCTTCAGGTTCAACATAATTTGTCAAGAGCACAAGTGCCACTCTGATTGGCTGGAGTTAGGGCCAGCCAATCAGAGAAATCACCTGCAGCCCAGCCACAGTCGGACAGCGAGAAACACGAGCGGGGTGATGAAGACACCGTGAGTGACCTACCGATGGTCTTGTCTTTGTTCACTTTCCATGACAGCGGCTCCTTGTGCACCATTGTTCTCTTGGTTAGATCCAGGTTCTGGTAGAAACTTTAGCAAACAGAATCAGGAACCCATAGCTTGTGAGCACACTCTTTAACAGAAGACAAACATTTCCCCCTACCCCGCCCCCCTATAGCGTAGAAGACAAGGATCACCTTGAAATCCAGGATCAAAGGGTTGTCGGTCTGCTTCAGAGAGTAGAGGACCAGTCGTCTCTGGTAGTCCTCCAGCCTCTGCAGGGAAGAGAGGAGAGAGGTCAATAAGCACACTTGTGAGTTCTGTCTGAAACTGAACCGGAGTTCCGGGGATAACAAATGGTGGCTGTCCAGGAGAGGACCAGAAAACCGCAAAGGACAAAGGGAAGAGGACATGAAACGAGGGGCAGGGGACAGATGAAGGGGAGCCGCTGAAACCAGCGCCCTACTTGTTTGTCCTCGGACTCCTTCACCGCCTGGCTGATGTGGTTCAGGATCTTCCGACAGCAATCTTCTGGCCTGCTTCACCTTGACCTTCTCCGCGGCATTGTCTGAAAATATGTGGCAGCTAAACAGCACAGATCACATCTGGTCCTTCTACCGCTGGAAGGGCGGGGGAGAGATTTCCTCCTCCAACCCCCCCCCTATTAGCACACCATCGCTCAGAGAAATTTGACCAGGACCATTAAATGATAATCTCTTCATTGGTCTCTGTAACTTACACATTTTTATTGGCCAATTGCAACAGGTACATTGGAATGCTACTTCCCATTCCCTCCCGCAGTATACATCTCCAAAACAATACCATAAAAATTAACAGCAGCAGCATCATGAATACAGTGCAGTAACTATGATGAGTCCAGAAAGTCCAGCAAAGTATGTAAGTGTAATGTTGATGACAAGGTTATGAAAGTGAAAGTGGCAGTACTCCTTGCAGTTCATTAGGCACACAGCCTGTGGATAAAAACTAAAAACCCTTAAACCTGGTAGATGCTGTGCAACCGGCAACCAGATGGAAGGGGGGAGAAGAGATGGTGCCCAGGGTGGTTGCAGTCCTTTATGATAGACATGGCCTTCTTCCGACATCTGGTCCTACAGATCTCCTCAACGCATGGAAGTGCACACCCGAAGATCTTCTCTGCCGTCCTCACGACCCTCTGGATGGCTTTGTTATGTGCAGTGGTGTTGCCGTACCACACAGCGGCACTGCAGAGCACAGAGGCGCTGGTGTGCCTTCTTCAGCATGACCTCCGTGTTGCGGGTCCCCAGTGCCCCGGTTGCTCCTGAAGTCCACGATAAGCTCCTTAGACTTGTTGACATTCAGTGCGAGGCTGTTGTCCTCACACCATCGCGTCAGCTGGACTACCTCATATCTGTACTCCGTTTCATTGCCCTCGCTTATCAAGCCGATGACTGTGGCGTTGTCTGCAAACTTGATAATCAGATTATTGCTGTGCGTGGCAGTACAGTCATGTGTGTACGGCGAGTACAGCCGGGGACTGAGGCAGCAGCCTTGGGGAGCTCCCAAGGAGAGATGTTGTGCCCAATCTTCACCACTTGAGGCCTGCCCGTCAGGAAGTCCATACTGACCATACCGTCGCATACCGTAGCATTACCATCGCATTGCCTTGGGTGTTCTGTCAGTGACCCTATCAACAGAAAGTAGAGGTTTAGAATTGTTTTAAACATTCTAAAAAACATATTGACTTGTATTTATTTTGGACTGGAACAGTTGCATATGCAGTCCATCGGGCAACAACAGCCGCAAACAACCAGGGTTGTACCTGTCGTTCTCTCTCTCATCTTCTTGCAGTTGGTCGAGTGCATAGAGATCAAAGTGCGAGGCTGGGTAGGCCATCCCGTCCAGGGGGTCCTGAAGCCCGAGTCGGAGGTGGGGGTCCCACCTTAGACACAAGGAAGCATGTCACAGAAAGCTCAACAGGCGTACCAGGAAGACACACTGCTTTGTTCGTTGTTTTCTTTCTTTCTGGACGGCTCACCAACATCTACGTCTCTGCTCGTGTCTGGGCTGCAGCTGGTGCTGTTGGGGGGTGAGGTGGTGAGGGACGAGGAGTGAGCGAGCTCCGAGCCTTCCCAGGATTGGCTGCCACGCAGATGCCCCGCCTCCGGGTGCTCATTGACCCCCAGCGTAGGCTGAGAGAGCTGCTTCTGTGGCCGGGGCCGCCCTTCTAAAGCCTTGCCCACTGCATTTGCGGAGAGAGAAAACCTTGTCAGAACTACAGGTTTGGGCAATGGTAAATTAAATGCACTTTAAATAGCGCTTTTATCCAAAGTCATGCCTCACATTCATCCATTCATACACACATTCATCAGCCATACAAGGAGACAGCCAGCACGTCAGGAGCAGTTAGGGTCAGGGTGTCATGCTCAAGGACACCTCAACAGTTTTTGCTAGGAGGAGCTGGAGGATTGAACCAGCAACCTTCCGGTTGTGAGGTGACCACTCTACCTCCTAAGCCACTGCCGCCCCGGTTTTTAATTTATTTATTCTTACACTTGGATATTCAAATTCTGATTTGTTGCAACACACACTGCCAATGCCTTTGTTCAGCCTCACATTGTCCTTTGTTTGTGTTGCAAGATTACAAAAACATTTCTAACCCTTCTTCTAATTCTTTGTTTATTTCCTCAGTAGCCGACGTTTTTTTAAATCCCAACAACAACAACACCCCCCCCTGCATGAGGACGGGAAACAGTGAGAATATTTCACGGTTTATCAGCGGACGGTTCATTCATGAGCGAGTCCTCGTCTCTGAAACCAATCCCAGAGACAGACGTGTACCAGGCCATGTTTAAATCACTGTAAAATGGACGGCTGGGGGGGTGGGGCGGTAGGGACAGGGAGGACCCGTGTCTCGGACATGTGTTCTTGTGTTGTTTGCATGGGGTGCGAGTGATGCACACTCACACACACACACACACACACACACATGCACGTTTTCGGTTTCAGCCGTCTATTCGGGTTCACTGCTATTGGTGGTTTTGTCCAACTCTATGCTGTCGTCGCTGTGTGTCGGAAAAGGCAGGGACACCAAGGCCCCCGGGGGCCTCAACCTCAGTCCCTGAAAGCGGCGGCACTCGGGGCAGATGCGGATGTGGCTGCAGTCCCGCGCCACCAGCACCGCCTCCTGGGCCAGTCTGTGGGAGAGCGGGGGCTCGGCCAGCGGGCCCATGCCCCCGCACAGCTTGCCGTTGCTGAGGCCGGCGGTAGCGGACTGCACCCGCCGCTCCTCCAGGGGTAGGGGCCGCGGCCGCAGGACGGAGGCCCCCCGCCGCCGCCTCACCTGCAGGCTGTCGCGACACAGGACGATCCCCTGCACCTCCCGCAGCATCTCCTCACACAGGGACTGCTGCACACGCACACACACGTGCGCACACACGCGCGGGCACACACACACACACACACACACAGGAAGAGAGGTAGATAGGTGGAAGAGAGAGAGAGGGAGAGAGAGGAAGAGAGATGCTGGCTAAAGTGAGATGGGTGAGTTGATCCTTAATGTACAGTGTCAAATAAAACTTTGTGTACACAGGACAAGGACACTAAAAGAAGTGACTGGGATAATACGCTACGTTTGCATTTTGAAAATTAGATGAATACACCCATGTGGTAGATACAGAAACATATATAACATATAGTACAGAGTTTTGCAGATAGTACTCCATTTTGCTTAGAAAACGTTAAACATTTACACACACACATACAATGAAATTTGAAACATTGAAACAGACAATGTGGGATTTAGAAAGTTGTATTGAATATTAATCACAGTAGAAGGAAGACAATTATATTTTTCAAATAAATGAATTGCTACATTAAATGAGCAGCAATAGAACCCTTTAACACCATTAAGTCATGACAACAACTATTAGGAAGACTTTGACATCAGCACCTTTTACCTAGTTCATGGCAGGCTGCGGCCGAGGTCTAACTACTACTACATTTGATATGCTTCATAAACCAACCGCTACAAATCTGTAACTAGAGACCTGTGCCTAGTAGAGGAATAAGCTTTTGTTTTGTGCTAGTTTTCTCCAGAGTTTCTGCCAACACGGTCTCATCAGATATATTCTTTAGTTCAAAGACTTATAAGAGAGTGTCCCCCCCCCCCCCCCCCCCCCCGGCCGTGGACACCAGGGCAGCACGAGAGAGAGAACGCAGATGGAAGTTAGATAACCCTCCCTCACCTCAGTCATGGGGGTCTGCCACATCATCCACACAAACTCCAGCAGCGCCATAAAGATGGCCACCAGCAGGCCGCAGACCAGCACCACGAAGATGCCGCCAATGTTCTCCATGCCCAACCCTAGGGAGGAGGGAGGGGGGAGAGAGGAGAGAGAGAGAGAGAGAGAGAGAGAGAGAGAGAGAGAGAGAGAGAGAGAGAGAGAGAGAGAGAGAGAGAGAGAGAGAGAGAGAGAGAGAGAGAGAGAGTTTGGTGAGAGACAACCCAACAACATCTACTACAACAACCGGATGGACTGGAAGGAATGGGCAGTAGTAGCTCAGGAGGTAGAGCTGGTTCCCTGGCAACCGGAAGGTTACTGGTTGGCTCCACCGGCTCCTCCTTCAAGCCAAGTGTCAAGGTGTCCCTGAGCAAGACACCTTAATAGAGATGGAAAAAACGATTCATTTCTGGGACACGGTTCTTGATTCTGTTCACCTGATTCAGTTCACCTGAAAGATCTTCTGAGTCGTTCGCAAACTACTTCAGTGTCTATTCTGGTTTGTCCCTTCCGGTTTGTCCGGTTCGCATTCAAATAGATTTGAAACACTTCCCGTTATGTGAAAAAAATGCCTATTATTTACGCTAAATAAATAGGCTAGTTTAAGCCGTAAGCTCAATAAATCATACAAAATACTATTTGTTATTAAATAGCCCACGTAGTCTTGCAACATTGTAGGCCGACCTAGGCAAACAGCCCATCCGTCAGTGGGCTGTTGTTAAGTGAGTCAGTGAACTAGTCAACTAGTGAACCAGTGACATAGTAAAGAAATAGTTCAGTTCACTGACTCTGTCACTCCCTCGGCTCTGGCGTGTCTCGACTCCTGTATTCCACCCAATTTGTGAACAAACTACTTAGGAAAGAACTGGGAGTCAGGAGTCGATAGGTCATTTGTTGAACAAACAAACTACTTTAAAGAACTGGGAGTCGGGAGTCGACAAGTGATTCGCAGTTTGTGAAGTGGTTCGTCCATGCGTCCACTTGTCGACTCCCGACTCCCAGTTCTTTCAAGCAGTTTGTTTGTTCAACCAATCATGAATCGCCTTTCGACTCCCAGTTATTTCCTAAGTAGTTCCTTTGTTGATTCGTTCACCTAAAGGGATGACGAACGAGAGTGGTGGATTCAGAACAGTTATCCCGCCTCCTCGATGACTCAGATGCTTAGCTCGAACAAAATGATAGCCTTATTTCACTCATTGGGCTACAGCCCTCTCTCTGCTGCTCCGAGTTCACTCCACAGTCGAATGCAAACCCAATAATTAAAAAAAGCCAACAAAGTGAACGAACAAACTAGATGGAAGATGGGAATGAACGATTTGTTCTTGTTCACTGAAAAGATTTGATCGTGAAGAGTCGTTTGTTTGCGAACGACACACCATTACACCTTAAAACCCCGCTGGCGAGCTGGCTGTCGCCTTGCATTGTTGTGGGTGTGTCTGAATGGGTGAACATGAGGCCTAAATTGTAAAGCAATTTGGTTCAAATGCAGAGTACATTTACCATTCACCAAGGAACACAATAGAGAGAAACAAACTGTAGATGATACTTTAGGGATTAGGGTGTTTGGACACATACCCAAAATGTACTTTTGTTTTCTGAATCCTTGAGATCCCTCCGGCATCCTTGAGCAAAATCCCTAACCACTACCTGCTGCTCACTGACATGCACTTGAAATCTGCGGCAGTTGGATAAGTGGCTAAACCACTGCTAAATAGTGCATCACACAGGAAGAGAGCGGCAATAAGAGATTCCGGTCGCACCTTTGGCACGATGGTCCTCTTCTTTCGGGCACTTGCCGCCGTCCCACCACTTCCTCTTGAGGATTTCCAGTCGGTTGTCTTCCTGCATCTTCAGGACGGCCAGGTCAAACTCATCACGGTACACTGAGCCTGTGGGCGGGCAGGAGAGGCTGACAGGCTTAGAGCTGCATCCTGAACAAAAGAAAACCACACTCCCAACCCCACTTTGTAGTACATCCCAGGGGATTTCTTTAAAATGTTTCTGCCGGTACTATGATAATGTGTTTCAAGAGTATCTATTCCACTCCAAACTGTAATGTCTTCCACTCCCCACTATGGTGAAGCAGAAAATAGCATTAGCACTACAAGAGCTGCTATACCTGCAGGACTTTAACCCACTGATCACCAATGAGGATTCCGGTCATTACGTTTTTATAATAATGTTATAATGTTTCACTTAAAGCACACACGCAGTGTTCTGGGAAGTGTTCTTTACTTGCACTTGACGCAAGTACTTTATCCACCATGGGGGGAATGTGAACTTTGAAATTGTTGAACATTTCCTCCCTCTGTCTTATGCAAATTTCTCAGCCTATGTCTCTCTCTTCTTATCGTTCTTATATCATTCTCCTCTCGCTGTATTCCCTCTCATTTCCATCTGCTCTCAACGCCCGCCCGTCATCCTCTTTTGTCCCCAGGGAGACCCTCCCTGCTTCCCCGTGGGTCAGTCCATCGGTCACTGACCCGGAGACATGCCAATGCCGTAGCCCTTGGTGTCCAGCAGGCCTCCGATCTGCGTCAGGTTGCAGTTCCTCTGGCGGTAGTACTCGTTCATGGTGCTTTCCAGCAGGAAGGCGTAGTTGGAGTTGAGGACTCGGGCGATGCCCTCCTCCGTGCTCTTGACAAACACGCTGGGCTGCTTGGAGTGCATGAAGTTCCACATGCGCTGGTATGTCTGGTAGCGCGAGTTCTGGAGAGAGAGAGAGAGAGAGAGAGAGAGAGAGAGAGAGAGAGAGAGAGAGAGAGAGAGAGAGAGAGAGAGAGAGAGAGAGAGAGAGAGTCGGGAGGGAGGGAGGGAGAGAGAGTAGGGGAGAGGGAGAGAGAGCGAGAGCGAGAGAGAGAGAGAGAGCGAGAGCGAGAGAGAGAGCGAGAGCGAGAGCGAGAGCGAGAGCGAGAGCGAGAGAGAGAGAGAGAGAGAGTCGGGAGGAAAGAGAGTAGGGGAGAGGGAGAGAGAGAGAGAGTAGGGGAGAGGGAGAGAGAGAGCAGGGGAGAGTCAAATTCTGATGATTCTGTCTGTGCTGCTTTGAGTCTCAAAAGTCCTGGACGGGACACCGCTGGAAGTCATCAGCTGGTTCCATTTCCTTGGGCTACACATTTACAATGACCTGGCGTGGATCAGCAACACGGAGGTCATGCTGAAGAAGGCACACCTCTATGCCCTGCGGTGCTTCAGGAAAAGCAGAATAGGCCAACGGTGGCAAGTGAACTTCTACCGTGGCACTGTAGAGAACATCCTGACGAGAGGCCTCACTATGTGGTACTGCAACACCACTGCACAGGAGATGAAATCCATCCTGAGGGTCGTGAGGACGGCAGAGAAGATCATCGGGCACTTCCATGCATTGAGGAGATCTGTACGACCAGATGTCGGAAGAAGGCCATGTCAATCAAAAAGGACTGCTGGGCACCATCTCTTCTCCCCTCTACCATCCGGTCGCCGGTTGCGCAGCATCCGTACAAGGACTACTATCATTAACATTTCACTATCATACTTTGCTGCACTTTCTGGACTCATTACAGTTACTGCACTGTACTACACTGTATTCATGATACTGCCACACCATACTGCACTTTAAATGCTTTTAAATATTTTTGCACAATTCAAAACATTTAAATATCATCCGTCACTATATTGTTTTTTTTATGTTAATTTTTATTGTATATAGTATTTTTTATAGTATTGTTTTAAAAATGCATACTACAAGGGAATGGGGAGTAAGCATTCCATGGTACTTTTTGCACACCTTGTATCTTGAAAGAGATAGCCAGCATGTCAGGGGCAGTTAGTGTTAGGGTGGAGCCTGGGGATCGAAATCAACAACTTTCTGGTTATGAGGCGACTGCTCTACCTCCTGAGCCACTGCCACCCCGGTTTTTAATGTATTTATTCTTACACTTGGAATTATTCAAATTCTGATTTGTTGCATCACACACTGACAATGCCTTTGTTCAGCCTCACATTGTCACTTTGTTTGTGTTGCAAGATTGTACAAACACATTTCTAACCATTCTTCTAATTCTTTGTTCATTCTCTCAGAAGCCAAAGCAGGAAGCGGTCACGGTAACAAGTCCACACTCACGGCTGTCACTCGCTCTCTTTTACTTAAAATGTAGCGAAGAATTATAGCTGGCGACCGGAGCACAGAGAGTGCTTCAACCAGAGCCCACTAGTTTCACTCCATCTCTCCGGGAGTGGGAAGTGTATTGAGTTGTGGTTGTGAGGAGCAGACAGGAAGCTGATAAGACCTGTAGCGCCCAGAGGACAGGGGGCACGGGGAGGTGACATCCCTGATGACTCATTGATTCTGAAGGAGTCTTAGGGGAACTGGTGTGGGTGTGGGTGTGGGTGTGGGTGTGTGCGTGTGTGTGTGTGTGTGTGTGTGTGTGTCTGTCTGTCTTCGGTGAGCTAGTATGTGTGTGTGTGTGTCTTGGTTGTCTTTGTGTGTGTGTGTGTGTGTGAGTGTTTGTGTGTATGTCTTAGGCAAGCTATTATGTGGTTATGTGAATGTGTGTGTGTGTGTGTGTGTGTGTGTGTGTGTGTGTGTGTGTGTGTGTGCGTGTCTCTGTCTTAGCTGAGCTAGTACATGTGTGTGTGTGTGTGTGTGTGTGTGTGTCTGGTTGTCCTTGAGTGTGTGTGTGTGTGTGTGTCTTGGTTGTCCTTGAGTGTGTCTGTGTGTGTGTGTGTCTTAGGCAAGCTAGTACGTGTGTGTGTGTGTGTGTGTGTGTCTTACTTAGTTGTCCTGGTGTGTGTGTGTGTGTGTGTGTGTGTGTGTGTGTCTAAGTTGTTCTGGTGTGTGTCTGTGTGTGTGTGTCTTAAGTGAGCTAGTATGTATGTGTGTGTCATAGTTAGTTCTCCTGGTCTGTGTGTGTCTGTGTGTGTATGTGTGTTTTCCTACATATAGCCAGTGGTGTGTATGTGTTTAAGTGCCTTTGCATGCACACGTGTTTGTCAGCACATGTGTGTGTGCTTGCACATGTCAATCTTCATATGAACTCGCCACCTAAGATTAATTCCCATTTATAGCCATTCTGCATGTCCACACGGTGCCTGGGAGTGCGTGTTCTTTTATCGCACCTTGAAAAAGGTCATGGTGGACCCTCCATGCATGGTGCCGTACTCGATGGCCGTCTGGTCGGCCAGGTCGTCCACCGACTCAATGGGCACCTCCATCCTCTTCACTGTCAGGAAGGCGGCCAGGTTAGCCGTGTACGACGAGATGATGATCAGCGTGAAGGCCCACCTGAAGAGAGTGGGAAGAGAGAGACGTTACCTTCGCCTCCCCAACAACCCGTTCACAGGAAGGTGCAGTCACCAACAATGACCCCAACCTACCAGACGGCCTATATGGAGTTCCTTCCCGTTGGATGGAAGTTGGACAGAGTTCCAAGTGGCTTTAACACCCAAAGCCATGAAGTGCCTGGAGAAACTTGTCATGTTGCATGTTAACTTTTCCATCCCTGAGTCCCTAGACACACTCCAGTTTGCATACAGCCCTGGAGCACCTAAACGGGAGGGACACCTACGTCAAACTGCTGTTCATTGACTACAGCTCGGCGTTCAACAACATTGTTCCCTCCAAGCTGGTCCTGAAATTTAGGGACCTAGATCTGGGGGCTCCTATCTGTAACTGGATTATGGACTTCCTGACGGGCAGGCCTCAAGTAGTGAAAATTGGGAACAACCTGTCATCCACTCCTCAACACCAGAGCACCCCAAGGCTGATGCCTCAGTCTGCTGTACTATATACACATGACTGTACTGCCACGCACAGCAATAATCGGACGACACCATAGTCAACGGCCTGATTAGCGACGATGACAAAACGGAGAACAGAGATGAGGTAGTCAAGGTCATCTCAATGGAGCTGCCGCTCCTGCTACCCCGCACCAAACCCAAGCGTCAAATCCATTTCAGAAATCTGAAAAACATCAACCCCGACACCATGACTTCGGATCTCCAGCATCTCTCCACAATTACTCCTACATCAGTCAATGAATCTGTGGACTTTTACAATAAATCTCTGCGTAATCTCCTGGATCTCCACGCCCCTGTCAAAACCAGAACAGTCACTTTCACACACTCAGCCCCCTGGTACACCTGCGAGCTGCGAAAAATGAAGATTGCGGGGCGTGTCCTCGAGCGGCGCCTCAAGGTTTCTGGACTCACTGTTCACAGACAGGCATACCGGGGCCACCAAAAGGCCTACACAATATCCCTCAGAGACACACGGTCAAAATTCTACTCCACTATCATCAACAATAGCCCTGGCAACTCCAAGCGACTTTTTTCCACCATAAATCATCTCCTCAAACCTCAGACTCCCTTACACAAAGACACCATAGAGGAGCAGTGTGATAATTTTCTCACATTTTTTTGAAAAGTAGAGACCATCCGCTCTCTCCTCTCAAACTCTGCTGCTCTGCCAGTCCTGACCATCAACCCCCAGCCCAAACCTATCCAGCCTCTTTGCTGCTTCACTGACATCTTGCAGCATGAAGTTGAGGCCATTATAAAAAAGATGAAACCCTCCACCTGTGCTCTGGACCCCTTTCCCACAGCCCTGGTCAAATCTAACATTGGTGTCATAAGTCCCCTGATCAGTTTAGTGATAACCCACTCCATCCAGTCTGGTCATGTTCCATCCCCATTAAAAGCTGCTGTCATCAAACCACTCCTCAAAAAACCCACCTTAGACCCTGAAGTCCTTGCTAATTACAGACCCATCTCCAACCTGCCATTTCTATCAAAGGTGCTGGAGAAAGTAATTGCCATTCAGATTCACGAACATCTCAAACACAATAACCTCTTTGAAAAATTCCAATCTGGTTTCCGCCAGGGCCACAGTACAGAAACTGCCTTAGTCAGGGTGACCAATGACCTGCTGATGACAGCTGACACCGGATCTCCATCCCTCCTCATCCTCCTGGATCTAACTGCAGCATTTGACACCGTCGACCATGACATTCTACTCCATCGTCTTCGCTCGACAATTGGACTCTCTGACTCTGCCCTAAACTGGTTCACCTCATATCTCACCGGGAGGACTGAGCACGTCACCTTGGGAGCGGCAAAATCACAAACACACTCTTTTAACTGTGGTGTCCCTCAAGGATCAGTCCTCGGCCCCACCCTTTTCCCCATATACATGTCCCCCCTTGGTCGTGTCATCAGCCGGCATGGAATAGCGTTCCATTACTATGCTGATGACACACAGCTCTACATCAGAACAAACCCAACCTCCTCCGCACCTCTGCCATCATCCAACATAACCACATGCCTGGAGGACATAAAGGTGTAGATGAAGCACAACTTCCTTCAATTAAACAGCTCCAAGACTGAAGCCATTCTAGTTGGCACTCCACATCAGGTCCTTTCATCCTCCATCACCAGCATCACCTTCTCCGGTCAGAACATTTCACTCTCATCAACTGTCACCAATCTGGGTGATAAAATGGATCCTCACCTGACCTTTGAGGCCCATATAAAACAAACATGCTAGACCTCCTTCTACCACCTCAGAAATATCGCTAAACTCCGCCCCACACTCAGTCTGTCAGATGCTGAAAAGCTTGTCCACGCCTTTGTCTCCACCAGGCTAGACTACTGTAAAGCACTTCTCATTGGGAATCCTAGCAAGAACATCCAGAAGCTGCAATACATCCAGAACAGCGCTGCTAGGATCCTGATGAGAGTGTGGAAGTATGAACACATCACGCCCATACTCAAATCATTGCACTGGCTCCCGTTCTCACTCAGGATTGGATCAGTGCATTCATGGAAATGCTCCCTCATACATCAAATAACTTCTCACCCCACAAACCTCCACGAGGAGCCTACGCTCTGAAAAGGCAAACCTCCTCCTTCCCCCCAGGACCAAACTGAAAACCATGGGAGACCGAGCCTTCTGCTCCGCTGCTCCGAGGCTGTGGAATGCCCTCCCAAACCAGCTGAGGACACCACAGACTGTGGATGTTTTAAAAAAGGCCTAAAAACACATATTTTTAGAATAGCCTTGCACTAGATAAAAATAAAAATAAAAACACTGGTTGCCATGCCGGCGTAAACGTTGCTGCTTTTATTCTGTTGTTTTTTTTAAACCATTTTTTACTCTGTAGCACTTTGAGTTTTGTCTACGCAAATTAAAAGTGCGCTTATAAATATACTTTAATATTATTTATTTATTATTATTGTTAATTCACACATCATCTATAATTTTTATTGTATATATTATTTTTATGGTATTGTTTGTGAGATTCATACTGTGGGAAGGAAGCATTCCAATATGCTTGTTGCAAATGGCCAGTAAATATATTGTATCTTGTATCAGGAGGAGGGTGTGTGTGGCCACAGACAGTGTTAATACCACAGCATTGTGTGTGTTGAACACTTGATTCTGATTGGTCAAAAATCTCTGTCTCTATCTCTCTGTCTCTGTCTCTCTCAACCTTCCGGTTGCCAGGGAACCAGCTCTACCTCCTGAGCTACTACTGCCCATTCCTTCCAGTCCATCCGGTTGTTGTTGTAGTAGATGTTGTTGGGTTGTCTCTCACCAAACCCCCCCCCCCTCTCTCTCTCTCTCTCTCTCTCTCTCTCTCTCTCTCTCTCTCTCTCTCTCTCTCTCTCTCTCTCTCTCTCTCTCTCTCCATTCACAGGAGGGGGGTGTGTGGCCACAGACAGCGTTCTTACCACAGCGTTGTGTTTGTGTTGAGTGCTTCTGATTCTGGTCAATAACGTGTTATAATAACGAGGGTGTGAGGGACAGCCGCTGCTTCATAACCAGTTTCTGAATCAAGGCGCATATATCATGCCGTGCTCGGCATCATGTGAAACATGATGCCGAGGACGTTCCAAGCCACCGTCCTTGTACTTTTCTACCAGTGAATAAAAACAACTGGTTCTTTGGCTATTCAATACCAAGTAACATGACAGTTGCTTGGGAATTGGGGACTTCACATGATTTCAAATCTCCCCCCCCTATAGATCCAACTAGAATCAGGTGATCCACACAAGCAGAGACAACAGAACATGCAAATAAGGGCATACCTGATAAACAGAATGGATATTTATTGGAAGTTATTGCGTAAATGCATTTGCACACGCAGATAGAAACATAACACACACATCAGCACGTGTTGAATAAATGAACATTAAACTGCAGTCCTATTAAGGACCATACAGTGCTTAGGCCATTACACATTAAACGTGAGCATTGAGTTAAGAGACTGAGTGAATATCTCATTGGATAGGAATGGAACAGCATGGATATACTGTATCTTTATGCATTTCCTATGCACTATTCCCTATCTCCCTCTTGTGAGTATGTAGGCCTGTGTGTGTGCTTCTGTACTTGTGTGTGTGTGTGTGTGTGTGTGTGGTGTGTGTGTGTGTGTGTGTGTGTATGCAGGGTTCCATATTAAACTTGGCCAGTACATATTTCCACCCTGTGTGTGTGTCTATTTATGTGTCGCTGTGTGTAGCTGTGTATGTGTTTCTGTATTAACTGTATGTGTGTGTGTGTGTGTGTGTGTGTGTGTGTGTGTGTGTGTGTGTGTGTGTGTGCATGTGTGTGCGTGCGTGTGTGTGCGTCACCGCGGCCCCCTACTCACCACACTCCGCTGACGCAGCGGGTGGAGAGGGCCCGGGGGGCGATGGTGGAGCCCTGCTGCATGAACCCTCCCACTGGAAACCAGAAGCTGTTCCCCAGGGAGTACTGGTTGATCAGCAGGTTGCAGCCGCCCTTCAGACACGGGTGGGGGTTGTACCACTCGTACGGCGTCAGCCTGGCAGGAGAAGGAGAAGAAGAAGAAGATGAGCGCCCCAAAAAAGATAGTGAGTGAAGGCTCACTAATTGGCAGAATCCAATTTTAACTAATGTTAAAATGCCAACCCCCACCGAACGACTCACACTTTCAATCAGTAATGTAATCAATATTAACAAAATCAACCTCCGCAGGTGGTGGTACAATTGAAACACTGGGAGGGGAATCCGAGCGGAGGTTATGCCTGTGATTGTCAATTGGCTGTCATGTCATGTCATGTCATGTCATGTCTAGTCTGGCCAGCAGGTTTTCAAGATTCAAGATTAAAGAATTTTATTATATTATTATTTGCACAGTACATTAGAATGCTTACTCCCCATTCCCTCCCGCAGTATGCAATTCTAGAACAGAATAATACAAGAATATTATACACAATAAAATATAAAAATGAACATAAAACAACAATAAAGTGATTGATGGGCATTTAAAGTCCCAGTAGTGCAGTACAGTGCAGTACAGTGCAGTAACTGTAATGAGTAATGAATATCAAGTCAAGTCAAGTCAAGTTTATTGTCACTTCACAGTTTACAGTTTAGTATAAAGCAGTGATGTGAAATTCTTGTGTGCAATACCCGACGACAGACAGCAGTTATAGAATAAGATAAAATAAAAATAGATAAAAATAGATAAAAATAGAATAAAAAATAGAATAAAAAATAGAATAAGGAATATAAAATAAAAATAAAAAATGCAATTTATAAAATGCAAAAATCAGCACAGAAAAGAGCAATATATATATATAAATCAATGTAATAAAATATACATTGTTATATGTTATACGCCCTTGTTCAGCAGCCTGATGGCCTGACTGTGGAAGCTATCTCTAAGCCTATTTGTACGACACTTGATACTGCGGTATCGCCTGCCTGACGGTAATAGTGAGTAAAGTTCGTGGCTGGGGTGGGCAATGTCTTTTATAATTCTTTTGGCCTTGGCCACGCACCGCTGGTTGTAAATGTCCAGGAGGGAGGGGAGCTCACCTCCAACGATATACTGGGCCGTCCGCACCACCCTTTGAAGCGCTCTGCGCTCGAGTGCCGTGCAGTTCCCGTACCAGGCGGTGATACACCCTGTCAGAACACTCTCGATGGTGCCGTTGTAGAATGTTCTCAGGATGCGGGGGCCCATGCTGAATTTCTTCAGACGCCTGAGAAAATACAGGCGTTGTTGGGCCTTTTTCACCACGTGTGTGGTGTGCGTGGACCATGTGAGGTCCTCGGAGATGTGCACGCCGAGGAACTTGAAGCTGCTGACCCTCTCTACTGCAACGCCGTCGATGGAGATAGGGCTGTGCTCTCCCCTCTGCCTCCTGAAGTCCACGATCAGCTCCTTGGTCTTCTTGACGTTGAGGGCGAGGCTGTTCTCCTGGCACCACTGCTCCAGCGATCCGACCTCCTCCCTGTAGGCTGTCTCGTCGTCGCCGGCGATCAGGCCCATCACTGTCGTGTCGTCAGCAAACTTGACGATGACGTTGGAGCTGTGCATAGCCATGCAGTCGTGGGTGTAGAGGGAGTAGAGGAGAGGGCTCAGCACGCATCCCTGGGGGGCTCCCGTGTTGAGGGTCAGTGGCTCTGATGTGGTGCTGCCCATCCTCACCACCTGGCGGCGGTCCGACAGGAGGTTCAGTATCCAGCTGCACATGGATGGGGGTACGCCTAGACCTCTCAGCTTGGTGTCGAGCTTGGCAGGAACTATTGTGTTGAATGCTGAGCTGTAGTCCACAAACAGCATTCGCACATAACAGTTCTTCCCCTCCAAGTGGGAAAGGGCAGTGTGGAGGGCCATGGCAATTGCATCGTCCGTGGATCTATTTTGACGATATGCAAATTGCCATGGGTCCAGCGTGGTAGGTAACACGGAGCAAATAAAGTCCTTGAACAACCTCTCGAAGCATTTGCTAACGATCGAGGTGAGGGCCACAGGTCTGTAGTCATTCAGGCATGTTACCTTGGTTTGTTTAGGGACAGGCACGATGGTGGATATCTTGAAGACCGCGGGGACAACAGCCTGGGACAGGGAGAGGTTGAAGATGTCTGCAAAGACTCCTGCCAACTGGTCTGCGCATGCTCTGAGGACGCGGCCCGGGATGTCGTCGGGGCCTGCCGCCTTACGGATGTTCAGCCGCTTAAAGGTGCGGCGCACATCCGCCTCCGAGATGCGCAGCTGGCTGGTCTCCCCAGTCGGTGCTGGCTTCGGCGGGCTGCCGTTTACGTCGAACCGAGCAAAAAATGTATTTAGCTCTCCTGGGAGGGAGGTAGAGGAGTTCTCTACACAACTGGTTCTCCCTCTGAAGTTCGTTATATTCTGCAGCCCCTGCCACATACCCCTCGCATCGTGTTTCTTGAATTTATCTTCCACTCTGTCCTTATACTCCCGCTTGGCAGTGACGATGGTCTTACGGAGGTCGTAACGGGCTCTCGTATATTCCTCCGTATTCCCGGAACCAAAGGCGGCGTTACGCGCATGTAGGGCAGCGCGAACATCGCCGTTAATCCACGGTTTCTGGTTGGGATATATCCGAACCGACTTGGTCGGAACAACGTCATCTATGCACTTCTTGATGAACCCGGTGACCGACGACGCGTACTCGTTGATGTTATTGTCCGAGGCAACGCGGAACATGTGCCAGTCAGCGTGATCAAAACAATCCTGCAGCGTAGAATCTGATTGGTCCGACCAGCATTGGACCTCCCTCACAGCGATCGGTTGCTGCTTCAGTCTCTGCCTATAGGCGGGGAGTAGCTGGATAGAGCGGTGATCTGATTTGCCGAACGGTGGGCGGAGGAGGGCCTTGTAGCCATCACGGAAGGGAGTGTAGCAGTGGTCGAGGATCCGCTCGCCCCGTGTGTTGCTCTTTATGTGTTGGTAGAACTTCGGGAGAACCTTATTCAGGTTCGCCTTGTTGAAGTCCCCCGCTACGATGAGAGCAGCCTCGGGGTGGGCCGACTCCTGTTCGCTGATAGCCCCGTACAGTTCCTTCAGCGCTGTGTCCGTGTTGGCTTGTGGGGGAATGTAAACAGCGGTCACGGTTACCGCTGTAAACTCCCGAGGTAGCCAGTATGGACGGCACATAAGCATCAGGTACTCCAGGTCCGGGGAACAGAAAGACTTGAGGGGATGTACATGACTTTGGTTGCACCAAGATCTGTTTATCATGAGACATACCCCCCCTCCGCGATCTTTACCGGAGAGAGCCTTTGTTCTGTCCGCCCGGTGTACGGAAAATCCCGTCGGCTCGATAGCTGCGTCGGTAACCCCCTCCGACATCCATGTCTCCGTAAGGCAGATAATGCAATTGTCCCTAGTTTCCCGGTGGAATTTAATACGAGCCTGTAGTTCGCTTAACTTATTGTCCAGAGACTGTACATTAGCCAGTAGAATGGTGGGTAGTGGGGGGCGATCGGATCGACATCTCAGCCTGACTAGCACGCCGGCTCGCTTCCCTCGCTTCCTCCGGCGACGCTTGCGCGTAATCGTGCCCAAAATGGACGGAGATAATCCAGCTGTGACTTCGGGCGGGACGTCCGAGTCGAAAGAGTGAAAAAACTCCGGTAGGCGGCGAGCGACTGTCGATCTGATCTCCCAAAGTGTGCAGAAGTTATAAGTGAACTTGCTGCTAACATCCTGAACTAAAAAAGTTGCAATAAAAAGAATAAATAACAAAAAACTGCGTCGTCGTGCGGGAGCTCGCGACACGGCAGCCATCTCGTACGGCGCCATCCTCCTCATGAGAATATGAGTCCAGAAAGTCCAGCAACGTATGATAGTATAATGTTATGATAGTGGCAGCACTCCTGGATGTTCAGTAGGCACACTGCCTGTGGATAAAAACTATCCTTGAACCTGGTAGTCCTTGTACGGATGCTGCGTAATCGGCGACCAGACGGTAGGGGGAGAAGAGATGGTGCACATTGCACATTGTCCTTCGCGATGGAGATGGCCTTCTTCCTACATCTGGTCCTACAGATCTCCTCAATGCTCAACACCCGATGATCTTTTCTGCTGTCCTCACGACCCTCTGGATGACTTTCTTGTCCTGTGCAGTGGTGTTGACGTACCACACCGTGACACCACTCGTCAGGATGCGCTCGACAGTGCCACCGTATCAGTTCATTAGTCACCGTTGGCCTATTCTGCTTTTCCTGAGGTACCGCAGGACATAGAGGCGCTGGTGTGCCTTCTTTAGCATGACCTCCATGTTGCAGGTCCATGCCAGGTCGTCGGAAATCTGTAGCCCTAGGAAACAGAAACAGCTGACAATTCCCACCAGTGTCCCGTCCAGGGTGAAAGTGTGGGGCCCCAGGGGGCTCCCAAAGTCCACGATGAGCTCCTTAGTTTTGCTGACATTCGGTGCAAGGCTGTTGTCCTTGCACCATTGTTTCAGCTGGACTACCTCATCTCTGTTCTCTTTTGCTTTGTCGTCCTCGCTTATCAGGCCGATGACTGTGGTGTCGTTGGCAAACTTGATAATCCTATTGATAATCCTATTGCTGTGCGTGGCAGTACAGTCATATTGGTACAGCGAGTACAGCCGGGGACTGATGCAGCAACCAGATGTCAGTATGGCGCTGGAGAGAGCGGAATACGACCAATGCCTGACGATACGGATAAGATCTGTTTGAGAGCATGTTCATGTTTCTACATCTCGCTATAACTCAGAACACAGCTTTATTTTATTTTTTTATTGCTGTATCCTTTCGTCGTTCTTCCTGTCGTTAAGTATTTTCTTCTATTTGATTACTTTAATTTGTTCTTTATCTGTATATATCCCTTCACTCCCTCTCTCCATAATTCTCTCTCCTTATCTCACCCCCTCCCCCCCTACACACACACACACATCTCTTTTATACATTTTTTTGGTTTAACCTTTGTTTATCCAGCTAGAGAACACAACTGAACTGGAATCTCGATATATTGGTTTGTACACAGTGTGTGTGTGCATGTATGTTTGTGCTTGTGCCTGTGTGTGTGTGTGTGTGTGTGTGTGTGTGTGTGTGTGTGTGTGTGTGTGTGTGTGTGTGTGTGTGTGTGTGTGTGTGTGTGTGTGTGTGTGTGTGTGTGTGTGTGTGTGTGTGTGTGAACACATGTGTACGTGTGTGTGTGTGTCACCGCCGCTACCTGGCGACCAGGAAGAGAATACAGCTGACGGCGAGGTAGGCCAGCAGCATGAAGAGCCACACCCCGGGGGAAAAGGGGTCCAGGAAGGAGAAGTAGCCCGGCCTGCGACCCTGAAACACACGGGAAAAACAACAACAGCAACAACAACAGTGAGAGACGTTGTGTTTGACACTGGACGGAGGGCCTCTGCTGCAGTAAACCGATTTCTACAGGTGCTACCATAGGTGATGTTAGCCTGTGGTACAAGGGTTAGGGTTAGGGTTCACACCAAACAACACCATCAATTTACAGCAGTGGAGGATCGTCCATTGAGGAAAGGGAGGACCATCCTCCCTAAGATTTTAGAGAAGAAATAAACTTGCAAGAGAAAAATAAATACACATACATTTTACAGATTTATCTGTGAAAATACAGATAATGTTACTATTTTAACACTTCGAAGGCACAACAATCAAGTCTCCATGTCAAAATACCAACAGCAGCCCCTACCGCAATTGAACATTACTGTAAGGAAGACCGTCCTCCCCAAGCTCCCCATTCAAGTCCATTATAAAACAGGAGCAGACTGAGCCAAAGGCTCTGTGAACCAATCAGCAGAGCTTACTGCGCTGGGGAATACCCAATCAGAGTCCCCATCCACAACCCCACCCACCACCAAACTTCACCAAGTTTCACCAAGAGCACCTTCCTCCCTCCCCTACTTTGACAACCACCAGCCGCCACTGATTTACAGTAATGCCAGCAGTGAGCAGTATGCCAATAAGAAATCCGTATGACAACTCAATATGGCCAAGTAATAGAATGCAAAACAAAAATATGCACAACGCATCAAACAACCTTCTTCTAGACACCACAAGCCATGTCAATATGACTTTACGGCAAGCAGCCAAACCACATAAAAACAAACAACTGCTCTTTTTCTTTTCTCCACTGTGCAGCAGCTGTAGCTTGTGGAGCACCATCAGTAAACACATTGACTCGGTGGAAATAGTCGAGGACGAGTCATTACACACTGGCACCACGCCGATTCTATTGAAATGGATTATGAATATATATATTTTGAAAAGTTAGTTAAAATTATAAATTTACGTATTTAATCATTTTGTTATGGGTGCTACGGGGACTCCTCCCCCAGGGAGTTGTCCTTCAACAGCCTCTCCTCCCCCAGGGAAGAGGGAGGGACGTTGATTAAACAGAACAGCGTTTACACATGTGATTCCTGGCATCTCCCTAAGCTCTGATACATGGTCTTATGGTGTTAGTCTATAGTTCCAACGCTTTGGCCTAATTGAATTATCATTGTTTTGCAATTTATCGGTGCAATGGCAAGAGGATTTTAAATTAAAGGAGAGTACATGCTCTCTCTGGAAGCTCATTTGGCAAATGCTCACATGAATCTAATTTGCGTGCAGATAAAAGGTCTATAGTGGGAAAGGGGGTAGCGTAGGCCTCGTAAATATGAGCTATTCTTTGTTTTATTTAGCATTCTTAGAGAATATTACACAACAAGAAGAGCGCCAATAGGTTGGATTTTTTGCATTCTCTATCAGGTTGCCTTAACACTCCCAGAAGAGTAGGAGTCAAATAACAGGCTCAAACGTTATCCCTTTGCTATAGACCTAAGGTTGATTTGTTTCACCAAAGGCACAGAACATCGGTTGTCCACACGTAATGGGGGGAGGGGGGGGGGGTAGGGGCAGAGAGATTAATATGTTTGTGCTGTGCTTGAAGCATGGGGCGGGTTATGGGCGGTAATTTGTATGTTTGGATTGGTAGCTTGTGTTAGTGTGGACAAAGTGGCTAAAACAGGGTTGGCAGCCAGTAGGCCAGTGGGGATCTAGGGGTAAATGCCTAATGTTTTATTATCCTGCACCAACAGCTACTTTCCTCTAAATTAAAACAACAATTACTGATGAAATAGAACCAGGCACTAAGGTGATTGTACCCCGTGTGTGTGTGTGTGTGTGTGTGTGTGGTGTGTGTGTGTGTGTGTGTGTGTGTGCGCGTGTGTCACATACACATGTGAAACACTCTCACACACACAACTGAAATCAAAGTAATTTACAAACATATGTGAAACACTCTCATATACACATGTGAAACACACACACACACACATGAAATGCACTCATATACACATATGAAACGCTCTCACACACACATGTGAAACGCTCCCATATACACAGCATTCATATAAATGCTCTCTTTAAATGTGGGCACGTTCGATAGCGTTCTAATAGTCTCCGCTGAGGCCAGGATCTAATTGAACAACGCTGCTGCCTCCGTTAAGCTGTGTGCAGGCTGCTGAGCAGACATGATGACCGACAGACGAAAAATATTGTTTTCGCAGTACTTCGCCTTACTGTTCAACTGAGATGCCTCTCACACAACATACTGAAATTACATTTCATGTGTGTGTGTGAGTGCGTTTCACATGTGTATATGAGAGCGTTTCACATGTATGTAAGAGTGTTTCATATGTGTATATGAGAGATTTTTACATATGTTCGTAAATTATTTTGGTTTCAGTTGTGTGTGTGTGAGTGTTTCACATGTGTATGTGAAGGGTTTTTCTGAATAATGTCCCTAACGGCCCCTCATATATGTGTGTGTGTGTGTGTGTGTGCTCGTGGATGCGATCGTGTGTGTGTGTGTGAGTGTGTGTGTGTGTGTGTATGTATCGGCATTGTTGCGGCATTTGTAGGATTGCAGTTTTCTATAAGGCCTTATTTAACAAGCTGCTTTTAGGAAAAATGTACTTTACAGCACAGCTTGGCAAACCACACGACAATTAAAATGTCTGTCTGATAGCGGACCATTACACGTATTGAGAAGTAAATAAAGAGCAGACTGGTTTGGATCAAGAGAGGAGAGGGGGGCAGCACGCCTGTTGCCATGATAACCCTGATGTTGTAACGAAGACAAGCAGTACCGGTACTCAGTGGTGAACCGTCAAGGCTCAGATGAAACTAAAACAATTGAATTAATTATATTCATAAAATGTAATACAATTTAAATAAAATGAATAAATGAGAATCGGATCTGTGTTGTTGATCATTAATATTACAGTGTTACGTTGATTTGTTTGTCTTTCTCGGTCCATGCACTACGCATTTGAGTGTTTTTGTGTATTTTTCTGGGTTGCTGGGAAGAATATCCTTCAACCAAGGTACTGGCCTGTACCTGCCCTGGGCCAATGCCCTGGCCCTAAACTGAATGACAGCATATGTTTGGATTGACAATTTGATCAACCAATCATATAATGATTTGTAGCCAATGGGCGTATTCTTTCAGATTTCCCCACAGTTCCAGGGTACTTTAGGAGACCCATTAGTTCACTAGCTTGAGACAGAGGATATAGCTTAGTGCTGCGTAGCAATTTTAAGTTTTATTGTTTTTTTACGTGGAAATGGCAACAGGTGAAGATGATGTTGTTGCGATCTGAAAAGCAGTGATCAGCTTTATGACCAGGTTATCGAAAAATTCATCCAGAAGGACAGGAGAATGGATTTCGTCTTTAAGTGAACATCATTGGTGAGTGAGACTAATTTGTCTTTGCTGGTTTTGGTTGCATCTCGTTGAGCTGGAGGGTCAGCAGCTTCAAGTTCCTCGGTGTGCACATCTCCGAGGACCTGACATGGTCCACGCACACCACACACGTGGTGAAAAGGGCCCAACAACGCCTGTATTTCCTCAGGCATCTGAAGAAATTCAGCATGGGCCCCCGCATCCTGAGAACATTCTATAACGGCACCATCGAGAGTGTTCTTACAGGGTGTATCACCGCCTGGTACGGGAACTGCACCGCACTCGAGCGCAGAGCGCTTCAAAGGGTGGTGCGGACGGCCCAGTATATCGGTGAGCTCCCCTCCCTCCTGGATATATACAATCAGCGGTGCGTGGCCAAGGCCAAACGAATCATAAAAGACATTGCCCACCCCAGTCACGAACTGTACTCACTGTTACCGTCAGGCAGGCGATACCGCAGTATCAAGTGCTGTACAAATAGGCTTAGAGATAGCTTCCACAGTCAGGCCATCAGGCTGCTGAACAAGGGCGTATAGCATATAACAATGTATATTTTATTACATTGATTTATATACACATATTGCTCTTTTCTGTGCCGATATTTTGCATTTTATAAATTGCATTTTTATTTTATTTTTTTACTTTATTCAATTTTTATTCTATTTTTATCTATTTTTGTATCTTATTTTAAAACTGCTGTCTGTCGTCGGGTATTGCACATAAGATTTTCACATCACTGCTTTATACTTCACAGTGTAAACTGTGAAGTGACAATAAACTTGACTTGACTTGGGTTGCATTTTGTTTCCACACACTTGTTGAATGATCAGTTAATGGCTGTCTTAAGTTTGTTAAGCATTGTGTGCATTTAAATTGAGAGTTTTGACTTGCATTTATAATTGTTACGAAGGTGTGGTTGTGTGGCAGCCATTTGTCTATAAAACCTAATTGTCATAGCTGAGGAGTAGGCCCTAATGGTGTGTGACGATGTAGCGAGCTACAGTACAGTGCCAGTAGAGTCATTCATCCATAGCATGTGTGGTGGACCTCACTACATGGACAGTGCTTTGCCAACTATGGTGAACTTGTAAATTGGCTGCGACAATCTTATCTGCCTAAATGAGATAACGCATAAAGTGACTGCCTCCGTGACGTCCGTCTGACTGGAACAACCAAATTTTCAAATCCGGGGGATATGCAGAGATGAAAGTCCACAAACAGCCCTGTTATAAGTTCCCTATTAGTCTAAGTGAGTAAAATAGGAGGCTGTGGTGGAAACGGCAACCGAGAATCAGCCCCGTTATCGCCGGGATCCAAACCAGCCAGTTTATCTGAACGCCGCTCAACAGATGACAATAACTATCAGAGAATCCATCTGGAGCGAAAGAGAGAGAGAGAGAGAGGGGGGGGGGGTAATGAAAGAGAGAAAGGGGGAGGGGAGAGAGAGGGGAAGAGACATACCAAGAGAGAGGGAGAGAATGACAGAAAGAGGGGGAGGGGGGGTGAGAGAGAGAGAGAGAGAGAGAGAGAGAGAGAGAGAGAGAGAGAGAGAGAAAATTCCATTCCGGTGCCTGGAATGGATGGGTTGGCGTGAGGAGGCTTAGGCAGGCACGCACAAACACATTCACACACACACACACACACACACACACATACATAGACACATGCAAACACACAAACACACGCACACACACACACACACACACAAACATACACACACAAACAAACTAGAAAATAGCTTGCGTGTCTGTATGCATGTACCTCTTTATATGTGTGTTTTTTTTTAACATCAATTTTCCACGAGGTCTGCATCACACGCTGCTCTCTTTCTGCAGAAGGGCAGAGATGTGCCTTGGCACATGATCCCGCCCCCTGCCATGAATCGACGGCTACATCAGGCAGGAGGTCTCCGGGGAGAGGAGTAGGGGATGAGCAGGTGGACCGGTAGCCTCAGGAGGATGCACTATATAGAAGTAGCTGACAGCACAACCAACCAGAGAACGGGAGACACCTCCTTTTGACCTAATTGTTCGAGTGAATACTGCGCAAAGAACGCTGCAAACGGAGAGAAGAAAATAAAGCGCATACCTTTTTGTTCTACCCAAAAGGCAGCAGGCGGTGTGTGAATGGAGGTGATGTGTGTGGGAGGACATTGATCAGTGCGTCAGATTGGAAGCACGGATTGGAAGTCACAGCGCGAAAAAGAAAAGCCAGCTTACAGCCCCGCCATCTTTCCAATTCTCACCTCTCCCCTTTTTCGTATTTTCTCCCTCTTTCCATCCCACACTTTCTCTCTCTTTTTGTTATCCTTGTTCACTTTTGATCCCTTCCACTTCTTCTCAGCCCTAACCCACACCGCCTCTCTCGCTCCCTCCCTCGTTCCCTCCCTCCCTCGCTCCCTCCCATGCCTTTGGTTGTCGTTCACTCATAACCCTATGCGAGTTGTGTTCATTGTAGCTAATTGTGTCTGAGCAGATGCGTGTGTCGCGATGACAGTTGTGATCATAGTGGTGGTGGAGCGGGGAGGGGAGGAGGGGGAGATGGGGGAGGAGGGGGAGGAGGTGGTGGAGGTGGTGATGCAGGGGGTCGCATGCACACTGCTATACACCCACTGACTACTCAGGATTTGTCTGTCTGTGTATATTTCTATCCAAGTCTCTTTCTCTTTCCCTCTCTCTCCCTTTCCCTCTCTCACCTCACATGTTACAACACACTTCTTAATGTGTTTGTATTGCTACTTTGTGCCTGAGTGAGCGTACGACAGACACATGCTGGGGGAATAGAATAATAGTTGAGGAGAGCGAGAAAAAGAGTCTGAGAGAACACAAGAGAGAGAGACAGACAGACAGACGGAGAGAGGGATAGAGAGAGAGAAACAGACAGAGAGAGAGAAGAGGAAGGAGGAGCAAGGAAGGTGTATGGGGTTGAGGTTTGTGTGCCTGCGCAGTTTTGCACAACTGCTTAGCGTGCATATCGGGGGGGACGCACTTGTCTTCCAGCTGATATTGTGCTGAGGTTCACGTGAGGCCAGGCAGTCAATACGGCTGATTCTCACTCTATCAGCCCTCAGGGCAGCTTCCCACGGTGACGTGGGAACTGGTCTATAGAAAAAAGCACCAAACCTTGCTAATTCTGCCGCGTGACTGTGCACGGTCCTCGTGGGACCACAGTAAGCACATTGTGCCACATCCACCCCCCCCCCCCACCCACACACACCCCCACCTGACCACTTCCCTCATCGCTGTGATAACTGCGGGGAACCTGCCTCTTCACGCCTTGGCAAGGTGACAGCGGCCCATTTAGCTTAGCACCTACTGCTCTCTTCATCTGATTGGCTTCTCACTGTTGGCGATCACACCCAGTCCCTCGCTACTGCTACTGCTGGTGGTGGTGCTGCTGCTCCACCTACAAGCGTGTGTAAAGTGTGTACTCCGGGGAGAGAGAGAGAGTGAGGAAAGAGGGTTTTACACAGCAGGCGGCAGGAAGGACGAGGAGGGCGGTCAACGGAAGTAATCAACAACACATGAACGCTAACTGCTAATGCTAGGGCCTCTTGCGAACACAGTTTTAAGCAAGTCCGCCCTTAAGACATGGAGCTTGGCTTCCCTTGAGGAGGATAGAAGAAGACGCTGGCTGGCGATTCATTGGTATTGGGAACGCTCCCCCATTCTTCACTGAGGTCTCTCTCTCTCTCTCTCTCTCTCTCTCTCTCTCTCTCTCTCTCTCTCTCTCTCTCTCTCTCTCTCTCTCTCTCTCTCTCTCTCTCTCTCGTTGTGGTCCCGGGTGTCCGACCCGGTCAGGATTGTCCAGGGCTGTGGCCACATGCTCTGGAAGACAATGGGCCGGACTCATCACCAGCTGGCCGGACTCAAGACCAGGGGAAGATTTAAGGACACATGACAGGTAATAGCAGGAAACGTACAGGGCAGTTTAAAAGATAATGGAGGACCGCTGGGAAGAAGAGGGGAGGAAACAAAGGAAGGATGGAAGAGAAACGGGGACACCTGGAGGGGAGGAGGGATGAGAGAAGATTAAATCAAGGGGGAGGGGATGGATGGTGGCTGAAGGTAAAAATGAGAGGAGAGTTTACAGTGAGATTTAGATTTAGATCTCAGTCGGCCCAGGGACCCCTTGGTGGACCCCCTATAGGTACTTATTTAATAAAATGCTGTTGCATTTTATCACAGACCAACAGGCCTAATACTATTATGTATAATGCCATATTAACCTATTCATCTATCCAGCAATATATCCATGTAGACGTAATTAAAATGTATCAAATGTACTGTGTTTGGCTTCAGCAGCATATCTCAGTGAGATGACTGACCCTGGTGAGTGGCAAATATCTTGTCTATTTGCTATCCTCGATCGATAGGCCGCCGATCATTATCGGCCGATATTCACTCTAAACCGATCGATCGGCAGAAGAGCTGATAAGATTACGCAAATTACATGAGAATGTTTTCGGTGCGTGGCACAATAAATGCCGGAAGCTACCGGTAAATACAGATTGATTATATCTTAGATCGTTAATTTTATTGTGGTTGGGTATGATCGCTGAAAAGAAGTATGCTCTATATAGTAGGGCCGCTTCACATTGCCGCTTTTAATAGTCGCCACGGAACAAAGGAGGTTTGAACTGCCCGTGGGAAGAATGAAGCAGTTTTTAGAGCACTCCATGTGAAATTACTGTTAATGACTGATTCTGTGTGTGTGTGTGTGTGTGTGTCACTCACCAGGTGGACTCTGTACATGATACTGATGCCCAGGGTCATGAAGGGCTTGGAGAAGTCAATGACTTTCTCCCGCTCCGCCGTGATGGTCAGACCGGCCACGGCCAGGTCCGCTTTCTGGACCACATGCAAAGGAGGAGGAGGAGGAGGAGGAGGAGGAAGAGGAGGAGGAAGAGGAGGAGGCAAGAACGAGAACATTTGTAGATTAGGACATTGCGGTACACACACACACACACACACACACACACACACACACACACACACACACAAACACACACACACACACACACTGCAACACACATACACATTGTAGCACATACACACACACAGCAACACACACACACACACTGCAACAGTGTTTTCAGTATTTCGGTATTATTGATCATTTATTTATTATTTTTTATTTTTTATTATTATATGTATATTTTGTTAATATTCTTATTATTCTTATTAAATGGAGAGTAGGGGAAGGGGGTGATGTACTTACTGTGTGTAGCAACAAAACCTACTATAATTTATTCCGAAATTCATGATAATTTGATGAAATGCATCTAGTGTACCTGCACCCCTTTTGTAAACAATTTCAAATTTATTTTCAAAACCTTTATTTAAAAACTCTTTTTAAAAAATTGAGGTTTCCCTTATTTACAATTACGTCAAGTTACAGACAAGTCTTATAAAAATCGGACAAAGCACCGATGGGAATACAGAAAAAGGTTTTGTGTTACGTCCAAGCCAAGCGTGTTTGTGCTGGAGCACGTGATTCTGCACACAAACAAGCATTTATATTGTTGGGTTGTTGTGGAGGTGTGAAAGTGGACATCTGTGTGTGTGTGTGTGTGTATCTATAAATACATGTGTGTGTCAGGGTTTTTTTTCTTGCCGCTCAAGTGTCCGGACAGATTTCATTTTACAGGACAAATTCGAAACTTACCGGTCATGTTTCAAAAACAGTCTATATTACAAACGCAACTATAATGTACACCTAGATTGACGAAAGAATGACAAAGACCTCAAATAAATGTGACTATTTAATGAACAACAAAATGAACAAGAACGATTGAGCAAAACCTCGTTAGCCGCAAAAAAATTCAAAACACCTGTAGTCCGTTTTAACATAGGCTACATGGCATCAAATTTACCCTGTAGGCTACCAGGCAACTTTTTGCTTTCTCCTTCATTTCATTGCGGCAAAGTCCTCTGCTGCCGAGCTGAAATCAAAGGTGTCTAATGTGTCTTTGCAGCTTGCAATACGCATAAGTCGCACCTCTCCTCACTCTCTCCTCCTCCAGACGACTCCGCAGTGATGTTTTCAAACCATTCTGCAGGGAGAAGCCCCGCTCTGCTGGTCGCTTGACACGGGCAGAACACAGGCCATTTGAGCCTGTGTGGCCCAGTCGGGGTACAGCTCGCTGAACTCACAAATTAGCACTTGGCAAGCTGTCGCAATCATTAAACCCCCATAGCCGTGGAGCGGCCATCACCGCACCTGCATCTCGTCGGGCGCGCTTGACGTCATGAGAGGTGCGGCAGCTGATTGGTCACTTCATGACCAAAACACAACATTATTACCGGACATTTTGACCGGCAGGTTTTTAAATTACCGTTTTTTTATCATTTTTACCCGCTAAAAACCGGTAAATACCGGCTAACGGAAACCCTGGTGTGTGTGTGTGTGTGTGTGGTCACTCATAAGGCAATCAATCCAGGGGGCAATCAATCCTGATCATCTGTGTTCTCACACACGGTAAAACGTGTGTGAAAATCTGGCATGGATTACGAGGATGGGCCGTTTAGCCTTCAACTAGTAGAGAAGGGAGGCTGTGGGGATAAGCCTTCCGGAATTCTCCTCCCCCATCTGCTATCTTCGTGCTACCATTTTCAAAGTCACCGTCGCTAAGTGAAACAACACTCAAAATGGCAAGTTTTGACAAAGATTTGGAGCCAGAGACTTTTGAGGGGATTCAGCCATCTTAATGCCAGGGCTCGCCCACCCCTGATCAAACGTTCCTTTAAACAAGTCCCCGCCCCCAACACTATGTTACAAGGGCACCGCCGCTGCATCCTGGGATAAGCGTCACTCTAGACCACTCAGACCTCAAATGGGGGTACGCGGACCCCTAGGGGTACGTTGGAGTACTGCAGGGGGTACGTGAGATTTTTTAAAAAATGTTAATTAAAAAAAACATCAGTCGTGTATCATTCCTAAAATAATGATACTACAATACATTAAATTAAAATGTCAATTAAACTTCGGTAAAAAACATTTGATATTCAATATTTCTGTTTTTAATGGAATCGTTAATGCCGTAAACTGTGCTAACAACATAAGGATAGGCTACGCAATCACGTTCAATTGTGAGCGGGAAGACAGTTTTTGTGGTTTTGAATTTGTGGTTGAAAAAACGTAGCAGCGATACAGCTGAAAACACTGAGAAAGAAGTAAAAAAGAAAGCGAAAACAGAGCCAACTAAATACCGTCAGTATCAGGATGAATATGTTTTAACGGGATTTACCTCAACTAGCTGCAACCTTCCCAAGGCACTGTGCTTTTTTTGCGGGGAGAAATTAGCCAACAGTTCCATGAAGCCAGTGCACCTTCAACGACATCTCGGCACAAAACATGCATGTCATGTTGGTAAGCCACCAGAGTTTTTTTAAAGAAAGTTTATCGGACTTCAGATCATCTCAAGAAACGATCCGAAAAGTCTCCACAACATCAGCCAAAGCACTCCAGGCGTCTTATGCGAGTCCTGTGTTGCATGACGTTTTGAACGACAGTGTAAAAGTAATCAACTTTATTAAGTCAAGGCCACTTAATGCGCGACTGTTTCGCCGCCTGTGTGAAAACATGGGAGCGGAACACACACAACTGCTATTACACACAGAAGTGCGCTGGCTCTCTCTCGAGGGAGAATACTCAACAGGCTGTTGGAATTACAATCTGAAGTGCGCACCTTTCTGTCAGAGCACGGATCTCCCCATGCCATCTTGTTTGAGGACACAGACTGGCTTGCGAAGCTTAGATATCTGGCAGATATATTCAGCAAACTTAACAAACTGAATGTGTGTCTGCAGGGCAAGGGAACCAACATTCTGAACCTGTATGACAAGGTGGGCGGTTTTCTGAAGAAAGTAGAGCTGTGGAAAAGGGCATGTGCAGAGGGGGATTTCACCTGCTTTCCTTTCCAGTGAGGATGTGGAGATAGCTCCAGTGAAGTTAATCATAGAAGGACATTTGACCAACTTGATTGCTAGTTTTCATTCTTCCCTGACATGGAGGAGAAATCTTCACAGTTGGATTGGGTGAGAAACCCATTTCTCTTGTCTGATGCAAATAGCAGAAAGCTTTCTGTCAGTCATCAGGAAACTCTCTTGGATGTGTCATCTGACCGTGACCTACAGATGAAGTTTGACACATCTACTCTCACACAGTTTTGGGTGTGTGTGAAGAAGGAGCACCCTGAGCTGGGAAAGAAAGCTTTGGAGCTGCTTTTACCATTTGGTTCCACATATTTATGTGAGGCCTCCTTTTCTGCAATGACATTGATAAAAAACAAGCAAAGAAACAGACTGTGCCTGGAAAAAAGTTTAATAACTGCAGTTGCCTCCCTGTCACCGAGAATGACAAAGATCCTCAGTGAAGCACAAGCCCATGTTTCTCACTAAATTACTTAAATTAAATTACTTATTAAAAGGATCAGTTCAATGCAACTAATATCATCTTAGTGTTATTGCATGATGTCAAAATTGGTTTGCCATGAATTTAGTGATGGATTTAAAACATTTGAAATGTAGCATTAAAGTGTTTCTCAGTTACAAGGTTGTTGTTTTAATAAATCAGACACTGATGGTGCAGCGCTGTACTAGACCTCTTTATATAGACTTTTTTCCCCTACCAAATTGTTTTTGCACTGATCAGGGGGTACTTGGCTTGTTTTTCAAAGGGGGTACATTATTGAAAAAAGTTTGAGAACCACTGCTCTAGACGACTGTGATTGGTTGAAAGAAGTACAAACAAGACATAGCTGTTTGTTATTTGTTCCCCTATCCCAGAAGGACCAGCCAGGCCCATGGCTTAAACAAAGTGTTTGAGATCTGGTCTGGTCTATGCCAGACTAACCATCATCTGGTCCTAGGCCAGATCCCCCTCCCATGTCTCTCCAAACTGCAGCCAAGGATTAGCCATTAAAGCCAGTTTACAGGTGCAGCCAGGTTGAAATATGATAATTACAATAATTGTTATCATGATTACGATCTCATTGCATGATGATTGAAAAAAAGTGACAGTTGATTTGTAATACTGTAATAATGTGTGAGTTGGGGTTGCCCTTGGTTACAGCAAACTAACAAGCGCACAGCCAAGTGTATAGCCAGCAGAGTGAGCTGACCTCCCAGGTCATCTGTTCTCATAGGGAGTGTAATATCTGGGATGCGCACACCTACTCTTCAAAACGCATCAATACACCCCAGACGCTGAATTATTCTTGCAAACAAATTCATGAGTTTTTGGAATTCAGCTTCAATTAGAGCCCTGCTTCCTGTGAATGTCTGTCTGCACCTTAGCTTTCGACAGCACTGTCAAGCCCGAAAGCTGTCTAGCCCGGGCATTATAGTCACTCTCCCTGCAGTCATTTTCCATTTCTCTATGGTGTTATATCCTGATTTGCCGAGCTCCTCCGAGCACCGGATGCCACGGGAAGAAAAGACTAAATTGAAATATTTATCCGGCTGTGAAATATTAATATTGATCACCGGACAGAGAGTCTCATTTTTTGTACCTTTAAGTACAATTCAAAAGGGCGATAGAGTAGAAAGTTCAGCTGTTCAATAATGCATCTCAGCAAGCTCACATCTCTCTCTCTCTCTCTCTCTCTCTCTCTCTCTCTCTCTCTCTCTCTCTCTCTCTCTCTCTCTCTCTCTCTCTCTCTCTCTCTCTCTCTCTCTCTCTCTCTCTCTCTCTCTCTCACCCCGCTGGTACGCTTGCTCGTATAATGTCTAATCCATAGCCAATTTCTCCAGACTTTCCTATATCTATTTCTTCTTTACAATAGGTGACCTAACCTGGAGAGACCTGGCTGTGTGCTTCCACTGTTCTTCAGGGGAGGAAAGGCGACATTGTTGATTCCCACAGCCTTGAGAGCTAGTGGAGCGAGGCCTCCACACAGTCTTGTGTCAATGTTACTTTAGCATCTCAGCAATCAACCTTGAGTGAAAGCATACAGGGAGAAAGAGAGACAGGTGACGGGCGGCCCAACCTGCATGCAAAGTCTGACATCCATACCCTGGAAGTATTTTTATACACCTAACCTACCATGGTGTCCTATTACAATTCACTCACTCACCTACATCTTAAACATATCGATGTATCAAATTAATTTACTAATGTATGGTTAATATGAGTTAATAATGAGTTTCTTGTAGAGCGCAATTTATAAAATAAATAAAATTTTGCCCTTCCTCTTCTACAGTATTTTCATCCACTGAGATACCCCGCTCCCCAAGCCACTATTCCCGGTTCATTTCCCTGCCCCTGCTTTCCATTTGTCAGGGTTAGGCAGAAGCCCTCCATTAGCCCGTAAAATTAAGACGGATTACTCTCGTAGATTCACTCCGTCCCTTTTCCCCCTTTTTTATGCCTTTGTTTCATTCCCTCTTGTGGTCCTGCTATTACACAATACACATCCTCCTTCCTCCTCCTTCCTCCTCCTTCGTCCTCCTTCGTCCTCCTCCTTCGCCTTCCTGTCCCCCCCCCCCCCCCCCTATGTGGTGTCTACTTCCAGAACAGCGGAAGGCCAGCACTGAAGGGCCACACTCTGAGAGCACAAACAAAAACATGATGTATAGTGTGTGTTGTGTGGACTTTTGGCAAAAAAAGAAAAAGAAAAAATTGGGAAAGTAAGAAAACAAACAGGAAACCAGCGCCGGGGAACAGCGCAGCGCCAGAAAGGACACGCGTCAGAAATCTTTCCGGCGTCGGCTACATGGGGGGGGGGGGGGGGGGGAATTGGCGTGAAGCAGCTTTTTTTTACGTTCATGACGTTTAATAGGGGCGCAGGTATGCATTATTTACCCATAGCCCATTGAGATGTGGCTGTGGTTATTTCAAGGAAAAAAAATATCATACAAAACATGATGACGGCGACACTGTGACTTCAGAGTAGATCTACTGGTGGGGTTTCAACGTGACACACGGGAGTGGGCATTAAGTGTTGTTCTAGGGAGGCAGGATAGCTCAGGCAGTTGGGACCTCTGCTTGGGAACCAGGAGTGTCGCCGGTTCAAGTCCACGAAACACCCGGGCACTGCCGAGGTGCCCTTGAGCAAGGCACCAGACCTCATACACTGCTCCCTGGGTACTGTATTTAAAAATAGCTGCCCACTGGCTCCTAATACTAGGAAGGGTTAAATGCAGAGAAACAAATGTCACTGTGTGTGTACATTTAACCATGTGACCAATAAAGAGAATTCAATCCTCCAGATTTAGATGTAGATCTTACTCTGGAGATGAGCTCCCCCACCATGCCGGTCCACGTGCCGTTGGCCCCGGGGACCCCGTAGTGTCCGTCGGCCACCAGGCGGATGCGGTACTTGAACTTGAGGATGTGGGCCAGCTCCTTCAGCATGTCCACACAGAAGCCCTCGTAGCGCTCGTTGGCCTCCAGCTCCTGGTGGTTCGGTCGCAGCATCACATACGGGTTCTCCTAAAAACAACAAAGAGAGAGAGACACACACAAGCATAAAGAGGTTTTATGTATGCGTCTCACACACACACACACACCCTGAACCCACCTCCCTAAACACACACACTCAATCACCTACAGCCCCCCCCCCCCCTCCCAAATCCCAATTTACAACAGACCATCTTTGAGGCCCTTGGGCCCTTATATTCATTTATATATATTTTTGCCGCTACGTTGATGGTGGTGGTGGTGGTGGCGTCTTGTGATTTAGAGAGATTTCCCGATGATGGATCTCTGAGGTCAATGTCACCGCTGTGTGCTCCTGGAACCACCAGCAGCAGCGTGTCAGGAGTCACACGGGGGGGGGGGCACACCACTGTGTCATTAAATAAAAGATCTGCCGGGGGGGACGATGATAAGAAGGTGGTGTCAAGCGCTCATCATAAGACTCCTATCATAATTATACTCCATGAAAAAATGAAATACAAACAAGGTGATGACTGGCAGACCTCTCGTTAATTGTTAATGCAAACAAGGATACAAATTAATACAGTATATAAGTTCTATCAATATTTGAGGCGTTTCATTTGTGGTCACAGAGATTATGAAAGTACAGGGAAGCACACGCAGACGGACAGGACAGATTACACCAGCGACCATTGTCGTGAAGGACACAGCCATGGGTAAAATTAACCATTTAAGGCCATGTTTTATTGTTATTATCATATTTCAACCTGGCTGCACCTGTAAACTGGCATTAATGACTTATCCTTGGCTGCAGTTCAGTTAACTGCTGAATCATTTTGCCTTACGGAATAATCCAAACTTATAGAATCCACTTGAAAAGATTGCCTACTGTGCTGCCACGATCATAACATATAATCATTTTTTAATATTGTGTATAGTATTGTGATAAGATAGTGTTGTTTATAGTATATACTGTTGTTTATATGTCTTATGTCTTTCCATCAACTGTACAAACAGAGTCATAGACTCCATAGTTAAAAAAAAAAAAAAACCTTCTTCAGTTCCCCTTTACATGGATAAAGTGTGCAGTGCACACAGACAGACAGGAGAGTGAGAGAGGGAGACAGGACATGTAAGCTGCCTGTTTGCATGCATCGTCACCAAGAAGAAGCAGAAGCAGCAGAGAGATGAGCTCTTTCAAAGTTGCCCCGGCGAGTGTTCGACGACAGCCTGACTGATATTACAGATGGCCTTCACCGCCGCCGGACTGCCTTTATAGTGTGGACCGCTCTCTGTGAATGTAAATCCGTTCATCTGTTCATTAGCTCATTTAATCGGCCGGTCATTTCCACCTTCCTGCTCTGATGTGACTCGTCTGCGATGCTTATGGTTTCGGGATCCGCATAACATCATCAACATCATATAAATGCTAATTTCATCGCTGGCAGTTTGCCACTCTCCCTCGCGCCGTACACACAGCCACACAGCGCTGGACACTTTCCACGGCGCTGGACACTTTCCATAGCCTTACATTCCATCGCGGAAAATGAAAGGTGATGGGAAGAAGAGCAGAGTACGTGTGCGTATGCATGGATCGTAGAACACTTAATTTATTCCCAAGTCTCATTTCCTGCTGATGGATGTGTTTGAGGTGCTGAGTGTGGCGGGCTCTGTGGCGAGAACAAATGGTCCCAGCCATCAGATGACCAGAAACCTGCCGAAAAAATAAATAAATGAATACAGCCCTTCTCTCTCTCTTTCTCTCTCTCTCACACCCCCCACTCTCTCTATCTCTCTCTCTCTTTCTTGCTCCCTCTCTGTCCCCCTGTCCACCCTTTAATGTTGACCTGGTTAAGAACAGACTAATATAATAAGACCTTGCACACAGTCAATTGCCATCAATTGTACCGAAAATGTAATATATGAGTAAGCAGATCAATCCTGGTTTTACCCAGATATGTGCTGGACGGAGAGGGGAGAGTTACAGCGGCTAATAAAAATGAATCGTGGGGCTTTTAGCACGACATCCAGTCCTCACACGTCGCCTGCCCCTCGTCGATAACTCACACATACACCTACCGCACACGCTCACGTGCGCCCGCACACACACACACACCACACACACACACACACACACACACACACACACACACACAAAGTATATACACACACACATTACACACAGTGGTTTAAAATGGGGTGTCACATTTGGCTGAACAGAACAATCAAGAGTTGTTTAAGATGTCTTCGCAGGCCTTAATCCAGCCGCCTATGGTCTCCAAATTCCTTCTGTTTCCTTAAAACAACCACCATCTCCCGAGCCCTACTGCGCAATCCCAGCAAACCAGCAGTTGACACATAAAACCCATTTTCAACCCTCGGCCGTCCGTTCTAATAACCTCGCTGAAGAACGTCTCCCGGAGACTTACTTACTTCATCTCGCCAGGTGGTTCGATAAAGAGTGTTATTTTGATATAATGAAAATCGTACCCCACAAAAAAAAACTAAGCTTGTTGCTCATAGGGGTGACAGGTAGCCACAACCTCTGTTCAGAGGAACGTTTACAGGCGGCGATGAAATGGGTGATCTATCGGAGTACAATACTATGTGACACTAGGCAGGGGGTACCAAGTGGGGTTTTGGACCGTGATTCATGCTTCCACAAAAGGTCCATCCATTATCCAGGTGAGAGTTGAGTGAATCAAAGGCCTTTATCTGTCATTGTAATTATAGCTCTTTCCTCCATTTTAACCTTGAGTAGGATGACATCGACCTCCAAACTGAGGTTTTTCAGAGGCTCACTCAAAACCGAGTGTTACACGAAGTCTCCCCGAATGCCTTGTGAATCATAAAAATGGCGACAAAATAAATCCACAAATGCAGTATTTTCTTTGGTAATTAAGAAACAGTATTATCTTGGTTTATTGTGGTTTCAATGTATTATCATTCTTTCTTTCTAAGAAGCATATCAAAGAAAATTGCTAGTATGTAAGGGTGACCAGATTTTCAAACCCCCCCAAACCAGGACCGCACATACTGCCCGCAAGTACTATCAGATTATTATAACCGAACAATCGTTATTGTCCAATTTTTGTCGGACAACCGCAAAAGGATACTGCCAAGACTGTCACAAGGGGTTGTGTTGGTGGGACCCAGAACACAGACGTGGAGCTTTATTCATGTAAATACATCCAAAGAGAGTGATCGGGACAGACCAGGGGTCTGGATACCGGGAAGTCGATCAGCGGAGTTCCGGCAGGTAGTAGACAGGCCCGGGGTCCGGGACGGGCGAGGGGTCTGGATACCGGGAGGTCGATCAGCGGAGTACCGACAGGTAGTAGACCGGCGAGTAGTCCGGGACGGGAGCGGAGTCTGGATACCGGGAGGTCAGAGTAGCGACAGGTATTAGACTGGCGAGTAGTCCGGGACAGGCGAGTAGTCTGGATTCCGGGACATCGGAGTAACGATTCCGTCCAGAGAGTACAACGTACAACGTAGTAAGTTGTACGACCTAGCCCCGAAGTAACGGGACGCCAGGGTATATATACCCCCAGGTGATGTGATTACCCTAATCATTATCGTGACAAAGACAACTAACCACAACTGAAGACGGCATTGTGAGTTTCCAAATGCCCGGAGACAAATTTGTTGCGTATGATGAGGTATCAGGGTCTTGAAGGTTCATCCCATTTCAGAGGAGAAGATTACAACCACAACCCCTTGTTACTCCACTCCCGAATGGGGCAAGTCGAAAAAGCCAAGGGCAATCCAAGACGAGGGGTAGGCGTAAAAATAAGAAACGGGATTGTCCCCAAATCCTCACTGCCACAATTGCCCGCAACAACCCGGTGATTACAAGCACATGGCTTGTGGCCTCTCCAGTCAAGTGATAATCAATTCTATGGTATCTTTCTACAGGGGCTGTTTCTGAAATTGAAGTGGTAAAGAGATAGCCACACGCAGGTTTAATAAAACGGCTCTCCAAAGACCTGCGTCCGTATCTGCTTCCTCTCTGGCTCGCTCTCTATCACGGACACACAAGTACACACAGGCTCCAACACACTATCTAACACACACACACACACACACACACACACACACACACACACACACACACACACACACACACACACACACACACACACACACACACACACACACACACACACTATATACCCATACTGACCCACAATACTGAGCCACACGTTTGCATGCATATAGACACAAGGTGACTCTCACACTATCTCTATCATAGACACATATATAAAGGACACGCTCACAAGCTCACGCTAACACACCCAACCATAAGCACGCACACACACACACACACATACGGACAAGCCTACATACATTTACCCGGCCAGTGCTGCAGCCAACTGGCTTTTCCATCCGAGGTTCCCGGCTTGTCCTCCACCCCGCGGTAAGCCGGCCTTGATGAATGAGCCCTGATAGGATGGGAAAATTCCTCCTCACTTTCACCACCACCTGGGCCCTCCCCACTGGACACGCACACACACACAAACACACATGGATTTGCATGTGTGTGTGTGTGTGCACATACATCACTTGTTGTCGCTTTGAAGCACGCTGGGACGATAAACTGTTGAGTTCGTTGTCCCAGCATGCTTCAAAGTGACAACAATGCGACACAATGGTTGTCGCTTTGAAGCCCGCTGGGATGACAACAAACAGTTGAGTTTGTCGTCCCAGCATGATTTAAAGCGACAACCATTGTGCCGTTACCCAAAAGGACCACGGTAACATGCCTCAATGATTATCGTCCAGTGTCTTTAACACCCATAGCCATGAAGTGCCTGGAGAAACTTGTCGCATATTAACTGTTCCATCCCTGAGTCCCTAGACCCACTCCAGTTTGCATACAGACCAAACAGGTCTGTAGACGACGCAATTTCCCTGGCACTACACATGGCCCTGCAGCACCTAGACAGGAGGGACATCTACATCAGACTGCTGTTCATTGACTACAGCTCGGCGTTAAAAACCATTGTTCCCCCCAAGCTCGTCCTGAAACTGAGGGACCTACATTACATTACATTACAGTCATTTAGCAGACGCTTTTATCCAAAGCGACTTACAATAGTGTGTTTCAACAAAGGAAGGTAAGAGAACAACTCGTCACCAGAAGTAAAAAGTGCATTTAATTTCTAATGTCTCCAATTAGAGTACCAGTGCTCATGTAGAAGTACAATAAGTTAAGGGAAAGGTACAATAAGTTGGCAAACAACATATATCAATATCTATAATATCTAGTGTGTCCTGAAGAGATGGGTTTTCAGCATGCGGTGGAAGATGGGCAGTGACTCTGCAGTTGTGATATCCGTGGGGAGTTTGTTCCACCAAATTGGGGCAAGGACGGAGAAGAGCCGTGACTGCGTAGATTTGCCACAAGGGGCCCTAAGCGAGGGGGCAAGCCGGCCCGAAGAAGGAGAGCGAAGTGGACGGATTGGGATGTAGGACTTGACCATTGCCTGGAGGTAGGATGGAGCGGTTCCTTTTACTACCTTGTAGGCTAGAAACAAGGTCTTGAACTGGATGCGAGCAGCTACAGGTAGCCAGTGTAGAGTCCAAAGGAGGGTAGATGTGTGGGAGTACTTGGGTCGGTTGAACACCAGGCGAGTTGCAGCTTTCTTAATGAGCTCCAGGGACCTGATCGCAAATGCCGGGGGACCAGCAAGGAGGGAGCTGCAGTAGTCCAGCCGGCAGATGACAAGAGCCTGTATGAGCACCTGTGCTGCTCTTTCAGTGAGAAAAGGCAGGATCCTCCTGTTGTATAGGAGGAATCTGAAGGAGAAACATCGGTGTCACCGATGTTTGCCGTGAACGACAGTTGGTCGTCCAGGGTCACACCCAGATTCCTTGCGGTCCGAGTAGGTGTCACCACAGCATCATAAATGGTAACAACCAGGTCTCGGTGCAGAAAACCCCTTTGCCGGGAAGAACACTAGCTCAGTCTTGTCCAGGTTGAGCTTTAGGTGGTGCATCGACATCCACTTTGAGATGCCTCTAAGCACGCGGCAATGCGTGTTTCCACTTGCGTGTCCGAGGGGGGAAACGACAAGACCAGTTGGGTGTCGTCATTATAGCAGTGGTAGGATAAGTCATGGGAGTGGATAACAGCACCAAGGGACGTTGTGTAGAGAGAGAAGAGAAGAGGACCCAGGACCGAGAAGGGCAGTTTCTGTAGAGTGACCTGCCTTAAAACCAGATTGGTGGGGATTCAAGAGGCAGTTGGTGGAGATACAAGGACAATTGGTTAAAGACAGCACGTTCAAGAGTTTCTTATAAGAAGGGCAAAAGGGATACTGGTCTGTAGTTATTGAGTTCAGAGGGGTCAAGTGTTGGTTTCTTCAGGAGGGGGGTGACTCTGGCAGTCTTGAAAGCAGTAGGAAAGCATCCAGATGTCAGAGATGCGTTGATGATGTGTGTCAGGAAGGGCAGGAGTTCAGGCACAGTAGACTGAAGCAGAGGGGAGGGAACTGGATCCATTGAGCATGTGGTGGGGCGGCTGGATGTGATGAGGTGAAAAACATCATCTGTGGAGAGGGGAGAGAAATGGGTATGGTAGGGATGTGGGAAGGTGGGGGGAAGACATGGGTGGTTGATGCGGCAGTCAGGGAAGGGGGATCGGATATCATTGACCTTCTTGTGAAAGAAGTTGGCGAAATCGTCCGGGAGAAGGGAGGAGCTGGGGAGAGGGGGTGGGGGATGGAGGAGAGAGGAAAAAGTATCAAACCGTTTTCTAGGGTTAGATGCTGCGCTTTGAATTTTGGAACAGTAAAATGCAGCTTTGGCAGATGAAAGCGACAAAGAGAAGTTTGACAGGAGCCCTTGAAGATGGAGAATGTCCTGTGAGGTTTTTCCTTTCTTACATCTACGCTCTGCCTCTCTGAGGCTCCGCCTCTGCATACGCACTGAGTCCGGCAACCAGGGGGCACGTGGAGTTGGACGTGCAGATCTGGAGGTGAGGGGACAGAGAGTGTCCAGAGAGGAGGACAGGGTAGAGAGAAGAAGGTCAGTGGCAATATCAGGGGGTAGAACAGAGAACAAATCAGGAGGAGGGAGGGCAGAGAGAACAGAAGAGGAGAGATCGGCAGGGATAAGTGTGTGGAGATTGTGACGGTACGTCACCATCTGGGTAGGGGGAGAGTGGGAGGGGGGGGAAGGGAGTAAGAGGGAGAAAGACATGAAGAAGTGATCGGATAGATGGAGAGGAGTAACTGAAAGGTTAACTGTATCGCAGTGTCTGGTGAAGATGAGGTCCGGCTGGTTTCCGGCCTTGTGGGTCAGAAGAGATGGGCGGCGGGAAAGGTCGAAGGAGGCGAGGAAGGCCAACACATTGGGCAATTTGCCTCCGCTTACAAGCTGCTTTGCATTGTATCTTCTCGAAAGATAACCTGATAGTGTGTGTGTGTGTGTGTGTGTGTGTGTGTGTGTGTGTGTGTGTGTGTGTGTGTGTGTGTGTGTGTGTGTGTGTGTGTGTGTGTGTGTGAGGACAAAGAAAGACAAGTGAAGCCTGCTGGCAGCGCCTATACACATCTTTAGGGATGTTGAATCAGAAATGCTTCCTCTTACATTAGGAGATTTGAATATCCAGCATCTCTTATTGCTCAGCCAATCAAAGACGTCCACCGCCATGGAAACCAATCATCGTGACGCCCAGCAGTATCTGGACTCCTTGTTGCTTTTCACTTAAAATGTGTGAGCTCTGACACTGAGTTCCCAATTTCCACTCGCCTCAATGTTTCATCCAGCTGTCTCACACCCGCTAGGGTTTATCTATCCTGATTTTGTATCTACAGTATAAACCCTGTAAAAATATAAATGAAATCAGTACTAAAATCGTACTAAATCAGTACAAAAATCGTACTCAGATGTTATCTTTTCAGGAAAACTAATCTCTTCTCTCAGTTTGAGTTAGATCGCTACACTGATCCGTATCGGGCTGTCGTTCCCAAACACGCTTACAAACGAGTTATATCAAACTATAATTATCTCTGCAGAGTTGTGGTTCATTGTAGATTGCTTCATTCTGTCAGTTAACTTTTTAATGCAATGTCAAGCCAAGGCCTGAGCAGCATTTGTGTAAGGCACATTTTCCCAGACTTTTCTTGATCTTTCGGGATTCCTCAATACATTTGGCATTGATATACAGTATATCAATAGTATAAATATATATAGATATATATATATATATATATATATATATATATATATAGATATAGATATATATATATAGATATATAGATATAGATATATATAATTGAGGTAGTGTTAGTGATTGTGTGTGTGTCCTTGTGTTTATATATATTTAAATTCTACATGAATCTCTATGGTATTGTATACAATGAGAGGTGAAGATGTCATTATCATCATAAAAAACCTGTACCACTTGATTGAACACATATACGCGTCTTTGTCCTGCACCCCAGCGGAGAAAAAACAAGACAAAAAAGATTTCAGGAGCTTGCAGCGATGAGCTGCTTGAGCTCGTCTCTGTGAAGAGAAGTTCTGTAATCATGCAGATGACAGCATGTCACAGTCGCTATAATAATGAGTTATTTTTGCACGATTAAGTGGATCTATGTAATAAAGTTAAATGAAAGACCTCGGACACACGTATGGAATGATGAGCTCCTGTTGAGGCAACTGATCCCCTCCCACTGATAAACTGTGCCGCGGAGAAACTCTGCTTAGTTTACTCTCAACTTTCTTATTGTAAAAACCGCCGTTACGAAAAAACGCTTGACTCGGCTGCCATTTCCCGGCCGCCGTATCTCTTGTCATTGATCTCAGAGAGTTTAATTTAAATAATGGCGGGAAAAGGTGCACTGTTTGGACAGGATAGCACTACTCACCAATATGGTGGTTATGGTGAGGGTGGTGTTGAAGAGGGTGTCCGTCACGTTAATGGACGGGAGCTTTGTCTCCATGGAAAGTCCATCTTCAGAGTGCCACTGGCCAATCTGCAAAGGGAGCATGCACACATTCATACATACACACGCACAGATACACAGTTATTGAGTTTATGAGGATGGCTAGATTGGAAAATATCTCGTCTCTCTTTTGTAACCCTTTATCTCAAGGACAAATCGGGTGACCTTTCGACAGCGCCGCAGCAATAAGAAATACAAGAAATAGAGAGAAAGATAGAAAGAATGGAGAGTATTGTCGAGGAATCAAAACCACAAATCCCCTGCCTCCCCAAAAAAAAGTTAAAACACAATCCAACATCATCACGAAGCCCGTATTAGTTCAGAGGGCGATGGCGCGTCAGACGAAGGGAGGCGAAGCAGGAGGAGGAGACCAAGATCAGCGTGACACCTCAAAGAGCCGACACGGGCCATGTGTCTCATCAGAGGCAACAGAATGCATTCATTAAGCCAATTAGCCGGCCAATCACGTGTGTGAGCCGAGACACATTCTGATTCTCATTAGAATGCCTGGCGGCGGCTCACATCTCTGGCCTTCCCCCCCTGGGACCTGCACTTCCTGCCCTTCCCCTGCGTCTCGTCCCGCCCCCCCACCTTCCCCGTGTCTCCATGGTTAAAGTCTCACCTCCAGCTTGTCGGTCCTCTGCCACATTATCACGACTGCAGGCAGACGGGCAGATGTTAACAACCAGGGCTATTTATTTTGACCAGATATGAATCGAGACCTCAAGCCCTGTGGGTAACTTGGTTCTTCTGTTCATTTCCAAAATAAACAGGTTATTTTTGGGGGGTCAATTTCTAGGATACCTGATAAAAAAAAAAATATATATAAATATATATAAAATATATATAAATAGATATAATATATATAAAAAGTATAATATTAAAAAAGTTATTTTACATAGATTAAGACCATCCAACACTCACCGACCCCCACGTTTGTCAACTATGACTCACTTGGGTGGTGATGACGATGATGATGATGATGCAGTGTGCAGCCCTGGAGCTTAAAAGACGTGGGTTCGATCCCTGGCTTTCAGATCATTGGCGTAACTCAAGGGTGTGTGTACTCCAAATGTGTGGAACACATCTCTCTCTCTCTCTCTCTCTCTCTCTCTCTCTCTCTCTCTCTCTCTCTCTCTCTCTCTCTCTCTCTCTCTCTCTCTCTCTCTCTCTCTCTCTCTTTAATGTGTGTATGAATATATGAATGAAAAGCGCTTTAGGCGGCCACTTCTAAGTAAGTACACACACACACACACACACCACACACACACACAGCACACCCACACACACACACACACACACACACACACACACACACACACACACAAACTCTAGTATGCCGCTAAACACCCTCGTATTAGTTGTGCTGAACAGCCTACATGAACTATGTTGGCATTAAAGGTTCGGCTCTTCTCTGGTTCAGATCTTACCTCACAAATAGAAAGCAATTTGTTCTTTGTGATGATTCACAATCGAATCACTGTAACCTAAGCTTTGGTCTTCCCCAAGGGTCGGTCCTTGGTCCTCTGCTCTTTGCAATCTACATGCTCCCTCTTGGTGATATTATTCGCAGTTATAGAATAAGTTTTCACTGCTATGCTGACGACACCCAAATCTATATTCCTATCAAGTCAAACGACTCCTCCCAGATCCATAAAGTTGAATCCTGCCTGAGTGCAATTAAAAGATGGATGTCCCAAAACTACCTGCAGCTTAACACAGGAAAAACAGAGATGATAATCATCGGTCCGAAGCAACAACGACCACTATTTGAAGATGTCGCACTGCTGTTTGAGGGCTCTATTGTGGCCCAAAGCTCGTCGGGTCCTGTTCGACCCGACGCTATCTTTCAGTCAACATGTAAAATATATAACCAGAACTGCATTTTTCCATCTTAGAAACATTGCTAGAATACGACCAATGCTGTCTGCCGCGGATGCAGAGACACTCATCCACGCGTTTATATCGTCTAGACTAGATTCCTGTAATGCACTGTTTTCTGGGTTACCGAACTCTGCTACCAAAAGCCTCCAGCTTGTGCAGAACGCTGCTGCTAGACTTTTGACTAGGACCAGAAAGTTTGACCACATTACTCCAATTCTGTCCTCGCTCCACTGGCTTCCAGTTAATGCGAGGTCAGATTTTAAGGTGGTACTATTTCCGTATAAAATCCTACACGGATTAGCACCCTCATACCTGAAGGACCTTATTGTTCCCTATTGTCCTTCTCGGCCCCTCCGGTCTTCAGGAGCCGGCCTTCTATCAATCCCTAAAGTCAAAAAGAAATCAGCAGGGAATAGAGCGTTCTCCTACCGTGCGCCCTATTTGTGGAACAGTCTGCCACCTGTAATAAGGGAAGCAGACTCTGTTGAAATATTTAAATCTAAACTTAAAACCTACCTTTTTACATTGTCGTTTGGTGCCTAGGAGTGCCCCTCAGCTCTCATTACAGCTAAATCGACCCGTTAGTCAGCACTAACATACCCCTGCTGCCGATGGGTACTAAACTAGAGGTTCTCCACATGTTCCTTGTCCACCCTACCCCATCTAACCTCACCGCAGTCTGCTTCTGTTTTCCAGTGTGCTGCTGTGATCCCCACCTGAAGGATACCGGCCAGCACCACACAAACCATCTTCTCATTTTATTATTTGTATATTGTGTATATTATATGTATATTATTATTATCTTTGTACTTTGTACATTACTATAAGTCACTTATGGCACCCATTGCACTCCTGAACCATCCCTGGAAGGAGGGATCCCCTTCTACTCTGCGTTCCTTCTCAAGATTTCTTCCTACGTAATTAAGGGAGTTTTTTCTTGCCCTTAGGGGGGCTAGGGTTTGGGGGGTGTTGTAAACATGTGGCATGTGAAGCCCTTTGAGACTATAACTGTGATTAAGGGCTATACAAATAAAATTGACTTGACTTGACTTGACATGAAGCATCCTTCTTAAGAAGTTTGTTAAAAAGCCATGGGGAGGGACAGGAAGGGGTTAAAGTACATTAATATCCCAAAAAACCCACACATGCATGTGAAGTAGAGGGGCATGTCTTGGAACAGGCTGGGTGAGGTCAAAGCAGAGAGAGCTGGCAAGCAGGAAGTGCCAAGGTGTGCTGGATGAGACGTCTCATGAGAAAAACAGGGTAGGAAAAAATATATATATGAAAAAATGCTTCTCACAGAAAGTTGTACATGACTTTGGTTGCACCAAGATCTATTTATCATGACACATACCCCCCCTCCGCGATCTTTACCGGAGAGAGCCTTTGTTCTGTCCGCCCGGTGGACGGAAAATCCCGTCGGCTCGATAGCTGCGTCGGTAACCCCCTCCGACATCCATGTCTCCGTAAGGCAGATGATACAATTGTCCTTAGTTTCCCGGTGGAATTGAATACGAGCCTGTAGCTCGCTTAACTTATTGTCCAGTGACTGTACATTAGCCAGTAGAATGGTTGGTAGTGGGGGGCGATCGGATCGACATCTCAGCCTGACTAGCATGCCGGCTCGCTTCCCTCACTTCCTCCGGCGACGCTTGCGTGTAATCGTGCCCAAGATGGTCGGAGATAATCCAGCTGTGACTTCGGGCGGGACATCTGAGTCGAAAGAATGAAAAAACTCTGGTAGGCGGCGAGCGACTGTCGATCTGATCTCCCGAAGTGTGGAAAAGTTATAAGTGAACGTGCTGCTAACTTAAATTAAAATAGTTGCGATAAAAAGAATAAATAACAAAAAACTGCGTTGTTGTGCGGGAGCTCGCGACACGGCACCCATCTCGTACGGCGCCATACTCCAATTCTGAGATTACGTGACACAATTCCACTCTTTTTCAATATTTTTTTTAATCATTCACGGGCCAGAATGAAGCCGGTCTCCGAGTGTCACTGGCAGCTGTACAATGCTTGTTGAATTGATGAGGGATTAATCGGAAGCCAACGACGGATGTCGTCAACCTGAGAGCGTGGAGGTAACGCTGCCTCCTGCTGCCAGTCATTATGGTCTCCTTCCTGGCGGACTTTTTGCGTGCGAAGTTGTGTGCAGGCTTGGTGGTGTAGAATCCTAATGAAGCAAGAGAGCTAATTATCCTCAACGACCACTGCCACATCACGTCCCAGGCATATCAGAATCAGAATGTAGTTCATTGCCATATACCGTTACCGTAAACACGCATTGGAATTTGACAGGGGTCCGGAGCAACACAGAGTAACGTGAAACCGAAAAACAAAACAGTACAGACAAGGCAAAACAATACAAGGCAAAACAATAAGTTCTGTGCAAATTTGGCATTTTAAAATATAAATACAATTATTAGTATAATTATAAATATTGGTCTGTGTGAGTGTATGTGTGGGTGCGTGCATCTGTAGTGAGCGTGTTTTGGACACAGTGTGACAGCTTTTCATGTACCATTACCAGCTGATACGCGGTCTTTGGTATCAGCGACTCCATAATGTAACGGCCTGCCTTCGTTTGCATACACATGCAAGCAAATGTTGAACTTTCCTGACTAGCTTCCAGACCGTAGTCGAGGAATACAGGGGATATTGATCCAGGGCCGAAGCACAGGCTTAGGGTTCAATAACCCACTTAATGAACAGACAGGCAGGGTTTACTTCCGAGAGGGTTGGATTTATTGACAACTTATTCTAGACAGGTGTACATTGCTACTACTCCCGTTCACTTCCAGACACACACAGACGCTCGCTCATTCACATCACGCTCCCACACGCACACGCCACGCCCCTCTCTCTCTTAAAGGGATAGGCAGCCTTGCCCTGGTATAACACAAGCAAAGAATACTATATCTAATGTCTTGAATTCTTTATTGTTTGGAATAATGGGAGAAGGGGTTTTGGCTTATTGGAAAATAAGAGAGCAAGAGGAAAAAAGCAGTACAGCGTTGATGCAAATTGTCAGTCATTTTGCCGGGGAGTTAGACACAGAGAGCGTGTGTGTGGTGTGGTGTGGTGTGGTGTGTGTGTGTGTGTGTGTGTGTGTGTGTGTGTGTGTGTGGGGGGGGGGGGTGTATGTGTGTGCGTGTGTGTATGTGTGTGCGTCTGTGCGTGCATTAGAGAAGCAGATATAACAATAAAGTTGGACCATGGAGAGAGAGAGAAAGCAAGATAGAGAGATAGAGAGAGCGAGAGCGAGAGCGAGTATGTGTGTACGTGTGCGTGTGTGTGTGTATGTGCGTGCGTGCGTGCGTGTGTGCAAAGGGAGAGCGTTGCGAAGAGGCGAGGGCTCCGGAATAAGTGGAGCATCACGTCTTGTGAGAGATTACCCAGAGTTCCCTCTGAAACCTGGAATTACAGTCTGAAGGGAGGATGAGGATTGCTGCTCACCGGAGCGTGGGGATTGGCTGATTTTCCTGTCAGAAGTAGCGTATCCAATAGGGTGTGGTGAGACGCCGCTGTGGCACAGGCATCCATCATCATGTGGAGGGGGGAGGTGGGGGGTAAGTGGTGTTATGGAGGGTAATGTCAACGGGCATACATACATTCATCCACAGTCATGGGTCGAAGGTTGTTGCAAATGAGCACATCAGGTGGGACAGCGGGAGTGTGTGTCTAGTTCTGTGAAACTTTGTGTGTGTGTGTGTGTATGTGTGGCTTTTTGGTGTTCACACGACTTTCATCCCGTTGGTTATAAGACGTTTAAGTCGAACACTTTATATTTTTACCTATAAATGGGCCCCAATTTCACCACCAGGTGAGAGTGTGATTAGCTGTGACAAGCGGTTTAAAAAATGTAATGTTGCTAAAATTGTCATTGGCATAGTGACATCACACAGTGGGAGTGTCCACACAGATGAATGATGAATAGATCAGTCTACTCTACCGGCCTACTCAGTGGACTGTACCAACTGGTAGGCGTATCTATCCATCACACATCTGAGTGGACACTCACACCCACTGTGTGATGTCACTATGTCAATGACAAGTTTAGTCACATGACCATTTTGAAACAGCTTGTAGCATCACACCCGCACCTGGTGGTAAAATATGAATGGAAACTGGGTGAGTGGCGTGGTGTTTTTAATTACTCTGCCCCACCTCAATCCGCAAACAGTTCTGATTGAACGTTCTGAAACTGAACCATTCCGGTAGATTCTGTTCACTAATTGGTCACTTTAGAAGAGCTGTATTGAATCTAAAAATGTTAAGTGAATAAAAATACATCACAAATACTGTATATGTTTGCACACTATACACAGCGTAGGGTGTCTACATGGGGTTAAGTGTTTGTATGCTTGTATCTTGTGTGTGTGTGTGTGTGTGTGTGTGTGTGTGTCTGCTTGTGTGCGTATGTGCTAATGCCATGTCTGCATCCTCTCTCCAACAGGGGGGTGGGGGGGGGGGGGGGGAGAAGACAGAGTGACAGACCGTATACTTGAGCAGAATGGAGCGTGTGGACTCCTCATCCCCGCCAGATGAGACCACTCAGCGGTGTGTCGTGTGCCATCGCAAGGAGCCTTCCAAACTGTCTGTCAGTGCTCTCTCTCTCTCTCTCTCTCTCTCTCTCTCTCTCTCTCTCTCTCTCTCATGGTTGAGGGCATGCTGTTCTGTGCCATGCAGAGATATAGCCACGAAACGCTACTTTGTGAGGTCGGGTGCTAGTCCTCGTCTGGAAGCCCAA